>JAVJAQ010004948.1:7500-571688 GCA_032362365.1 Zygogramma bicolorata | reverse complement strand
AAAATGAAATAAAATAAAAAAATGAAACAATCTCAAATAGTGCCTTCCTGTTCATAAAACAGAACGTACGCCTCGCCATTTACGAGAGCTTCTGAGGTAATCGGTGACACTTGGGAATCATTGTATTCATGCCACGTTCCCAAGTAAGGATGTCGGCAGTAAGCCGTGTAGTGGCCGCTGTACGTAGTGCCGCTATGGTTGGAGATCGCGTAGAGGTTGTAGTGGCAAGGGACAACATTGGCTGCCGCGTAGTTGCTCATGTCCAGACTTTTCAACGGGAAATCGATGATGATATTCAATTTTTCATTGAGCCATTCCGTTGGAGATCCTTTTTAATTTATTATATATTTGATTTTTTCCAATAAATAGGCTATTATTAGAAATATATGATTCCATTTGGAATTTTAGGGTTGTGACACCTTCTCGGTATGCGGTTGAATGGAGAATATGTCCAAAATGTGTCCCCCTCACAATCAAACTCTACGTGTTCGAGAGCACTTTTGTTTCAAATTACAAACGGAAGAGAAAAGATAGGTGCATACTTTCCGTTGTACCACTCTGTGAATATTATATTCATTTTCATACATATATACATTTTCGTTGTTTAAATTTCATTCATTATCAAAATCAAAGTGACTCTCGGAGACGTTTCCATGATATCATTTAGCTTGATTGACAAACATAATCAGCTGTTGAATTCAACATATTATATTATGAGGACGTCGGTGAGTAATTTAGGCGTTGGTAAGTGAATTACTTATCAACGCCTTTGGCCTAGAAACCGGTCACAAGACTTACCGTTTTGTCAACAGATAGATATATAGTTTATTGATCTTTCAGGTGTACAATCATCATTCATTCAGTAAGCACAAATAAGATTCGTCAATTTCGTCACATGGTATAAAAAAACAGTATGTTAAGAAACAATACAGATAATAAAATTTATATTATTAAACACAATAATAAAAGAATGACAGTGTCCAATTAAAATATGATTAAAAGAAGGAAGGTGGCTCTTGCAATATTCTTTTTCGCCTTATTCTACAACCCACGTTTACCATGAGATCCAAAAAACCTATTTTCAGAATGAAATTGAATTATCAAATAATGTCTCTTCTTAAAGGAAGCCGATCTGTCTCTATCCATCATTCAGATGATAACTATACCTACAAAGTGAAATATTTCGATGCTATGATTCACGATCAGTAATATTCTCTCATGTGAAAACTATGTGAGATCGATCGCTGAAGGTGCTCTCCAGAAGCTTGAATTTCTGTTTCGTGCGAAGAAGTACTTCATTTCTCGCCAACTGTAATGATCTACAAAGCACAGATACGACCTGGCCTGTCTTGGAGTATAGTTCTTGAGGGTGGGACTCGGCACCAAAACATACATTGAAACTTCTTGATTTTATTCAAAGAAAAGCAATCCGTCTTCTTGGTGATTCTTCGTTCGCCGACTCGCTCACTTCTTGAAACATTGTGAAAGGGTCGGAGACCACTCTCCCTTCTTAAAATATATCCACGGTCGGTGCCCTCTGGATTGTCATCAATCTTTCCACCCTTGGCAGTATCAACACGGCTGACACGAAGAGTGCAGAATTCTCACAGAGATCTCTTTCAATAGAACAGCTGAACCTTGGAACTTCTTGCTGAAGGAGGTTTTGCCTAAGGCTGTTCTTTGAACACAACAGGGCTTTCCTTTCGTCCTTTCGAGTTGATCTGAATATATATATATATATATATATATATATATATATATATATATATATATATATATATATATATATATGTGTGTGTTTCAATATACAATAATAGCTCCTCATGGTACCTTTTCATATACGTCTGAAGAAGCTTCTGTATAGTAAAACACTTGTGGCGGTTTTTTGAGCGGTCTAGAGAAAATCACACAATGGATTAGAGAAGAGATTGGAGGCAGGCAATTTTGAGATGTTCGAGAAGTTGAGCCATAATGAAAATGCCTTTCAAATGAATTTCTCATGGAATCTTTTCAGTATTTCAGTTTGGAGGAAACAGTTTCTGCTCACAACCTCGCCCCCTCCACAGTATTACATCTTCAAGACGAACAAGACTGAATCGTTGAACATACTCTCTTGTCAAATAGGTATCTATAGAATAATTGATGCCTTGTCTTCACATGGAATCATCCTATCGAGCTAATCTTGTCCATCTCACCGGTGGCTGAGGTCTACCGAAAGCTTTCATCATTGACCACCTCATATAAGTGAACCCCACTCAAGAGATGATCCTTATTTCGAACGAAAAGCTACTGAAACTTTTTTGATCCCCAGTGCGAATGTACGGAAAAGGGAAAACTACGGTTGGTTTCAACTCCAAAATAACTATAACGAGAAATTTAATTTCAACTCGACGATCTCTAGAAGGCTCTCTGGAGTGTGAGGGATTAATAAGTGGTTGGCAGTGTTGTCACGTATTATCCCGAACTTCCTGTGACGATTTTATTAGCTGAAACTCTATCTGGATGATACCTACCCTCCTACCCAACGTATAATTAATAACCGGGTTGGTTTTCGGTGATATCAACTTAAAGTTAGCACTTGTCTTTTTAATATGGGGATTTTCACTCTCGTTTAATTACATTCCTACTAACCTTCGAAATGTATTCGGTTGCGGACTACTCTGAAAATTCCTGGTGTGAACCAAACGTTTTTTAATTGTTACTTTGGGATGTGCTGAAACTCGGAACGGGCTCACAAACGATAACCCTTTCTCTGCCATTTCCAGTATTCTATTTGAAGTATGTAATTGAACTTGCAAGAGAAGCAGTGGAAATATATGTTCAGGTAGTAATCAAATATAAGCGACTTGTTTGGAAACAGATCGAAAGAAGGATGTCTGGAATCAAAATACGTTAATTCGATTGAATTGGGAATGAACAAGGATTTCAATTCATTCTACCGAACACACTTGTGATATGTTTTGAACAATTCCTCATATGATATCTTATCTTTCCAATTATAACTCGCTGTTGAGTCACACTTTTTATACAAGTTGCATATAATTTTTTTAATATCATAATATGTAAAAACCAAAATTTTACTGAACGGCTATAAGTGAATGAAAAACTTAACACACCCATGCAATAACGATGTAATTCAAAATGCAGTTTCAAAATGCAATAAGATGATTATAGCACTGGTACAGTAAAGAATATCTGAATAAAGATGAATATAGTTGAATATATGGTTATAACGAACAAGTATTCCAATCACGAGCATTTCACGATAAGCATTAATCCTTTTTTTAGCATGTCAAGTGGCTAATTGTTCCCAATCGGCGCAAGGGATTGGCCAAAATATTTTATTTTACGGTATATAATGCAAATTCCACGTGAGCGTGTGACATTTGTGAAGAATAAGGCAAATAATTCATTGAAATCAACCTTGTAACATACCAACTTTTGCGCTGGAGTTTCTAATCTCATCGTTTATACAGAACGAAGAGAGATAAAAAGTCTGAATTTGCAAAGTATAACACCAAATTTCAAGGCATACTATGATTTTTTATGTTTCAAATTGCTAAATTTCATGAGCGATTTTTTTCGTGGAGTTTTGACACGACTGGATCCAGTATCCTTCATTCAGCTGAACTCTAGAAGCCAATTTGAAAATATCCATTGGCAACAAAGTTATAACAATATTATTTTTGATAACTCACCAGTTTTTATGAATATTTCAGACATGAAATAAGCAATAATTTTATATATAATGAACCAGGAGACGGACATAGAAATTCCATTTCTAAGGGGGTCAAAAACGGGCACCAAATTTGTATGGAACAACTTGATGCCTTGGTCCCATCTACTACCAATTCCGCATAAAAATTCTCTAACAGAATTGATGAAAGACGTGTTTCGTAATTTATTAAAATTTTTCGCCTAACGAGGTTGAAAAGGGGTTGAAAGTTATTTCAGGGGTTAATCAACACAGCCTAAACCACTGATCGTAGAGATCTGAGACTTGGAAGATGTGTCCTTTGTATGGCATAGCCTTCCGATAAGGAAGGATTTTTGGAAATTTCATACCCCTAAGGTGGTTGAACGGGGTCAAAGTTTGTATGGAAGAACGTACTTCAATGTTCTTCAAATTTTGCAGAAATATACTTCAACAGAATGTATGGAAGGCGTGTTTCGTATTCTATTGAAAGTTGTTGTCTAACGGGGTAAAAAAAGGAGTTCATAACATTTTCGACTTCTTTCAAACGACGCTCTTTCGAGAACGCCCAGAGGGCACAGCTGTGATGGACCTGATGAAACTACTAAGAACTACGGAAAATAATTGCATCCCAAAAATAATTAACGCCTAACGAAGAGGGCACGGGTCATCTAGTTTATCATAAATGAATGAAGCTGAATATACTTTCCTGTGGCTCACTTCACAGATTTTAATTTTACAGCTAAGTATTTCAATTTTATTTCGTGTGTTATGAGTACGTAAACAATAATTCATGCAATATTTATGAGAAAAATCATAGGGTGTGTTTCGAAACCAAATAATTGCTCAATATCCATTAATATAAAGTCAGAATGTAATTTATTGAAAGAATATCTATTGTTTTTACTAGAAGTAATTTTCAAAAGTCATTTTCGTAATATTTTCAAATTTTTTCGATATATATGATAAATTCCCCCAGTAATAAACTACTGAAATACAATCGAGATTGGACTAAAGGAAACTAAACTATTTGAATATATATTTGATATTCTGTTAAAATTTAAATTGAGGTGATAACCGCTTTATGACATAATAAATTTGAAAATTACATTTCAAATATCTATCTACTATGATGCCTAAACATTTTATCTAGTTTAATGCATGAATTTTTCTTTTTTTTAGGATTCAATGTTTATTGTGGCCAAACCAACATCCAACATTATTGAAATCATTCTAGGCGAGTTTTTTGAGAGATTTACGTTTTATGTTTTCGTCTTGTTAAATATTACTTTATCATCCACAAAACTATTTATGAGACTACTAGTTTTCAATTGAATGATATCGTTGATAAATGTTTAAAAATATGGGTCCTAAAACAGATCCTTGTGGAACTCCGCAATTGAATATTTTTCCTTAATTTATGTATTCCTCTATCATAACACATTGTTTTCGATTTTCAAGATAACTCTGTAAGAATTTGAAACCCATTTCCCGATTTCCAATATTTTTCAAATTTCGTAATCATTCACCGAGTCGAATGCTTCAGCTTGGTGGAGGAATAAACAGAAAATTGGAGTTTTTTTTTCAATGTTTCATAAATTTCACTTGTGTGACATAATGCAAGATCAAGAAATACATTTCTACGAAATCCAAATTGCATTTCAGGAATAATATTATTTTTCTCAAGATACTCATTAACTCTGATTCTCAATATTTTACCGAATACTAATGTTGAAATTAATGATATGGGACAATAATTACAAATTTCATCAATATCATATGCCTTCTAGAGTGGTTGTATTATTCCTATTTTGAATGTTCTTGGGTATCACTCAGTTTTTATAATTACATTGAATAAGTGCATTACAGGTTCGACACATATATACAGAAGTTTTTCAATATTTCAGATGTTATACAAACTATGCCAGATGTTTTTATTTATTGGCTACAATAGTCCATTTTCCTGTTTGATTAGTTTCCTTGATGAAAGAAGAATTGTTCTGGAGTTTTTTGTGGCGACTGAAACAATAACTAAATGAATATTATCAATTTATAATAATTATTATATTGTCTTTTGTGTTCTTCATTACCATTCATTTTCAAAATATTCATATTTTTTCCCATGATGATTTCAATCTAGAATATCATATAAATGATAAAGAATCTCTTCAAATGAATTATTGTATTATTATTATATTTTTTCATGAACATACAATTTTTTGCAATCCACTTTGATGAACTGTTATATTTTAATCATGAATACTTGGTTTGGAAAAATATATATTTTTATCACTTTCCAAAAAAATATGATCTAAACAGAATTCCTGATAATAAACTATTCGTGTTACCTCATTTATGAGTGAAAGGCAACCTCCTTCACTCATGCCGTTATAATATTCATTAATGATTGAGTTATTAGCAGGAATAATGAGATTTACATCACCAATGGAATAGTATTTTTGAGCTTTGAAAGGAATTTTCCAAGTCAGAATTGAATGTTTTAGTACAGGTATATAAAGTATTATGAAGTGCAATTATATAGTAAAATTCGGTTGCAGTTACAAATACTTTTTTATGAATAACTTCGAATTCTCCAATATTCGAAATATTGTAGAAAACTGTGAATTTTCTGATCACATATACAACGCCGTCATTTTGGTTGATATTTCACTCGTTATAAATGATTTCATATCTATCAATTTTGAAAATAGTTTCTCCATGCATCCATTTAGTGAAACATTGTCTAACGAATATCACCCAATAAAGAGTCATTTAATTACGTAATCATGTATTTTCATCAATATCGGCCAGTTCCATCAGTTACTCGAAAAGTTAGCCGATTAGAATTATTATCCGTTTTCTATCAAGTTGCTTCAGTTCCGAATATGAGTCGTAATATGATACGTAAAATAGATGGGAATGTAACCTTTGCTGTAGAAGTTGAGACTTTGTCTATAGATCAATTATCCTTACACAAAACTGATAATAATCTTAACCAACGTTCGCGATATCAATGTTAAGGCGAAGAACATTAATGGTGTAGCAATTTTCTTCTCTTGCAAGGGTCTTGTTACTGAAACAGCGTTGGATGCGATTATTAATTATCAGTTTGGTGTTAGGGTAATTGATTTCTAAATAAAGTCTCAGTTCTTCATATCTTGAAATTTAATGCTGATCTTTCAGTGCACGAGAAAAATACCTATGTACAACCCGATGATATCCAATTGCTTTTAGACGCGCTCTCTTGTATATATAACGTAGAGCGCCAGGAAATGCTTCATTCCCACTGAAAATATGAAGCAGAAGATTTGAGATTGGATTTTGTTTGCAGTACTGATACTAAACTTGATTCAGCTCGGTTTCGAGTCTATGGTATATCCGAAGTCAATCCGAACAGTAGAGTAACTGTTTATGTCTCGGGTTTGATAAATTTACTGGTTTATACCATATAAAACCTCTCATATACAAATGATGACTGTGAACAACAATTATACCACTCCGCCCATGCCATATAAAGAAACTGCCGACGTTTTTTGTACCTATTTAATTTTTTTGCCGTTCGAATTGACTCTGGAGATAGTCTACACCTCCTTCATTTTCCCGAATGTCTAGATTGACCAAAAGAATAGCTCGAAAGGTTGAGCGGGTCTCTTATCGCGATTAGATTTCGGCTTGGAGACCACTGCACTTCTTCTTCTTCTATTTCTTCATTTACCGTCGGCCTATTTCCGCTACCAAGGCCAATCACCGACGCCGGTGAGCACACTTCTTCCAACCGGAAATTTTGCCGAACCCTCTGGTATTACAACCAGAGGTAGGGATCTTTAACGAGCCCAACATCCATGGACTCGCGACCGACGGCTTTACGTCCCCTCCAAAGGACGGCATATCCTCAATATATCTTGTGCTCATTGATATACCGGGTGTCCCAGAGCTTTTAGGCCAGCAGATATCTCAGTTACCTGCAGAACAAAAATTAAAACAAAAATATGTATCATAGGAGAACACAAGCACTTTCATGCAGCAGAGCAAAATCCACCCCCTGGTAAACAACCCCCAAGAAACCACCCCTAACTTTTGTTTTTCAAATGGCACGCCCATGTTGGTTTTGGTTCAACTTACAGTCTGTTTCATTTCTCGGTCAATGATGTATCATGGTAGGTAGAATGACATGCAGAATCATAGAAAATAAAAACACAAATGAAATATTAATGTTTAAGGTCATCTGTATTTTGATACATGATACTACAGAAAATGTTCAAAATGTTGGCCAGCACTTGCCACACATGCTTCAAGTCGCCGAATCAGCGCGCGAGTACAGAAAGCCCTAATCATTTCCGGAGTAACGGTATGACAAGCCTCTAAAATTTTTTGGGTTAAATCGTCAATATTCATTGGTTGTGTTCCGAAGGCAACTCGATTCAGATATCCCCACAGGAAAAAGTCCAGTGGCGTGAGATCTGGAGAACGTGCAGGCCATCGCACAGGTCCACTATTTCCAATCCAACGGTCTCGAAAAGTATCATTGAGGAATGTAGTAACTACATTATGGTTATGTGCAGGAGCACCATCCTGTTGCCACCACATTTGTTGTCGTTCTTCAATTGGAATATCTTCCAGTAGGGCAGGTAAACAATTTTCCAAGAAATGTAAATATCGGTGGCCCGTCAAAGTGTCCGATGAGTCGTCCATTATGTAAACCACACCACACGTTCACACCCCACATTGTTTGGAAATTGGTTTCTCTAATCCAGTGAGGGTTGTCCTGTGACCAATAGTGCATGTTATGTCGATTAACAGTACCATTATTATGGAAGCGGGATTCGTCACTCCACAAGATTTGATTGAGGATGTTTGGATTGTCATGGACTAAAACTTGAATTTGAGCAATGAATGCCGTTCGTTTTTCGAAATCGGTAGGTCTGAGTCCTTGGTGTAAATGAATTTTGAAGGGATGATACTTGTACTGTTTGAAAATTCTTTGCACAGATGACTTACTGATCCCAATCTCTACCGCCAATGCACGAACCGAAATATGAAGATGTGCTTCGGCGTAGGCCAACACATTTATGCAATTTTCCTCAGTTCGCACAGGAGTAGGATGTACTTGATCTGTTTTTCCTGGAAATGATCCCGTTCGCATGGTATTTTCTACATACGAAAACGTATTACGACCTGGTTGTCGACGATCAGGAAAGCGCTGCCCATACAGCCTCTCCGCAGCACGTTTATTCTTTCGGCATTCACCAAAAATTAAAAGCATATCAACGTATTCGTTGGGAGTGAAGGTAAAAGGCATTTTGATATACAACAACAATATCACGACTGATGGCAATGTGTCATCCAGATATCAGAGGAATGAAAGGAAGCACAAAAAGTTCTAACATTTTATCGCCTCTTTTTCTGCGTAGCGTCCACTTTTTCTGGTGTCTACAATGCAGAACAATTCGATCAGTCCAGTTAATAGTACCCACTAACGTATTCAATTTTCTCGAACAATTATGATATATCGTTGGTTGAGAAATAACAAGAGCTGTCAGTTGAACGACAAACAACATGGGGTTGCCATTTGAAAAACAAAAGTTAGGGGTGGTTTCGCAGGGGTTGCTCGCGAGGGGGTGCTCTGCTACATGAAAGTGCTGGTGGTCTCCTATGATATACATATTTTTTTTCAATTATTTTCTGCAGGTGACTGAGATATCTGCTGGCCTAAAAGCTCTGGGACACCCGGTATTGTCTGCGAGCTATGATATGCTATTTCGCTGCAGCTGTACGAGCTTTCGACACGGTATTTCCCTGCATGGTCACCCATCCAAGTACTAACCGCGCTCGGCGTTGCTTAACTTCAGATATCGAATGACTGTCAGTCAACCCGAAGAGCTGGGCCATGCCCACCACTGCACTTATTTCGATAACGAATCTCAGTTCGTGCTAGGGATATCTCACTTCAAAAGGTAAAACCTCGCCAATTCTCAGGTAAAACGAGTACGTTTGAGTTTCTTCGGTTGGCGGATAACGATAGCTGGTTAATGGTAAACCACATAATACAGTAATTAATTATTAGCTGCGTTCCTGCGGATCAACAACCGCCGAGGGCACTGACGACAAAAATTTTATTCAGTCACAGTGGAGTTTCTGAATCGCAGACTTTTATCATGGTGTCAATTGATATTGATGTCGAAGCATGTAATGCGATCCCGAAATTTTGGGCTACTAGTTAGGTTCGGATATAAGAGTTCGGAGAAGACGGATTTTTATCACACGACTTCAGATTTTAAATCCGAAACCTGCAGACGACAAAAATATCGTGGCGATAAAAATTGTCATTTTCACATAATAAACCGGGTGGCAGTAGCGGATTTTATGGACCAAATTCTTACACTCTGCCTTTGAAAGAGGAAATACTTGGATCTAAACCAAATCGTAGTCTGCAAAAAAAGTAACGCGCTGCGGAGTACTTATGTGAATCAGAATTTGCGTTTGTTGGAACATACTGTATACTTTCGAACATGTCCCATATTTTCGTCAATCTCAAGATATGATTATCTCAGGTTGTAATGGGCACCCTGCGAAAATTTGGTTATTATTACATTCTTCTGGAAAACGTTTGTACAAGTGGTATCTATTTTCTTCTTAGTTTTTTCTTAACCTACCATAATGTAAAATTTAAGAATTGATATTGGAATCTATACAAGTGCAGAAGGGTGGATTTTTGTATTAAAAAAGATGCCAAACTGGAAAATTCTGGGAAACAATCAGTAAATCACACAAATATAAGTTCTACTCAAGTATAAAGGTCATTCATGTTGAAGTTTTTTTCGTCATTGTCTGAATTATCGCGCATTCTATTATCAATTGACAACAAGTTTGATTGTGGGGTTTTCAAAATTATCTTCTATTTTCGAAATATGTGATGGAATTATCACATATTTTCTAAGACTAAGAAGTAATTTACCTGCTATTATGGAAATGGATATTAGATTCAGTACTCTATTAACAACATAAACGATGGAGCTTTCAATTAAAGTAACTAGAGGGAAAAAATTCACTCAACACTAGCAATAGTGAAGATAAAAACGTGGGAAGTACAACTTGAAACGAATCGAACAAAACTAAATGGAATGAAATTGACTCGTGAGCTGTCGTTTGATTGAAATTGCAGCTTTGGAAAATTGCATTTGCATCATCACTTACCGACAAAAAATGTAAAAACTCTCACTTCGATTACTAAGATCGAGAGAAATTTACTAAACAAAAGCATATCAGTCAACGCACCAGGGTTTTATGCATATTGGCTTAGTGGTTAGCAGCACTCGTTGAAAAACATTTGATGGTCACTCTTCGATTTGAAAATATGGATCCCAATCAGAATTGGGAATGGAGCTTTTTCCAGTTAGGTCATCCTTTCGAAGCTATATGATTAATTCGGAGGGGCGAGCTGATATCATTTCACCATGACCTCCATCGGTGATTGAGTATCAGGAACGTGTACATAAAAAGATATGTTTTGATTGAACGGTATTCTGCCTCTTTGATAATTTGCTTGGTTTTGCTGTAACGAGTTTTCGATTGCTCTCGAACATTTTGAAACATTCCCCTTTTCTGAAATCACCTCTTTAAATGGCTTCGGCCCGAAATTAGTATATTTCTTGGAAAGTTGGAAAATTCATAGCTGTATTTAATTTGCCGATGGTAATTAATGATACCAATTGTGCAACTAATAACACTGGAAATAAATTTCCGGAAAAAGCCTGAGAGGCAGAGTTATCCACCCTTTACTCGGGGGAAAGTTTTATGAGCAATTTATGTACTTTATCTACGATGTTTCATAACCCATAATTTATCTTTTGCGTCCCTACTAACAATGTTTACTTTCAGATTAGCCCAATATATAGTCTGTTATCGTGTAGTATGAAATCAAATCTCAACGGAAATACATATATGTGAGGGATGTCATTTGCTGAATACAAATTTACATTGTGATCGGGTATAGTGGAATGTGGGTAGAGGATATGTGATATTTTTCTTTCAGTTCAAACTGATTGTATCTTGAAATCAACGGTATCGGTGATTGAAATTATGGAGAATTGAATATCCATATTTGTAACAAGAAAAATATTATATTCATGAGATTTTCGAGGATAATGAGCACGTTTTGCATAAAGGAGAGGAGAAAGTTAACAACAGACTACTTTCAGTTAATACCCGATTTCTAGCCTAGTGTACTATTGGTTTCACTCTGCTCACTGCCGTTTCGCACGCGAGTTGAATTCAAGACTGAAATGTATAACAGGTATGAAAGTATAGAAAGTTTTATTTCTCATTTTCTCCTACATCTTATCTACCTAGTAATGGTTTGATCCATCAATTATAATTTTTTTATTGCGATCCTGTTTGTTATGTGAACAGAGCTATAAAAAATCACCATGGAAATCTTTGATTTTATTGCATAGTATATTTTCTTTTGAGTGTTTCATATTCACCTGTAATCGAACCATTCTGGACTTGCTATACATAGATTTGTATATAATAAAGTCAAATGAATGTTCTGTTTTTTTCTATCATTTTTCGCAGAAAGCCGATCAGAAAGTTCCGAGTTCCAGAGTGCTGAGAATGTTTTTTATCCATTGGAGACCAAGTACGTTCCATGATCTGGTTCATATGCAGAGTCAGTATTTCCACGATGTATCGCTAATACGAAAGAAATCAAATGAAAGTTATATGACACCAAGATAGCCACATTCAAAAATTAGTTTCAGATGTACAGGGTGTTGGATTTTTTCGTGAAAGCAAATAATAATAATAATAATAATAATAGTCTTCGACACCGAGCGGGTAAACCAACTCTCTGTCACCGAGTTGGAGCCCGCACGGAGAAAAGCTCACATCAAAGCCGCAGAGAATGCTAAAATGCTGCAGCTGCATACAGACAAGCCCATGCATGGAGTCTTCTTTAAGAACATCGAGGACCATGGCTTGTCTGTTAAGCTGACATTTGCCTTCCTCAGGTCAGGTGAGCTGAAGTCGGAGACTGAAGGGTTCATCATGGCGTACCAAGACGGTGTCTTCAACACCCTAGTCTACCGGAGCCGCGTGATGGGTATAGAGGTCCCTGATACTAGATGCAGGGCCTGCCGACAGGCGCCCGAAACTTTGATGCATTTGCTGTCATCTTGTGCAGTTTATGCTGTCTCGGCCTATATCCATCGCCATAACGCGGCCTTACGAGTGCTGTACTATTTTCTTCGGCACTCGTATGAAATAGACAGGACACCGGTGCTGCCTTACGCTCCAGGGGATATTGAGTCCGTAGTGAAGAATGAAAGGTGTCGAATTTTTTGGAACTTTTCATTCCCCACCCTCAGGCAAATACAAGCCAATAAGCCTGATATAGTCCTCTTCGACCACCGAAGTAAGACGATATTCGTTATTGAGTTTTCGGCCCCTGCCGAAACGAATATCGTCCGAAAAGAGGAGGAAAAACGGACAAAGTACCAGGATTTACTTTACGAACTCAGCAGGCTCCACCCAGACTATTCTGTCAAGTTAGTGGTTCTGATTATAGGTGTTCTCGGTGGTTCCAAACCAACGCTACTCTCGGAGCTCAAGATCATACCGGCATGCCGTAATGCGGCAGAGATCTTGGCCGGCCGCATGCAGAAGGCCGTTATTCTCGGTTCGTTGCGTCTGCTCAGGACTCACGATTCTCGGAGCCAGTGACCACTCACCCCGCGGTGCGGGGAGTGGTCATTGGTTAATTATACTAGCGCGTTCGCCCACTGGGTCGGAGCAGTGGGGAGTACGGACCTCTAGTTTTTTTTTGGAAAAAAAAAAAAAAAAAAATATAGCGGGACGGCAAAATGGAAGAGAGAATGGGGGGGGGCGGGAAGAGGGGGGGGGTTTTCTCGGGTCGTTGCATCTGCTCAGGGCACACGATTCTCGGGGAGAGGGACCACTTACCCCGCGGTGCGGGGAGTGGTCATTGGTTAATTTTACTAGCGCGTTTGCCCACTGGGTCGGAGCAGTGGGGAGTACGGACCCGACTAGATTTGTTTAAACGGAAAATAATAATAATAATAATAATGGTTAAATAATAATAATAAATAAGCAGGGGAGACTAAACAACATCTGAACAGTCTCTGGTGAGTAGCGCCACCACTTTCCTGAGCTTAGGATGCAGAAGCGGACCGGCAGCTAATGCGCATCCGGGAGAGAAAAGCTTTTTCTCTCTGGTGCCGGCCGTGGGCCTGCTGGGCTAACCACCTTGCAGGCCCTCAACTCTGGTTCCTGTCACTAGAGGACAGGGCCTCCACAACCGACCCCATTCGGATAGGGGTCAAGGGCAAGGTGGAGGGGCCCAAACCGATGGACAGCCCCATGACGACTCTGGCAATGGACACGGACAACGTTTTGAGTGGACCGACGAATTGAGAGATGACCTGATGTGGTGCTACGAGAGTAGTGAGCCCGCCCGAAGGGGATACATGGCGAGAATGCATGCGCTGTGGTGCGTGGCACACCCGGAGCATGCCGCCTTTTCCGCCCAAAATCTCAAGGATTATGTATCCCATCTTCGTGGCCGTGGCTATGTACGTGCACCACCGAGGCCGGTTGAGCAGGCGGTAGAAATACCGCCAGTGCGATTGGTGGAGGAGAGGGTGCGCCTGGAAGCACCGAGAACACAGAACATTGGGACCCGGAGGATGCTTCACAAAGTGAAGCCCCTCAGGCCAGAACAACTGGCCCTAGTGGATGCAGAGGTTCGTAGTGCCCTCACAGAAGAGGCCGACATCTGGCAGATCAACTGTGCCGTGTATGACTCTGTTCAGGCTCTTTCTGGGAGAGAAGGGGGTGACAGACCCTTCGACCCCTCCAGGAAGCATGAACAGCGCATACACAAGATGGAGGCAAAGATCAAGTCGGCGAGACAACACGCGTCTCGTATCCAATGTGTGATGGACTACTTAGCGGTTCAAAGACCATTTACGCGTGCAGTGCGGCAAATCGCTGCAAAAATGCGCAGATCCCATCACACATTGAATCGAGGGGTGCTGCTCACCATCAAGCAGCATTGCCTCGAGAGGATACGAATGCTGGTGACTGCAAAAAAGTCACTAGAGAGGCGGGCGAGGGCTTTCTCAGAGAACAAACAGTTCCGCGAGAAACCCTCACGCCTATTCCAATCGCCTCCGCGTGTTGTGGATAATCCGCCGGCCGCTGATCGGGTGGAATCCTTCTGGAAAAGTATCTACGAGCATCCGCAACCACTCAATCGAGACACTCCAGCCCTGACGCAGATTGAAGCTTTCTGTAGAAGGCTTCAACAGCCTGAGCCCGAAATACTGCGTCAACCGATAACCACAGATGAAGTTCGGAAAGCTCTTGAGGGTTCGAAGAACTTTGCTGCTCCAGGTCCTGATGGCCTCAATAACTATTGGTGGAAAAAGTTATCGAGCACTCACCACCATTTGGCCAGAATATTCAGTTCTTGGCTGAATGGAGAGCAGCTGATTCCGAAATGGTTTGTCGAGGGGCGAACCGTGCTAATCCCGAAGAACGGAGATTTGTCGGATCCTAAGAATTACAGACCGATAGCATGCTTGAATACGTGTTACAAGATGTTCACACGCATCTTGTATATGCGTACTCTCCAAGCAGTTGACCCGGTGTTCGAACGGATATATGAGCAAAAAGGGTCGAAGAGGGGTTCCGCGGGCTGTAAGGAGAACCTGGTGATTGATAGATGTATCACGCAGGACTCCGTGCAGCATAAGCGGAATCTTTCTATGGCCTGGAACGACTATCGCAAGGCATTCGATACAACATCACATGAGTTGTTGTTGTACTTACTCGAGTGCCTTGCGGTACCCGATCAAATAGTGAGATGCATCGAACAACTGATGCCGCTCTGGAGGACCCGCTTCACTATAACATCAGGTGAAAGCAGGATCCAAACAGAGCCGGTCATCATAAGAAGACGTGTTTTTCAGAGATATTCTCTCAGCCCTCTTCTCTTCTGCATCTCACTAATGCCATTGTCCGTTGCGCTCAGGAAAACCCGGGGATATAACTGCGGCACCCCTGGAAACCGAAGGCATAAGGTCACCCATCTTTTCTATATGGATGACCTTAAGCTCTATGCCTCTGGAGAAAGGGACCTACAGCAGTCCCTCAGGGTGGTGCAGGAGTTCACGCATGCTATCGGTATAGAATTCGGGGTTGACAAATGTGCACTGGTTCATCTCAAAAGAGGACGATGCGAGGATTTCGCGGAGGATGCCCAACTCGTAGACATTCTACATCATTTGAATGCCCGAGAGACATACACCTATTTGGGTGTGGAACAACGCCACACCCAAGAGGAAGACTCGGTGAAAAATGCTCTCCGTGGCAAGTATAGGCAGAAACTACGGCAGATCTGGTCCTCAGAGCTGTCGGGCAAAAACAAAGTTTCTGCCACCAACATGCTTGCCATTCCGATTCTACTCTACTCCTTCGGAGTAGTCAAGTGGACTCAGGAAGAGTTGCGGCAACTTGACGTGAAGACTCGCAAAATGTTGCATATGCACAGAAGCATGCATCCCAAATCGTCCGTTCCACGGTTATATCTCCTTCGACAACAAGGGGGCCGTGGACTTGAGTTTGGAGTGTCTCCACAACGGAATGGTTCTGGATGGAGCTTGTAGAATCATCAGGAGTTCGGATCCCCTTCTCTGCATGGTCCGAGACCATGAACATGCAGGAATCGGAGCCTTTTTATTCAAGGCAGCAAGGCGCGCTGCTGATGAACTTGGTATAGTCTTCGACACCGAGCGGGTAAACCAACTCTCTGTCACCGAGTTGGAGCCCGCACGGAGAAAAGCTCACATCAAAGCCGCAGAGAATGCTAAAATGCTGCAGCTGCATACAGACAAGCCCATGCATGGAGTCTTCTTTAAGAACATCGAGGACCATGGCTTGTCTGTTAAGCTGACATTTGCCTTCCTCAGATCAGGTGAGCTGAAGTCGGAGACTGAAGGGTTCATCATGGCGTGCCAAGATGGTGTCTTCAATACCCTTGTCTATCGGAGCCGCGTGATGGGTATAGAGGTCCCTGATACTAGATGCAGGGCCTGCCGACAGGCGCCCGAGACTTTGATGCATTTGCTGTCATCTTGTGCAGTTTATGCGGTCTCGGCCTATATCCATCGCCATAACGCGGCCTTAGGAGTGCTGTACTATTTTCTTCGGCACTCGTATGAAATAGACAGGACACCAGTACTGCCTTACGCTCCAGGGGATATTGAGTCCGTTGTGGAGAATGAGAGGTGTCGAATTTTTTGGAACTTCTCATTTCCCACCCTCAGGCAAATACAGGCCAATAAGCCTGATATAGTCCTCTTTGACCACCGAAGTAAGACGATATTCGTTATTGAGTTTTCGGCCCCTGCCGAAACGAATATCGTCCGAAAAGAGGAGGAAAAACGGACAAAGTACCAGGACTTACTTTACGAACTCCGCAGGCTCCACCCAGACTATTCTGTCAAGTTAGTGGTTCTGATTATAGGTGTTCTCGGTGGTTCCAGATCAACGCTACTCTCGGAGCTCAAGATCATACCGGCATGCCGTAATGCGGCAGAGATCTTGGCAGGCCGCATGCAGAAGGCCGTTATTCTCGGTTCGTTGCGTCTGCTCAGGACTCACGATTCTCGGAGCCAGTGACCACTTACCCAGCGGTGCGGGGAGTGGTCACTGGTTAATTATACTAGCGCGTCCGCCCACTGGGTCGGAGCAGTGGGGAGTACGGACCCGACTAGGCTTGTTTAGACGACAAATACATATTAATGAGCAGGGGAGACAAAACAACATCTGAACAGTCTCTGGTGAGTAGCGCCACCACTTTCCTGAGCTTGGGATGCAAAAGCGGACCGGCAGCTAATGCGCATCCGGGAGAGAAAAGCTTTTTCTCTCTGGTGCCGGCCGTGGGCCTGCTGGGCTAACCACCTTGCAGGCCCTCAACTCTGGTTCCTGTCTCTAGAGGACAGGGCCCCCACAACCGACCCCATTCGGATAGGGGTCAAGGGCAAGGTGGAGGGGCCCAAACCGATAAACAGCCCCATGACGACTCTGGCAATGGACACGGACAACGTTTTGAGTGGACCGACGAATTGAGAGATGACCTGATGCGGTGCTACGAGAGTAGTGAGCCCGCCCGAAGGGGATACATGGCGAGAATGCATGCGCTGTGGTGCGTGGCACACCCGGAGCATGCCGCCTCATCTGCCCAAAATCTCAGGGATTATGTATCCCATCTTCGTGGCCGTGGCTATGTACGTGCCCCACCGAGGCCGGTTGAGCAGGCGGTAGAAATACCGCCAGTGCGATTGGTGGAGGAGAGGGTGCGCCTGGAAGCACCGAGAACACAGAACATCGGGACCCGGAGGATGCTTCACAAAGTGAAGCTCCTCAGGCCAGAACAACTGGCTCGAGTGGATGCAGAGGTTCGTAGTGCCCTTACAGAAGAGGCCGACATCTGGCAGATCAACTGTGCCGTGTATGACTCTGTTCAGGCTCTTTCTGGGAGAGAAGGTGGTGACAGACCCTTCGACCCCTACAGGAAGCATGAACAGCGCATACACAAGATGGAGGCTGAGATCAAGTCGGCGAGACAACCCGCATCTCGTATCCAATGTGTGATGGACTACTTGGCGGTTCAAAGACCATTTACGCGCGCAGTGCGGCAAATCGCTGCAAAACTGCGCAGATCCCATCACACATTGAATCGAGGGGTGCTGCTCACCATCAAGCAGCATTGCCTCGAGAGGATACGAATGCTGGTGACTGCAAAAAAGTCACTAGTGAGGCGGGCGAGGGCTTTCTCAGAGAACAAACAGTTCCGCGAGAAACACTCACGCCTATTCCAGTCGCCTCGGCGTGTTGTGGATAATCCGCCGGCCGCTGATCGGGTGGAATCCTTCTGGAAAAGTATCTACGAGCATCCGCAACCACTCAACCGAGACACTCCAGCCCTGACGCAGTTTGAAGCTTTCTGTAGAAGGCTTCAACAGCCTGAGCCCGAAATACTGCGTCAACCGATAATTACGGATGAAGTTCGGAAAGCTCTTGAGGGTTCGAAGAACTTTGCTGCTCCAGGCCCTGATGGCCTCAATAACTATTAGTGGAAAAAGTTATCGAGCACTCACCACCATTTGGCCAGAATATTCAGTTCTTGGCTGAATGGAGAGCAGCTGATTCCGGAATGGTTTGTCGAGGGGCGAACCGTGCTAATCCCGAAGAACGGAGATTTGTCGGATCCTAAGAATTACAGACCGATAGCATGCTTGAATACGTGTTACGAGATATTTACACGCATCTTGTATATGCGTACTCTCCAAGCAGTTGACCCGGTGTTCGAACGGATATATGAGCAAAAAGGGTCGAAGAGGGGTTCCGCGGGCTGTAAGGAGAACCTGCTGATTGATACATGTATCACGCAGGACTCCGTGCAGTATATGCGGAATCTTTCTATGGCCTGGATCGACTATCGCAAGGCATTCGATACAACATCACATGAATTGTTGTTGTACTTACTCGAGTGCCTTGCGGTACTCGATCAAATAGTGAGATGCATCGAACAACTGATGCCGCTCTGGAGGACCCGCTTCACCGTAACATCAGGTGAAAGCAGGATCCAAACAGAGCCGGTCATCATAAGAAGACGTGTTTTTCAGGGAGATTCCCTCAGCCCCCTTCTCTTCTGCATCTCACTAATGCCATTGTCCGTTGCGTTCAGGAAATCCCGGGGATATAACTGCGGCACCCCTGGAAACCGGAGGCATAAGGTCACCCATCTCTTCTATATGGATGACCTTGAGCTCTATGCTTCTGGAGAAAGGGATATACAGCAGTCACTCAGGGTGGTGCAGGAGTTCACGCATGCTGTCGGTATGGAATTCGGGATCGAGAAATGTGCACTGGTTCATCTCAAAAGAGGACGATGCGAGGATTTCGCGGAGGATGCCCAACTCGTAGACGGAAGCATTCTACATCATTTGAATGCCGGAGAGACATACACCTATTTGGGTGTGGAACAACGCCACACCCAAGAGGTGGACTCGGTGAAAAATGCTCTCCGTGGCAAATATAGGCAGAAACTACGGCAGATCTGGTCCTCAGAGCTGTCGGGCAAGAACAAAGTTTCTGCCACCAACATGCTTGCCATTCCGATTCTACTCTACTCCTTCGGAGTAGTCAAGTGGACTCAGGAAGAATTGCGGCAACTTGACGTGAAGACTCGCAAAATGATGCATATGCACAGAAGCATGCATCATAAATCGTCCGTTCCACGGTTATATCTCCTCCGACAAAAAGGGGGCCATGGACTTTTGAGTTTGGAGTGTCTCCACAACAGAATGGTGCTGGATGGAGCCTGTAGAGTCATCAGGAGTTCGGATCCCCTAAACTGCATGGTCCGAGATCATGAACATGCAGGAATCGGAGCCTTTTTATTCAAGGCAGCAAGGCGCGCTGCTGATGAACTTGATATAGTCTTCGACACCGAGCGGGTAAACCAACTCTCTGTCACCGAGTTGGAGCCCGCTCGGAGAAAAGCTCACATCAAGGCTGCAGAGAATGCTAAAATGCTGCAGCTGCATACAGACAAGCCCATGCATGGAGTCTTCTTTAAGAACATCGAGGACCATGGCTTGTCTGTTAAACTGACTGTTGCCTTCCTCAGGTCAGGTGAGCTGAAGTCGGAGACTGAAGGGTTTATCATGGCGTGCCAAGACGGTGTCTTCAACACCCTAGTCTACCGGAGCCGCGTGATGGGTATAGAGGTCCCTGATAGTAGATGCAGGGCCTGCCGACAGGCGCCCGAGACTTTGATGTATTTGCTGTCATCTTGTGCAGTCATATCCATCGCCATAACGCGGCCTTACGAGTGTTGTACTATTTTCTTCGGCACTCGTATGAAATAGACAGGACACCGGTGCTGCCTTACGCTCCAGGGGATATGGAGTCCGTAGTGGAGAATGAAAGGTGTCGAATTTTTTGGAACTTTTCATTTCCCACCCTCAGGCAAATACAAGCCAATAAGCCTGATATAGTCCTCTTCGACCACCGAAGTAAGACGATATTCGTTATTGAGTTTTCGGCCCCTGCCGAAACGAATATCGTCCGAAAAGAGGAGGAAAAACAGACAAAGTACCAGGACTTACTTTACGAACTCCGCAGGCTCCACCCGGACTATTCTGTCAAGTTAGTGGTTCTGATTATAGGTGTTCTCGGTGGTTCCAGACCAACGCTACTCTCGGAGCTCAAGATCATACCGGCATGCCGTAATGCGGCAGAGATCTTGGCCGGCCGCATGCAGAAGGCCGTTATTCTCGGTTCGTTGCGTCTGCTCAGGACTCACGATTCTCGGAGCCAGTGACCACTTACCCCGCGGTGCGGGGAGTGGTCATTGGTTAATATTACTAGCGCGTTTGCCCACTGGGTCGGAGCAGTGGGGAGTACGGACCCGACTAGATTTGTTTGAATGGAAAATAATAATAATAATAATACCTTTATTTCCAACAGGTTTACACCCAATCACAGGAAATACAAAACAATGCAAATGAAACTTTATCTTAGAGATACTATAATCATATATTACCTAAGAAATTAGTACTAACATAAAATTAATTAATAAATAATGAAATTCAAGAGAAAGCAATAACTTTGAATGATACAATTGTTTCAAATGGATATGGATATTCTAGAAATGGATCATGAGTTTCGTCGGATTTTATGTTTTGAATTTAAAATGTTGAACATGCCTTGAAATAACATGAAACATATTTGCATTTCCGGATAGTCAATTTCACGTATAATGCGAAGAACAACTGATAAATAGAGTTTTCCGTTTAAAAAAATCGCATAAACTCAAACTGAAAGTGACGAAAATCAAGAGTAACATTTGAATCATCCTATATATAATTATAAATGTTTCTCAAACAATTACATGCTACTTTCGTGTTCCTTGATCCACCTCACTAAATAACTTTCATATCTTTAATCAAATAACTCAACATCAGCATTACCAATAAATCAAGCAAATACGCACTGTGGGACACCTGGTATGTGAAAATACCCACAAAAAAGGTACTGTATTGTACTATTTTTGCAAAAACTTCCGTTTCGAAAATTTAGGAGGTACAATAAAAAACCGACATTCTTAGGCACATTCGACAACTTCTTTTGGGAAAAACTATAGAGTTCAGTATATGTGAGAAAACAGTTCCGTAGTTAATACCTATTTTATAACTTATTCAGATGTTTTTCTACTACTAGATAATCGGCTATCGTATGATCTTTCTTGAAAATTAATTCTAGTTTCATCTTCATGAAAGGATATGTGTGGTTGTGCCAATCACAGTAGAGCAAGTTAAGTATAACAAATCAGTCTGGGGCAATATCAATAACGAAAAAGTTAACCACCGGATTCATAATTCACCCATTATATCTAGTTTTTGGTGGTGAAAGGACAAGGCACGCCTCTGTGATTTTCTTCAATATTCAATGTCAGTTCCTTTCGCAAGAAGTACATTCAACGCAAAAAATAAGAACCTCTACCTCTACGGTTCATCAGATATTTAAATTGTGTGTTTGTTGATCAACCTCTAAAACAATTTTCTATCCCTTCTCAACCCCGTTAGGCCATTAATTCCTATAAAATACGAAACAAGTGTTCCATCTCTGGCTCTTTTCGAAAAATCATACAGTAATATGGGGAAAATTTCCTAAATATCCACAGCAATGAAGTTGGCTGTGGTACATGTCTGTACCAACAAAAAAAAAACGGCTAGATGAATGACTAGAAAGAACACGTTTTTATATTATTCAGTGCTGTTCAGTGTGCTCATGTCGAACAATGGTGTCGTCAATTCATTAACATTTCCTCCATTCAGTGAACAAAATTCAGACAAGATTGATGATATCGACAAACCACAATATATTCTGATGACAGAATTCGCCTTGATATATTAAATAAGCGACTCTTGAGAAAATATCGACTTTGTACTAAATATGCCAAAGAGGTACTGCCGTACAGCAAACATTGTACTGAATTCAGTACAATTGTATTGCATGTTACATCACTGTTCCAGACTGAATGAAGGCGGTTTATAATCATTGGGGTCCACGTTGCATCTGAACAGTTGACTTTTTGCAGTTTTAATCGATTTTTTGGATTGTTTAAAGGATAAGATGTCAATTTTCGAATAGAATAGAATAACTATATTGCTTATCAAAATATTAGTTCTACAGCAATAGTTTGGGTTCGATCAGAAAATAAATACATTTGGTTGAGGGGAAATTTGAAGTTCGTAGCAATTTACAAAAACAACGAAACAAGTATTCATTCTTAATTAATGATCTCACTTGCAGAATATTGCGAAAATTTTGTAAATACTTTTAGCTGCATCAGAATTGACAATGTCCAATGTACCTACTGATAACAATGTTGTCACAGAAAGAGTGTAGCACAGGGAACTGAAAATAGTGTTGTTTTTGATTATTTGGTGTGGTTGGAACTGAAATAAAATATTCTAATTGTGTGCCTGCAGGTGTGAGCATTAAAAAAATGATTGCAAATATAAAGTTGTTATTCATTTCATTCAACATACACAATTTGATTTTTTTTTGTACAACAGAGAAAAGTGATGCATATATATATATATATATATATATATATATATATATATATATATATATACCTTTCGAAGACAAAAAATGAAGTTTTCTGATATTTCAAGAATAAATTAAACTCAGTCTTGTACTGAGGCCAAAACGCTCTATCTCTCTCTCTCTCTCTCTCTCTGGATATTGGCCTTTTCTTCAAAATAGAAAATTTCCAGTATGACATGAAAAGTTATCACTAACATAAAAGTATTACAAATATCATTTGACAAATGACACGAATCTCAAATGATATTCGTAAATAGCAGTGCTATGGAGCTTTTTTACAGAACACATTTTGTATTTTCTTCAGGATTCTCGGAATAGGAATGAGATTTTTCAAAGGCGGAAGAGAGAGAGAGAGAATAAGTATTCGAGGAAAAATATTTTTTTATGTAACCCTTGCCAGAGCATTTGGTATAGTGAATCAGTGGATTTTATAGATTGAATAAAAAATTTACTCTCAACATCCCAATTATGAGTTCGATTGTTTTATGAGAAATATTTTTTCTCACATCAAAGAATCATCAAGCATGGAATATGTCAGCTTCGCATCTGAACGCCTCAAATAACAAACTGTTTTATGTGTATAAATATTTCGAATAACGAAAGAGCTACGGAGCAGCTGAAGAATGTATCGAAAGTGAAACAAACTCTCTCAAACTGAAGCGAAAATATATGACCGTTCCCTGAGGGAAAGGGGATCAAAGAATTTTTATATGTGTAGTAACACTGCGGATTTGTGCAAATCCGCCGCATTCATTTCGGGAACGTTTCGAAAAGATACAAGAATTGGAGGAAATTGAAACGGAAGCAATTTTACGAAAAGACATGTTGGGCTGTCGAAAGGAAGATGTCTAAGGTGAAATGCTTGAAATGAACAATAACATGTTGTTCCATTTCAAATGCCTCAACAGAAGCGAATTTTATTCAACCAGCGATTCACATGATTTGTTGAATTTGTTGAAAAAATGCAACAGAAATGTTCTGATGAGAGAGATCAAATAGCACTCAAGAACTATTTTTCCGACTTTTTCTTCTTCGAGCTGAAAAATAAAATACAGAGTTCACTAATGGAAGTAACATAAAAATTTTACCACAGTCCCTGTTATATATAAGGAGGATATAATTTCATTGAAGCCCAGAAAAAATATCTCTTCAGTGAGCATATACATAAATTAAAAAATCAATTCGTAGCAAATCTGCTATCAATTGACATCGAATATTTTTATCTGGGCTTGAATGAAATGTTATCCTGGTGAGTGAGATTTTTATGCAAACTACCCTATTGTGAAGAAATTTCCTTAAAATGCTATATATGCTAACGTCTTTGAATGATATGCACATATTAACAAAGCGTGTTTGCTGATATATTTGATAAATGTCTTGCTTTGGAGGAGAAAAATCCAAGAAATAATTCCTCAAACTCGGTTATCTTCACAGAAATAATTGTGTTTCTAACTAGCAGTGGAGAAGTTGGCGAGGCATATGTTTTTCAGGCGAATTGGTATATTTGCTCAGATACGTAACTGCAATAATAAAAATTTG
Source organism: Zygogramma bicolorata (assembly GCA_032362365.1). NCBI lineage: Eukaryota > Metazoa > Arthropoda > Insecta > Coleoptera > Chrysomelidae > Zygogramma > Zygogramma bicolorata. The sequence goes on along the minus strand of JAVJAQ010004948.1, from coordinate 546,748 downwards.
GTGACTATTTTGTCAGTGACGTATCGTATTTTTATGAATTCTGAGATTTAAATAATAAATTTATTGAAAAATGCGTATACTTTCCCTTAGCGACGTTTCGGCCTCAATTTTCAAGACTATTTGGGAAAATCTTCAATGGAATTGCAAGTTTTGGTACGTGGTGTCAAAATGTGTCACTGGCATGACTTACTCATACATACCTGGTATTGATTTTGACATAACTTACTCCGAATGGAATAATCCCCCCGTTCAACTCCCCTTCTCAGAAGAGGCATCCAACATTGATCCATACTCGAGAAGGATCTGTTTTTTATCTGGTGCTCCCACTCTCTGTGCCCAAGAAATCTCTGATACCATTATTCTGGGAATGGAAACATTTATTCCAAGTAGTAAAAAGAGACCACAGTCTGAGAAACCATGGTTCAATAAAAGCTGCTCTGAGGCTGTCACATCCTAAATCCTAACAAACGGCATTCAATTGCTGGCGCCAAGACCCCAGTTTGGAGACGAGATCTGAATATGTTAACGCAAGAAATAGGGTAGTGCAACAATTGAAGCTGCTAAAGAAGCACATAATCAGAAAATTCGTACAAAACTTGTTGAATGTCCAAAGGTTCTCGTTCGTTCTAGCTGTTGCCAAAAATTTCACTTCTAGTTCATACCCTCCTTTAACGAAAGAAGATGGATCACAAGCCACCACTGCCCAACAAAAAGCCAAATTATTTGCAAATATGTTTGCTGGAAATTCTACTCTGGACTCATCGGGAAAAGATCATTCGAATATCACGCCTGTCGACAGTCATATGCCTGAGATAATTTTTCATCAACAAACTATAAGAAATATTTTAATGGACCTGAAGACGAATAAGGCTTGCGGATCTGATGGAATCCCAGCAATTGTTCTGAAAGTATGTGCCCCCGAATTGACACCTGTACTTTGCAAATTATTCAACCCTTCATATAACCTGGGGATTTTTCCTAAGACCTGGTGGACAGCAAGAGTTCAGCCAGTTCCTAAAAAAAGGAATAAAACCTTACCTTGTAATTATAGACCAATTGCATTACTCTCTATCATTTCCAAAGTCATGGAAAAAGCAATCAATATGAAGCTCATCAAATATCTAGAGAAATCAGGAATAATTAATGATCGACAATACGGATTTTGCCATCGAAGATCAACCAATGACTTATTGGCTTATGTTTCTCATATTTGGCAGCATTTAATCGAGAAATTCGGAGAAACGATAACTGTTCCACTCGATATTTCGAAAGGGTTTGATCGAGTTTGGCATCGGAGTCTCCTTTCTAAGTTGCCGTCTTATGGTTTGCCTCCTCAGTTGTGTGCTTTGTTGAAGAGTTTTTTGTCTGATAGGTCTTTGTATGTGGTTGTTGATGGAGTATCATCTGATATTCTCCCACAATAGCGGTTTGATAGCGAGCCTTCAATACTGTTGTTCCGTCTTTAATTTAAATATTATACTTTAGTTTGTGAATTTTATAATTGGGAATCATAATCTCATAATGAACTATGATTAATTTTCGGTGTAAATACTTGATATTTTCCATACTATTTATTTTTCTCAATTAATAGCTCTTTGAAAGGCAGAAACAAATGTTTTTGGGTATACGGGTTTTTTGTTTTGTTTGAACGTTTTTGTTGAACGCGTATAGCGCAGTGGAACGGTATTCGAGCCAATACCAAGTCGTGTGTCGAGTGAGTCGAATCGAAAGGTCCACTTCGATGAATTGTTGATTCCGGTAATTACGGCTTTTTCTGCACTTATTTGTGAAAATTGCATCCTTTGAAACTTTCTACACGGTGTGGTGAAACTGGTAGGCCTACCCCTCCAAGCAGCCAAGAAGATCACGGCAGTCTACAGTCCACATAAGAACACGGTAAGGTTATTTTTTACTGTTTCCCTGCACCCGAATTGTTGATAGGCTTTTCTTGGTTATTTCAAAAAGGGTTCGTCAAAATAACTGTGATTACTGGAACATTTTATATTGAATGAATAATTAGTTTTACATAATGAAAATCCGATATTGTTTGCATATTTTCCTCGAACTATATAATCAACATGAAAATTTCAATATCAGTCTCATATTGTGCTAGTGAATGATAATATGTAGGTGACATATTGGCATAATATTGTAATAAAGATGTTATATCTATCTAAATTTAAATCAATTCTATCATTTTATACGTTGATTGAGTTCTTCGTTAAAGAGTTCTTCTATATGTGGTTGTTGATGGATTACCGTCTGATATTCTGTCAATAAATGCAGGTGTTCCACAGAGTTCAGTTCTGTCGCCCACTTTGTTAGTGCTTCATATCAATGGTTTGCTCGAGAAAACATCTTGTTCAATACATAGTCTTGCGGACAGAGTCTCCATATCAGCTCGAAAAACAAAAACCCAGGCATGTCTCTCCTCAAGAAAAGCCGAAAAACATTCATTGAGGCTTCTCGATTCAGAGAAAGGCAATTCGTCTTGTTGGTGATTCTTCGCTCACAGACTCGCTCACTTCATTGGAACATCGTAGAAGGGTCGAAGACTTGTCTCTCTTCTATAGATACTTTCACGGTCGATGCTCTTCCGAATTGTTATCAATCGTTCCTTCCTTGGCAATATCTACACGGATGACTCAACGAGTACAGAATTCCCACCCCTTTGTTGTGAATTTGGAAACCTGTCGAACTTCTCTTGCTCAGGGATCTTTTTCCAATAGAACAGCTGAGCTTTGGAACTCCTTGCCAAAAGAAGTTTTTCCTGTTTTTCCTGTCTCTTGACTCACGCGGTGTTCTTTGAACATTACAGGGCTTCCCTTTCATGTGAATCTGCATAAAGAAAAACAAGTGGTAATATCTTTATTTCCGTTGAACAAAATGCAGGTAACCTCTTTGAGTTTTTTTTGTTCCATTCTGTTCTGTCATAAGAAAATTGATGTTATCCCAGTCCACTATGTGTGTACCATGGAGTCCATAAATTTTTACCTGCGCAACAAAAATTCTGAACGATATTTATATTAAAAAATCTGGTCATATCAGCTAAGTTGTAGTATTGACTGAAGTTGAGTTGTACATTATGGGTAATATGAATTTGTTTTTTTGGATAGGTATTCCATCATGCTATGGTTAGCTAATTTGTCTGTTTTTGTGATATTCATGCAATTTTCTAGCTATCAATTATACATAATGATTGTTTCACACACATTTCAAAGCCTTCCTAGTACGATTAGCCGATAAAATTCACAATGTTCAGCATTGATATTCGCTTATGATGACCGAATGACCGCACATCATTACGCTGCTATAAAGAGTCCTCTGTATCTCTCAAAACATTTTTTGTATGATAGAAATGTTGTGGCTACTACTTGCTGTACCCCAAACGGAAATTTACTGTGATAAGTTAATCAAGTGTCGTTTGGCTCAAGAGAAAACATCTTCCTTTCTTCTCATGTAAAATGTAGAGACATATTTACAGTTCTTCTGGTGGAATACATTTTTGAGTTTCACTTATAAAGACATAAAAAGTTCACATTTAATTAGTGTTCACCCCTCGATAGGGAGATGATTTTTTTGTTCGACTCCGATGAACTGAAACAATTTCATCATGCGATAACGCTGATTTATTGAAATGATTCTGGACTTACATTTGCATGTAAATTCGGTGGGCATGATTCGTAAAATCAATATTGAATTTCATTAGTCATACGATGACTTCTAGTTCGTTAATCCGAATTTTTTTGATAAATCAACGCATCGAGATCCATTTTATTGTAGGTACCAGAGGGTGATCTATGAGGCGCCGTTTGGGTCAAAATTGTTTTTGCAAATATATGTAACTCCATGTTAATATATTTATGAACTTTGGCAATATGTTTATTTTGTGTTCCGATATATTTATTTTCTTACGAACAAACTTAATATATTTAAGTTTTGAGTGTCAGAAATATATGAAAATGAGTATTCCCATATATTTATAAATTCGATATATTTTGCGTCGTCAAAAGATGGCACACTGGCGGCATTTTGTTCACGGTCGAGTACATGGCAACAGGGCGAAGTCGTTATTCATAAAATAATAGATGGCGGTGCAGGCAGTGTGAATAATAGTTGAAATGTCGAGGGAGTTGGCGCTGTGGTTTCGCGTCCGCCTGTGGGTCGAACAGTTCCAGGACCCTTCATAAAAAAACTAATTTCGCGATTTGACAAGTATCTGGAGTGCCTAATTTGAACTATTTATATTATTGACTTGACAACTGCCTGAGTCACTGCCATCTATTAGCCACTCTATGTACTAACGACTTTCCCATGTTGCCATGTACTCGACAAAATAACACCGGTGCGCCATCTTTTGACGTGGAATAGATCGGATTTATAAATATATGGGAACCTCATTTTTATATATTTGTGACACTCAAAACGTAAATATATCATGTTCGGTAGAAAATGAATATCTCGGAACACAAAATAAAAATATTGCTCAAGTTAATAAATATATTGACATGACATTACATATATTTGCAAAAACACTTTCGACCCAAACGGCGCCTCATAGTGTTCCGCTCTTAAAAACTATTTGTTTTATTTAGTGTAATGCTACGGTAATATCTGATAGTTATCAGAAAACTAATATCTTGTATGTTTGCGGATGGATAGGTTTTGAAATTTTTTGACAATATTTAAACTTACTCCAGGTAAAAACGCTAATTGGGCAGATCTCAAATTCAAGCTATACCGGGGCACCTGACGAAAATCGAAGTTACCGATGAGAACAGATAAACGGGGTATAAAACGGTGGAACACTGAACTGAAATAACAATTATTTAAATATTTTTTAGTTATGAGATGAACAACTCACAAATGATAAATACTAATTCTAAGACAGGTAAAACATGGGTATCATCTATGGAGCTCAGCAATAAAACAATAATTGAATATTCCTGATTCTATTAAGAGGAAAGCAATTCGTCTTCTTCTCACGGATTCGCTCACTTCGTTGAAGCATCGTAGAAGGGTCGGAGACTTGTCTTTCTTCTATAGATATTTTCACGGTCGATGTTCATCTTCTGAATTGCCTTTAATCGTTTCACCCTTGGCAGTATCAACACCGATTTTCCGACGAGTGCTTGTGAGCTTGGTGACCTGTCGAACCTCTCTTGCTCACGGTTCTTTTTTCAATAGAATAGCTGAAATTTGGAACTCCGATTGAGGTTTTTCCTGAGGCTTACCAAGTCCAAAAATTCAAGGTTAATTTTGATTTTTTCATCTCCAGTTCTTTGAGTCATGCGGTGTTCTTTGAACATTATAGGGCTTTCGTTTTGTGTGAATCTGTATATATAACCATCGATATTGTTCAATGGAATATTTATTGAAAAGGCAAATGGCATCCTTCACAGAACGAATCAGTAGTAATTTTTACCCTCATTGCATATTTACTGAGTAGCACTGAAAGATTTGCAATTTTCGTTTCTTCACAATTTCTGATTTTCTCTGCGAATAAAACTTTCTCTTCGTTGCGAAGATGAATATTTTTATCAATTACATCATTTCAGAGACATTTCACTTAGACACTTCACTATAGAGCTCACTTGTGATCTAAAAACGGACGGAGGAAATTTTGGCCTATCAGGTAACACAATGAAATTAGCCGAAGATAGTACTCACAGAGGCGATGACGAAAATAATGGTGTGTCGGAACTTGTGCACAAGCCTTATACAGGGCTCACCAAAAAGTATTTTTACTTTCGCTTCTTGAGGTTTTAGCAAAATGAACATTCCTCTAGATTCAGGATGAACCCCATACGGAAATTGAGTGTATCAATCGGTTGATTTCAATCCTTGGGAGTATATGTACCAGCGATTATTGGACATAAATTGTACCGCTGCAATTTCCATTTGGGCGAGAGGACTGATTCGAATATTACATTCAACTCTTCTGGAAATATTCTGGGTTACATTCCAAAGAAACATAGCGCCGCCATTTCATTAAGAACGATTTGAAAGCTCTGGAATTTTGAGAAAATTCTCTTTTGAAACCTTGGTCTTTTCGATAAATTGAGGTAGGATATTATTTCGGGAAGTCCTGTGTGAAGCTTGTTCCTCGGTTCGTGCACAAGTTCTATCCAGAGAATTATTTTTGTAATTGTCGGTGTTCGAATTGAATTTTCAGCAAAATTTCATTCTGTTTCTAGGTGGTTCCTGTTTTTTGCAGACTGCTATCAGTCTATTGAAACTACAGACTGCCGGTACCGAATTGTTTGTCGAAACATCAAATATAGCATACAGGAAAACCAGTTTCCAGCACAGAGGAGTAGAGGCATACAAGCACCAACACCATCGGTAGGCTGACAAGTGAGCTGTAGATGCTTGGCTCGTCTCTTTCAACTCCATGGTAGAATTTACGGAACTCGTCAGACAAATGGATTTGCCAGTCATTTTTGCGACTGAAGATTCATTCATCACGCAATTATAGGTTGGACTGTATCCTACTGAACGCCACCAAAATGTTTGGAAATAGAGGTGAGGCCATCCAAGATCGAAAGGAATCGCAGCCTTTTGGAACAATCTCCCTAAGGCTACTTGCACACACACCGATCTTGGACGGCCGATTTTATACCGGTCGTCCAAATTCCAATAGTGAACCACATGTGGGAACGGGACCTGGCACACACGCCGACCGCTGATCGGTGCCGGTAAAATATCGGTTAGCAGCCGTCCACTGCCACTGCATGGCCGGTATTACCAGGAAGTAGTGGCGTACGTAACTAAATACACGCTTGCACACTCACCGATTGTTTACCGATCATTATACATTCTTTTTCAATTATCTCGTGTCACGACAACAAAGCATTTGATTGTTTGACCGGTAAAAATCCGGTGAGTGTGCAAGCCCCCGCTGCCGATAAAATATCGGCCGATTTTATACCGGCCGTCCAAAATCGGTGTGTGTGCAAGTAGCCTAACACGACCTCGAACCTTTTATATGCTGACCTGTTGTTTTTTATTTTTTTGCAATGATTATCTTCGATGAAGATCACAATTACTTTCGATATTTACAATTGCGGACAATGTGTGAACATTTTTTGTACTAATGGAATTATCAATTCAGTCGAACCAGCACGCTGGATTACACCGATATTTCTCTGTTTGCATTGATTGAAAAATTCGTCTGTCGTTTCAAATGAGGTGTCATCCAGTCCGATCCCGGTAAATAGGCACAACCCTCGGCACTACAACAATGTCATCTCTTACAGAGGTCATGAACAGCCGGCAATTAGTGGAAATGGATTTAGCTAGTCGAAAGCTCAAATTTGAATATATTCGCACCTCGTCTACATTTCTGCTTGGGATAATTTTCATTTTCAGCATCAGTTTATATAAACAAAGTCGCAACGTCGAGCGGCCGCAACTTTAATAAAATATTCTGCGGAACGAGAGGAGATAATTAATTGGAATAACCGCAGCAACGTCGCTCAGCTCGAGTAGTCGGAGTTTGAGGGAGGCCGCGCCGCCAATTTTAATTGAATCCCGCTGAAATATCTTGCGTTATGAATTCATCAATGGGATCAGATGTGCTAAAACTATTAACTTGTGACTGCGAACATTCTTGGGTTCGTTTCACGGGTGAAATGCCTTGAACTAACAGCGAAATCCGGTGAATTTCTTGAATGAACAACTTCTTGTTAATTTTGACGCTAAACTTGAAAATGTATCAAGATTCGACTTATTGTAGGGTGATGCTCATATTATAAAAACCAGATGTTAACGACGAGTAGTATCTCCCATTTCAATAAAATTCGAACTTGGAGTATGATTTCTGAAAGAGATCGATTGTCGTATTGGCAGTTTTTTTTCAATTACGACATCCAAGTGGAACATGAATGAATGAGTTGATTTCAATTGTGTTTTTTTCTGGATTTTTTGATCTTCAGAGCCATTATTAATCCAAGATCATTCGGAACAACTCCAACGAAGCAAAAAAAATGCGTGTTGCATGAAGAATGCCTGACAGTTCGATTTATCAGAACGTAGATTGTAGAATACTGGGTAGACTTCGAATTGAAAACATCATTTCTTCAAATGGTGTTATGACGATATTTATTGAGGCACATAAGCGCCCCCAGGGGAAACATTTGGAACCTTTTTTGCTTCTCAGTTCCAAGAGTCAGTATTCAATAATTCATATTCCATGTCATTCTCCACGATTTTTGGATACAACCTGGAGTCATCGAGAACGATACTATCAAAAACAAAAAGAAAACAATTTTTTGGATAAATTTTCACTTTCCACGAATTCATTGACAGCACGTAGAACTGAGAATTCGTAAGACGAGTGGTTTATCTATTGTTGGTTGCTCGATTGGCATTGCTTAAATCTGATGAAGTTTCAGTTCAAATAAATGTTGAATCTCCTTGTAAAATTTTCAAGTCGATGGGTGTTCTTAAAGCGGATATCATAAAACATTATCCCCTGCATACAGATACTATTTTCGATTGATTTTGGGATATTTTCACATTCACTGAAAAGGAAAAAAGGTAGGTGAGAAGATTATATACTACAGATATTATTATCACTCCCACTAAGGTGCATTCGATAGTGGGACACAAACATAAAGAATGTTGTTAGGTTTGATACAACTGGAATATATCGTTTGCTTCTTGTTCAAGATTATTATAAATAAACGGGAAGTTCGAAATTCAGGTAAATTATGAGATTTTCAAACAGAATGAATCGTTGATAATTTATTACCCTTTTCTGAATATTTTCTTATCCGATTGTTTGACATCGAAAATCTGCGTTAGATACCCCTCGTCTATTGGCCCCCGAGGAACATGACAATTTCATTTCCTCTCCTGGATCCGACACTGCCCAAATTCTCTTACCCATACAACGAACACAATGAAATCGAACTATCCTTACCTAGGGTCTGCTCCAATCAGTTATCATTGCATCGGACAACGAAATCAACCTTCGTTGGGAAATAGGCACTCGCTTTATCTGACAACTATAATGTCTTCGTAACATCACCGCTTTGTCTGGCACACCGCCATGACACTCACAAAGGAAGCAAAACGGACAGGTACAGATCCACAGCTTTTGTTAGCGAGTTCGCAATTTTATCTATTATTATAATGGGGGATTTGGTGTTCGTAATAAATAGAACAAAATGTCTGCCTGCGAGACGCTTTTGTTGGGTGGTTTACGTGGATGTGACGATTATTAGCGACGTGAAATTGGACGTGACATAACAAGATATCTGGATGTGAAACATAGTTGTGTAGCAATAACAGGGGAATAGAGCGTGGATTCATTACAAGAGCGCTGATAAGCTTGTAAGCTTGGTGTACTCGTTTCGCGAAACTATATAATGCCTAATGAGTCATAAAACTTCTGGATAGATAGATAGATGTTTATTTAACCACGTTATGTTATAAAACATTTGTAGCAAGTCAAGTAGCAAGTATATACAGAAAATACAGATAATATTGCACAAAATTCACAAATAAAATAATAACAATACAAAATATAAATATAAAATATGTGTGTACACATCTAGCCTTTACCATATTATGCAATAATCCTTATACTGATATCGAATATAAAAGTTTAAATGGAATGGCAATAAAAGCTTGTCAATGAAATATATCGGTAAAAAATGAAAACACAGATTCTAGTGGATAATTATATATGGATGACGTGACGTTAAGTTGGTTCCGAATCACATCCTGGGTGGGTCAGCCATATACTCAGCAATATTGTAGTAGCACTTCTGCAATATTGCTTTGATGGAATTCTTAAATGTGGATTGGTTTTTGTCCTTCAATGTGTTAGGAAGTACATTGTAAAGTTCAATGAGCATGGAGTTTTTGAAAGACTTAAAGTACTTAAATCTTCGAGACCTGATCAGATCTGCATTGCGTGTGTTATAATCGTGGTAGTTTGAATTAGTGTGGAATTTATTTTTATTTTCATGAATATCTAACAAAGACTGGAATACATATAAAGTGGGAAAAGGCATGATACTGGGATGACAGAATAATGGCCGGCAAGAATCACTTAAGAGGAATTGCCCCAAAGGCTCAATCCGTAGCTGATATATGATTGAATGAGGGAAAAGTATGCAGAAATCAGTGTATTTTTATCGACAAATGATTCGAGTTTTCTCAGAGGAAAATTGTGTCTGCTTAACTTTGAACAGATATTTTCAATGTGTGGTTCCAGCATAAACTGTCATCAATAGTTACTCCTAAAAGATTGGCATGGTTGCCCACTGTCACATTGTTTGTTGAAAAAAATATTTGTTTTGTCTTCTCTTTGTTGAGTTTCAAAAAATTTCTTTCAAACCACTGTTGAGCAAGATTTTCAGCTGTTTTCATCGAAGTGATTAGCGACTCATAACTGTTCTCAGAGCTCATAAGAGAGCTGTCATCAGCGAAAGCAATACCTAAATGAGGCAACATATGACAGAAAAAAATCATTTGTATAAATTATTAAAAGAAGTGGCCCCAGGACCGAGCCCTGGGGTACACCTGTTTCAACCAGATTGAGCTGAGATATTTTTTCATTGATGGTAACATACTGACTTCTATTCTGTTAATATGACTCTATGAGTTTTAATGCTACTCCCCGTACTCCATATTGTGAGAGCTTGTTTACCAGGATATTGTGAGAGACATAGTCGAAGGCCTTGCTCAGGTCACAAAGGGTTAAGCCTGTTAGTTTACCCTGCTCAAAGCCCTCGACTATCTCTCTCACAACCGTTGTTATTGCATGAATAGTAGATCTTTTTTGGCGGAATCCAAATTGATTATTGCTCAATAGTTTTTCAAAATATTTGTTAAGTCTCTCTTTTAATATGATTTCGATTTTTTTCCAATGTAGGGTGTACTCAGTAGAGTTGGCAAAAATTTGAGTGAATCTTCGAGAAAATTAGTGTACAATACCATAATATTGCCTCATTTCACATTCTGTAGTACAATTTTATATATTTCGTCAAGAACCGATAGAAAAAGACTCCAAGTATTACAAAATCGGGCTATGAGGGTGATTTTGAGATGTGATAGGTATGAGCGAGTAAAGAGTATGCTTGATAAACTGGAATAGTTAAATATCGAACAATTTTTAATATACCAAACACTAATTTTCATTCATAAAATAAATAAAAATTTATCTGCTCCTTATTTCAACGACATATTGAAAAAATTCAGTGAAACACACACTCACAATACTAGAGGACAAAATAATTATATATTGAATCAAAATAACCTTAAATCAACGCAAAATTCGATTTTTTTCAAAGGAGTCATTGAATATAATGAATTATCGAACGAAATCAAAAGAAAAAATTTATACAGTTTCAAGTTTGCTGTTAAAAATAAATATTTGAATATGAATTGAATTTATATCGAATTATCTACATGGTAATTAATTTATAAAGGTTTTTTTGTAATTTGAATCTTTCAGATGATATTGTTGAGTATCTATGAAAAATATTATTTATGTTCAGTTATCATGAAAGATTGTTAAATAGCTATTGAGCTAAATAAAGTTGTTCTATTCTATTCTATTCTACAATTGAAATTGGCCTGTAGTTCTCAGGTTTATCTTTATCGCCCCTTTTAAAAATCGGTATAACTTTGGTGAGTTTCAGCTCATCGGGAAAAATACCGTCCACGATGCATGTATTAAATAGATCAGTGAGAGGTTCAATTAGTAATAAGTGATTTTCTTTGATTATTCTACTGTTAAGTTCATACATGTCAAAGCAATAGGTGTTCTTCAATTGGTGGATAGCACTTGCCACCTCTTGAGGAAATATGGGTTCGAAGAAAAATGAGCCTGGCACTTTGGGCTTCAGAGAGTCAGGAATTGATCCGTCATAACAATAGTTGTCATCTTCTAAGGGCAACTGTCCAATGATCATTTCAGCCACTTGGGAGAAGTAGTTGTTAAGATGATCGGCTGTTAAATTTTCAGGTACATTACTATTGGTGTATTTCTTTCTTTCAAAATTAATGAGTTTCCAGCTATCTCTTGTTTTGTTAGAAGAATTTCTCAAGAAATTATTGAAGGATTTTTTCTTTGTAGTTTCGATTGGTATTCTCTGGTAATTTTTTTTAAGTATTATTGAAAGTTGAGTCGTTAGTGGAGTCACGAATTGTTTTGATTTGTAGTGTATTTCTCATTTTCCTAAGATCATCATTGAACCATTTGATAGAGTTTACGTTTTTACCATAACTTTCAGAAAAGGGAAAGTAAGTTTCTGAAAGATTTTTGCATGTAAATAGTATGAACTTCGCTTTATCAGAAGCCGTTCTACAGCTATAGTATGGATCCCAACTTGTATTTTGTAAAGCATTTCTAAACTTTTCCATGCCCACAGTAGTAATTTTTTTCCTGAGGTTCATTTTAGGAGTTATAAAAGAAGCGTTTTTGCTTGTGATAAATTGGGCATAGTGGTCAGAGAGGCAAGGATCAATTATGTCACTCTCGTATGATAAGATTCACCAAGTTCAAATCAACTCAAGGTATATACATATACAAACGATTACTGTTTGTAAATGATAAAAAGGTGGGGAATGACAGAGTCGAGATCATAACTATCCGAAGAACACCAGAATTCTAGGTATTCAAATAAAACTTTAGAGAATTAATTATTATAACTATCCTGAGACTAGAAATAGCTTCAACAGTACAAGTAGTTGACTCCGAGGTAGAAATACACGAATATCATAGAAGAGACTTCGAATTACTATTAATCGAATTGACACAGTTATTCAATGGAAATATTGGTCTAGACTTTATTTGAGATAATATCAGTATTTATGCATCTACTCGTGCCTAACTGAGGAGCAAACGGCAAGTAGGTTCAGGGACATTTCTTCAATGTAAGCCTCTGAATGATTTTAGAGGAGATGAAAATGTCTTGGAATCATTTTTTCTCTCCCCTGGAAATGAAAAAGTTTAAATTCTTATAATATCTGTTTTAGGGAATAATGTATTATTTTTTATTCACGTAACTGCAATATTATAAAGAATTGACTGACTATTTCGTCAGTTACGTATCGTATTTGTTATAAATTTGAAAATTGAATTGAAAAAAAAAAAAATAAAAAATGCATATACTGTTCCGTGGCGACGTTCTGGAAGCCAGTCTGCCTCCTTTTCCAAGCCTTCTCGAATATTTTCAATAAGATCCAAATTTTTAGTGAGTAGTAGTAACACTGGCATGACAGAACCCTGTGAACGTGAAGTACCTATATTCTCCATGGAAGTTTTGTTTAACAATGTTGGCACCAATAGCCTGAGGCCTGAGAAATTGTTGTCAAGTCTGAATTTTTGCGATTTATCAATGGTCGTTTTCAATTTTTTTTTTTAACTCTCAACGTTGAAACTGCGATACCAGTAGTTGTAATTTTATCATTATATGCTATATAACTGCTGATGAAAAGGCAGAAATCTAGTAAATATAATATAAAACGATTTTTGAGCATTTGTTTCGATATAATTCAAGGTTTTTAAACTAGAACGTCAACAGAGTTGATTAGCGTTTCGGCACGGCCGGGCCATTTTTTTGGTGATAATTTTGCTATAAAGCTATAGGAATTCTATGCTATGCTCGAGTAGTATAATGAATGCAATTCGATAGTCAAATATTCACTAAACGACCAATCGTGGATGGGCGTGATGAGACTAGAGTGATGGAACTCCCTCCTCAACTTCTCCATAGCTAGGAATCACATGTCAGGTGGTGAAACCTCGTAAATAGTCAGCTCGTACACAAGTTTTTACATTTGGATGACAATGGATGAACCCATTTTTTGAAGGCCTATTAACTCATATATTACATCATTGGCTGAACCCTAATTTAGGGTTGGGCCAATATAGGTTATAGGTGTATCGTGTGTGAAAAATAAAAATAAATTGGTTTTCCAAATACAATATCTTGGTATGGAGATTGGTTCAATAGTGTCTCAACAAATTAATGTCAGCTGCATTTTGTGAGGCGCATACAATAGTGGTTTCATAGCTTGCCTTCAATACTGTAATTACTAGGACATTTTATATTGAATGAATAATTAGTTTTACATAATGAAAATCCCGATATTGTTTGCATATTTGCCTGGAACTAGATAATCAACATGAAAATTTCAATATCAGTCTCATATTGTGTGAGTAAATGATAAACATATTGGCATAATACTGTAATTTTGATGTTATATCTCTCTTCGGTTGGACATATTTTCAGAAACAGAAAATTTAATTCAATTCTAGCATTTTATACGTTGATTGAGTCCTTTGTTATAGAGTTCTTCTATATGTGGTTGTTGATGGAGTACCGTCTGATATTCTGTCAATAAATGCAGGTGTTCCACAGGGTTCAGTTCTGGCGCCCACTTTGTTTCTGCTTCCTATCAATGATTTGCTGAAACATCTTGTTCAGTGAATAGTTTTGCGGAGGACAGTTCTCTTCATACTTGTTTCTCTTCCAGGGTCCCCATACCAGCACGAGATACAATAATTAATACAGAGAGGCATTATCGTCAATAAAAAAACGAAGACTTGGCATGTATCTATCCAATATTCAGATGTCAGGAGTAAGTCAAGTATCTCGATGCTAGGAATTACGATCAGTAATGAAACCTCATGAGAAAATCATGTGAGATCGATCGCTGAAAATGCTTCCCAGAAGCTTGGATTTCTATTTCGTGTGAAGAAACAATTCACGTCTCGTCAGTTACTTATGATCAACAATACACAGGGCCTGTCGTGGAGTTCTCATGTGTGGGGCTCGGCACCAAAACATTAATTGAAACTCTTCGATTCTGTTCAGATAAAAAAATCCGTCTTGTTGGTGATTTTTCGCTCAAGGACTCGCCCACTTCGTTGGAATATAGTAGAAGGGTCGGAGACTTGTCTACCTTGTGAAGATATTTTAAGGGTCAGTGCTCTTCTGGATTGTCGTCAATCATTCCACCCCTGGCAGTATCAACACGGACGACCCCACGAGTGCAGATTTCTCACAAATTTGTCGTAAGCTTGGAAACCTGTCGAACCTCTCTTGCTCAGGGATCTTTTTCCAAGGGAGGTTTTTCCTGAGGCTCACAAAGATCAGAAATTCGAAGTTAATGTTAATTAGTATCTCTTGTCTTTCGATTCACGGGGTCTCCGAACATTACAAGGCTTCCCCTTTTGTGTAATTCTTTATATATTTATATATATATATATATATATATATATATATATATAAAACAAAAAGGAAGTTATTGGGTAAAGCAGCAAGCAAAACGTGTACTCTTTCAACACTATATTTCCGATATTTCGACAGTGAATACTGTCATCTTCAGGGAAGCTACAAATGGTTAACGAAATTGTTTATCAAATATGAAACAAGAAAAAACAGTGCTACTTACTGTGTTATTGAGAATGGTTGCTAATGATGGAAAAAGAATGAATGATTTGCGAGTGAATTGTCAGATTTAACATTCTGTACATGGTAATGTCAATTATTTAAAATATGTGAGATAAAATATGAATAAAATTCTCTAGTAAGAGTTATTTAAAACAGTTCAAAAATTAAAACGTGGTTTGAAGATTCTAAGGTTAGGAAACAGACAAATGACATGACAATTGAAAGGTTTGATCTGTGACTAATGACAAATGAGATTTTTGGTTTTGGTCGCTGCTTCTAGAGACATCAGCCAACTTACTATGTTCAAAAGAGAGAGTTATTAATTATGGAAGTATTAAAGTTATTTGAATTATTATTTTTATCAATCTGAAGTAAGAAAGAGTAAATTTCACTCAAGTGATTGAGATCTGTTCTCTTATTAAGGCAATGATCAGTGTTAGTGATGAAGGCCATCTCCATGAATAGCCTCTTGGTCAAGGGAGATGGCCTTCATCACTAACACTGATCATTGCCTTAATAAGAGAACAGATCTCAATCACTTGAGTGAAATTTACTCTTTCTTACTTCAGATTGATAAAAATAATAATTCAAATAACTTTAATACTTCCATAATCAATAACTCTCTCTTTTGAACATAGTAAGTTGGCTGATGTCTCTAGAAGCAGCGACCAAAACCAAAAATCTCATTTGTCATTAGTCACAGATCAAACCTTTCAATTGTCATGTCATTTGTCTGTTTCCTAACCTTAGAATCTTCAAACCACGTTTTAATTTTTGAACTGTTTTAAATAACTCTTACTAGAGAATTTTATTCATATTTTATCTCACATATTTTAAATAATTGACATTACCATGTACAGAATGTTAAATCTGACAATTCACTCGCAAATCATTCATTCTTTTTCCATCATTAGCAACCATTCTCAATAACACAGTAAGTAGCACTGTTTTTTCTTGTTTCATATTTGATAAACAATTTCGTTAACCATTTGTAGCTTCCCTGAAGATGACAGTATTCACTGTCGAAATATCGGAAATATAGTGTTGAAAGAGTACACGTTTTGCTTGCTGCTTTACCCAAGAACTTCCTTTTTGTTTCCTAACAAGTCAGCAAAGACTTCCTATCTACTATATATATATATATATATATATATATATATATATATATATATATATATATATATATATATATATATATATATATATATATATATATATATATATATATATATATATATATATATATATATATATATATATTTTGTGAATTCGTTTGATATGTCAATTATAAAGAATTAAAGTAATTTTTTCAGTTATAAGTTTGTATAGACATGTAAAATTGTTTTTCAAAATATCTTTATAGTTTTCAAAATGGATGTATGCCCAGTAGATTATTTTTACCTGTATTTATGCCCCTTTAGTTTTACCTCTTTTCTAGCTCAGACGGACGCCAATGAACATGTTGAACTCCTTCTCAGTCCTCGGTTACTTTAGCAATAAAGTTCAACAATATTTAAAAAAAATCCCTATCATCTTGAAAGAGTAACGGGGCTTTTGGAAATGATAATTTTGTTTCGAAACGAAAAAAATAGAAGGGACCATTGGAAAATTCCGAGAGTGGCGACGGCCGGGGGCTGTACAGCTCCAGCAACTTTTTTATTGGGGACCCTGTCAGCTTCATATTTCAGCAGAGCGTTACTGACTGGAATTGAAGAGAAATGACAGAGTCGAATCAAAAAATCCGGGCGTCGGGGGCGGTACAGCTCCTGCAATATTTTTATAAAGGACCCTGCCACCTTCATATTTTACCAGAGCTTTACTGACTAGAATTGATAAGAAATGACAGAGTCGAATACGAAAATCAGGGCATCGGGGGCGGTACAGCTCTAGCAATATTTTTGTTAAGGACCCTGCCACCTTCATATTCTAGCAGAGCGTTACTGACTAGAATTGAAGAGAAATGACAGAGTCGAATTAAAAAATCCGGGTGTCGAGGGCGGTGCAGCTCCAGCAATATTTTTATAAAGGACCCTGCCACCTTCATATTTCATCAGAGCGTTACTGACTAGAATTGAAGAGAAATGACAGAGTCGAATTCAAAAATCTAGGCGTCGGGGGCGGTACAGCTCCAGCAATATTTTTATGAAGGATCCTGCCACCTCCAAATTCCAGCAGAGCGTTACTGACTAGAATTGAAGAGAAATGACAGAGTCGAATTCAAAAATCCGGGCGTCGGGGGCGATACAGCTCCAGCAATATTTTTATTATGGACCCTGCCACCTTCATATTTTAGCAGAGCTTTACTGACTAGAATTGAAGAGAAATGACCGCCCCCGACGCCCGGATTTTTTGATTCGACTCTGTCATTTCTCTTCAATTCCAGTCAGTAACGCTCTGCCGAAATATGAAGGTGGCAGGGTCCTTAATAAAAATATTGCTGGAGCTGTACCGCCCCCGACGCCCGGATTTTTGAATTCGACTCTGTCAATTCTCTTCAATTCTAGTCAGTAAAGCTCTGCTAAAATATGAAGGTGGCAGGGTCCTTAATAAAAATATTGCTGGAGCTGTACCGCCCCCGACGCCCGGATTTTTCAATTCGACTCTGTCAGTTCTCTTCAATTCTAGTCAGTAACGCTCTGCTGAAATATGAAGGTGACAGGGTCCTTGATAAAAATATTGCTGGAGCGGTACCGCCCCCGACGCCCGGATTTTTGAATTCGACCCTGGTCATTTCTCTTCAATTCTAGTCAGTAACGCTCTGCTGAAATATAAAGGTGGCAGGGTCCCCAGTAAAGGAGTTGCTGGAGCTGTACCGCCCCCTCCGTCGCCACTCTCGGAATTTTCCAATGGTCCCTTCTATTTTTTCCGTTTCGAAACATAATTATCATTTCCAAAAGCCTCGTCACTGTTTCAAGATGATAGGGATTTTTTTTCAAATATTGCAGAACTTTTTTGCTAAAGTAACCGAGGTTCTCAGTGGTGTGGTCTCTCTGGACTGAAGGGCTGTCTCTTGATGTCATGTATTTTGTGAGAGAGAAAGAGAGAAGCAAATAAAATAACTTCGAAAACAAATCTAGTACCAATTTTATTTCAATTTCAGTACCCTTTTTTCTTTAGAATCAGAAATTCAAATATATTATAGATCAATCTTGGAATTTCCTTACATTTAAAATCCCTGATCTAGGAGAAACCCAACTTATCTGATTAAATTAACTGAAAATATAACGTGAAAATTCGAACAATGATTCTGCTCAGTGCAGTTTTCGAACAAGTTCTGAAGGAATGTTCGTACAACGAACAGTTCATTCTAACCTAAATGTTCTTTTATACGCGGTGAAATAGTCTATAGGAATGTTTTCTAATATGGGATTGAAAATGAAGTTCAGGTGGTCGAAAATAGGAATAATATACACTCAGGAATGGAAGAGTTCAATGGGAATAGTTCACCTGGACATGAGTTGGTTTTGTGAATACTGGATATCAGCTTTCTCACAGGAACTAGGAAGTTGTATCAGCTGGTGCGTACTAACTTTTTCGTATCATAACAATATATATACTATTTATATATATATATATATATATATATATATATATATATATATATATATATATAATGTGTGAATTAGTACATCTGTGTTTCTGAACGACAAAAGACAAATCAACAATACAGCTGGTTCTTCTCATATTTATAGCTTTTTCTCTTTCGGCCTGGCAGAAATGCTGGGTCTTTACTGATTCTAAGGTTGAAAGATATTGCGCAATAAGTTGAGACGAAATATCTCACAAAGGGCCATTGTCTATTTTCCAATAACATAGATATGCAACTTCCAACATTGATTCAATATTTTAAACAATCCCATCTATATACCACGTACCTCCTTACAAAATAAAGTGGTCTTCGAGATAGTAGGTTCAATCCCTGAACCGATCAGTATTTTTTTCAGGTAATTATTCGCTTGATTTGAGTGAATGAATGGTAAGATTGAAACCTATGGTATAAATATTAACATGTATCTGAATACTTGGGTCAAACTTATTCCTGAAAAGTTATATAGGACTTTGTCGTTTCTGAAAAATAACTTAAATATTGATTTTTATTCGAATTCCAAGATAGCCGGCTAAATGGAATAGGCCCTTTGTCACTTCTGATGGCATCACTATATTTACGTTTGCTGTATGTAGAAATTGAGTGGAAAAGCAAATGTGGTGGTAGAAATATCACAAGAGTTGAATTTAACTCTCTGTTCCGATGTTATTTCAAAAGAAAAGTAATACCAACTCAAAGAAATATTAAAGATGGTGTATTCATAATTTCATATCTTCGAACGATGTAGTCGTGATAATGATTACGGGAGTATTAACAAATTCATTAGCTGTAGCGCTCGTAACTGTTCGAAATTTTGCAAAAACTCTGGAAAACGCTATGGATAATGCTTCAACAAACATAGAAAAGCATACTTATTATAATCAACGCTTCAGATCAGTTCTTGTGACTGTTGAATCATTTCCTCAATCAAAATTCAATCGGCCATCATTGACAGCGCCATTTAATTGTTTTCATAATATAATCAGACTCCAAGACGATTCCATACAGTCTCAGTTACTAATTCTTTCTGATGATTAATGATAACAGTGATTGCCATTCTAACAAAGGCTGACTTAACAGCCCTGTTTACTTCCGAATCGTTGAAGTAGATCAATCAAGAAACGAATTTCAAGACTCCTCAGTGATGACGTTTCTTTTCTCTTCAGTTGACTGAACGACTACGAGTAGGGTCAAAACAGCTCCACTAACTGAAGTAATTTCTGAAAACTTTATTACGCCCATCGTCAACACAAGAGCCATAGAAGTAGAAACAGTTCCGGGAAAACAATTTTCTTGATGCCAGGTTCAGCCAACTTCTATTTGGGTCAGGAAGGTGGTTTATTTGGACCATTCTGGAAAATGGCCAGATAAACAGCCAACTTGAATAAATGATAGTGTGTGAAGTGGTCGCAAGGAGAAATTTCCTGTTTGAGAGTAGTTAATTTCAATGCACTTCGGCTCTGAGGAAATGGCGAGCAATTGAAGGCAATGTATGATTGATTTTGTTCTCCTTTGGGAACCAATTCCTGATGAATTCGAATTCACCAATCTAGAGAGTTCAGTTTGATTTAATCATTCAATATAAAATGAAACGGTGATATCAATCATGGAAAGGTGAATGTGTCATCTTGTATTTCGAATTACGGAATTTTCGGTTTCTTTCATTACTGATATATAGGTTGTACCGTATTCATTATAGTCCCATCACAGCTGTTTTGAAAACTAGTAGAGATAAAAAAACATAAACAGTTGAAAAGAACTGATCGATACTACTAGATGGGAATCCATTTAAAAAATTACATTCAATTAGATCCATTATTCTCATTTTATCGATTTCAATTCTTTGATTATCTTTTTAAGGGTCTCTGATGCGATTTTTTTCCATAATGGACTTTTAGTCAACATAGAATTTTTGGTGTGTCGATACGTATTCAGTAATCAGTGATATACGACTCGATAGAATTTTTTCTATTAGAATTGATGAACGACATTTTGATTTGAAAAAAAAAACTATTGAATTCGAGTATACTCGATACTTCAGTGTTGAAAATATCTGAGATTGCCAATACTTTTACGTATCTCCAGTGGACCTCCATTTATACGTATCACACATTAGTTGTTTCTATTCAAAATCAAGATAATATTTTCATCGTTGAAAGCGATTCAACGTTTTTTATTGAATTATTTGTTTTCAAAAAACATTCCGAGCATTAAAAACGAAGCATTTCTGAAAGTAGGTACAGTCTAATTTCACTTGATATTTGTGCTAAGCGATTTTGTGCGTTGGGAATCTCCTGGTAAACTGAAGTTCAATATTTGGATTGTGTTAGCTTTCCGATGAACTCTGTACACTATTATCTATAAGAGAATATTTGCGATTTCTCTTCTTTCATTCGTAGTCAAGAGGCCAAAAAATAGTTTCTCTAACTTTGTTCTCACCTCAAAAATAACCATGTTACAGAATATTTTTTCCACGTGACTGCTGCAGTGCAATAACTCCACTCTTAAATGGCGTCAACTTCTTTCAAATTCAAAAGTTTTTTATTCTAGTTTTTACATGTAAAATAACTTTTTCATAATTTTCGACCATTCATATTGCATTATTATCCATAAACTAGTGAAATGTTACTATTGCAATTGGTCGATACCTGTTACCTGTTCGATTCATGATAACTTAAAAAAAACATCATTTTGTGAATATTTCACTGGACAGTTTTTAAAACAGCTGAACGTGCTTCTCGATACAATATGTTTTTCGAACGTGCTATGGTACTACCTAGGGAAAAGTTTCACTCCTCATGACTGATTACGAAAACTTCATTAGACAGGGCTCTTCAAATTGAATTCAATGCGTGGGTATCTGACAAATGGTAAGAGGTGCTTCAGAAAGACTCTATCTTCCTTTCTTGTGAATAATATAAACAAAATCTGCTACCGTTCTCGACATTTCATTTTCTTCACTGCATCAAATCAAATGAAACAAATGGATTAATTTTCAATAATCATTGAAATACACATTTTTGGAAATTTATAAAAGTATGACATAATATATGTTTAGGGAGATGTTAGTATCGAGGAACAGTTTTTTTTGCCCTTTTCTTCTCCAAATTGTTCTAAAAAATTGTTCTAAAATTGTTCGTTTTCGTTAACCAGCTGACGAACGTCAACCCTCAGAAGTCGAAACTTGTGCGAGCAATGGATCAACGAGGCCTTACCTTTTAACGTGCGATTACCCAGCACGGTGGTCCGGCGAGGATTCGAACCCCGGCCTTCCGCTTGATAGGCAGATGTGCTAACCACTACACTACCGAGACCACCGATTCATTATACTATATAAATACCGATCAGCAGAGAGTGTTTGTATTTTTATTCAATTTAGCTTTTTCCATAGAGGTTGTGATTTCTATTTTCTATTTCAGAGGAGTAAAAGGCCCAAAAATAGTTCTTTCTCCTCAAAAAAAAAACAAGTTGTTTTTTTCTAGCGAATGTCAGGACCGTGATTTGAAATAGTTTGCCTGATAATGTTCAAATACTGCCAAAACTTTCGATATGAAATATATGTTGCTAATTGAAATATTGTAATAAAAATGCTGGTCCGACAACCCGTATATTCTGATTTTTCAATGAAAGTGGTAAAATAGGAATAGATTTTTTAGATTGTTGCGAATAAAGATGATACAGCCGAAAGAACTTTGAATTTTTTGTTTTTTCCTCATGTGTTAGGTACTGAAAGAGTTGAAGAAGCTATTTTTTATTAGTCAGTAGGACACAAAAAAAGGCCACTGTGTTTCAATTGGAACGTCTTTCTATTATTGCGTTAGTTTTGATGTAAATCAAAAAGAGTGAATATTGTTTCGTGATATAATTTGAAGTGAGGCTTCGTTAGAGTCAAACTAAAACAATTATTAGTATTCTGAGGACAACTTTAATAAATACCTCTCTACCCATATCTATCACTTGAAATAATTACTATTCACAGTCCGAATTTATTTCATTATCCTTACCAGCCTTCGTGAGTCTATCAACAAGCGCTTTCATACACCCACAGTCCAGTTTGTTGATCTTGTCAACTTTGGTTAATTTAACTTTGGAAACAATGTCGTAATCCAAACAGGAAATGTTATTATTGTGAGCCAAATCCAAAATGAGCAAGTCTGTTTTGAGACTTGACAATAATTTTCGTGGAATAGACTTCAACTGATTTTGTGAAAGAGTTAACACATTTATATGATTCATATTTGAGAAAAGAGTCTCGTCCAACTCTTTCAAGTTGTTTCTGTCAAGCCACAGTTGACCTATTTCCCGAAGACCTGAGAAGGCGTTGGAATTTATCGAAGAGATATAATTTTTGCTGAGGTATATCTTAGCGCTTGCTTGGGTTCCATTCAGAGTTGAATCACCTTTGATATTCTTGAAAGCTTCACTTGGGATGTGCTCCAGCTCATTTCTTCTGAAGAAAACTTCCTTGAGGCGTGGTGTGTTCTTGAACCAGTTGCTATCCCATGAAGAAATAGAGTTGCTATTCATCTTCAGTAACAACAAATTGGGCATGTCATGGAAAGCTTCGGTTTCTATGATTTGTATCTGATTCCTGTGTAGATATAATTTTGATAGGGAAAGATGGTTGAATATGCCAGTTTTGATATATTTTATTTTATTATCATGGAGTGAAAGAGTGTCTAGATTCGGAAGATTCTCAAATGCTTTAGGTTCAATTTCGAGAATGCCACAAGTCGCAAGTTTCAGCGTCTCAACCCTATCCAGTTTCCCGAAACCACCACGAAAAATCGTAGGAATTCGTGAACGTATTCTCAAGTACTTGGTATCAGGAACAATACTTTTATCGATGAAGGATACATTGTTGAGTGAAACCCTACGCCCATTTTTGTGTGATTTATACCACCCACTTTCGAACAATAAGTCACTACGAACACTGTAAACTATCAACACTAATACTAAATATAATATTGTCGAGAGGTTTTCGAAAGATCTGTTCATTTTGATCGACATAAAATAATTATCACAGCGGTTAATATTGAATAATTGCTGCTTGAGATCATCTAAGGGTCAAGTAAATATGCGATATAGAAATTATATTTGTTAGTTGGTAATAATCGTCTGGTTGATTCATAAAGGAAAAGAAAGCTGGCTGATGAAAATAGTGGAGAGCAACAAATGGCGACGTTTCAGCAAAAATTATGATGTTAGCTTCTATAGTCCACAAATTTGGCTTCAAAAAAAATAAAAATGGCCTATTAAATTTCTAATACTCCCAAAGTGAATCTTTCATAGCCAATTTTGTAGCCAGTTGGGAAAAGTTTCATTTTGTGAATCGAATGCTAATCCTGCGCGAGTTGCTAATTTTTTTTTGGTGCTTCATCGAATGTTTTAATCTGATTTCGATAGTAAATATTCTTCAACAAAAGTTGAAGTTCTCTATTCTGTGAAAAAACAAGTATACAATAGCGTAATGATAACTAAAGACAATTGTAAAAATGTATCCAGTAGCACTCATGGTACAACTTTCATGAAACACCGAAAGTCTCCTTCATTGTAACAGGAATTAGGATAATAATAGGGCTACTGATTGGACAGTATCCATTCAAAGGACACCTGAACGGAATAGGGCTATGTAATTAGTTGTAGACAATGCAACACAGGGACAGATACAGCTTGACACATACTGGCTGACAAAAGGCAACTCACTCATCGAAGAATATTTCACATCAGAGTTTCAATTTTCAACGAATTTAGCCTTCCTGAATTCTTTATCATATTTTAATGTACTGATTTAGAGTGTGTTAGATCAAAATTATGTTTTTTCAAATGGAACATAATATATTGCTCTCCATATTCGGATTTCATTCGAAAAAACCTTTGAAAAATGTAGGGTGGCATGAGTAAACACCAAGCGATAAGGAAATTATGCTCGAAAAAATGTAGAAAAACGATATTATTTAACAGTTCTTACTTTTATTAAAACCCAGTTGGAGAGTTCAGTTCATCGAGTAATAATTTGAGCCTGAACTCGAAAACGATTTTTTCTGCAATTTCTCAAATAGAACACCCTGTATGAAATATAATGTCGGAATATGCATGGGGAGTACTTTCTGAAAATGTATACGGTTTTATGGGTATATACCGATCTATTCGATATTTATAGCAAACATAATACAACACTTCTAGATAAAAACTTCAACCGATATTCCTGAGCGATATGTATCAAAGTCATTATCACTATTACTATGAATATTTTCCTCATATATAAAATATCCCATAAGAGCAATGCAATTATCGAAAACTTACAGCGGTAATTGCATTGTATCAAGTCACCACAACAACACATCTGAAACCATATCGCTAGACGTCAGTAAAAAACACAAATAAATGTCAGATAGACTTCAAAAATAGAAAAACATTTCGCGTTTTGGTGAGTGCTCCATACAATCTATAGAGGAAAGTATAAATGAACAAAAAATAACATTTCCTTGAGAATTTCTTAATTCGTGAAATATCCCGATGAATTACATTCGTGCATAAAAATGACCAGATAATGTTGCATTCAAGCGTGATATCTTATACAAATTGCATTCGGTTCTTTTCATATTTCGTAAAAGTCCTTCGGACTCGGGCACTTTCGCCAAAATATGAAAATAAACTCTTGCAATTTTTAGATATCACGCTTTCTTGCAAAATTATTGGTAATTTTTATGCACTCGTGCAATTATAACCGATAATTTCAGGCTGCTTATCCTCTGATATGAAGTAAAAATACTCAACCATTATTTTTGGAAGTCCGCATATAAAATCATATATAGAGAGTTCACCTCAATGAACTCGAGAAAAGAATTGTTTTCGAGTTCTGATTAATCCCGCATTATAAAAAAGGATTCTGTTCGAATTATAACTCGACAATGGATGAAATACATTTTTCAATCTTCATCATGATAGATCGAGCTCTCCAACTGAATTCCTGCTAAAAATATCACTGTGGATACTCATAGAACCAAACATTTTGCCATTATGCTTTTCGAAATAAATATGGAAAAGAAATAAACGTTTTTCAAAATAAAAACATTAGTAAAGAATTCAGAAAGGCTTATAAATAACCCAACATATTAAAAAAAAAAACGTTAAAATTATTTGTCGAAAATGAAAGAACGAAAACTTTATCATGAACGGAGTTTGTTGATAATGATAATGTGTCTGCTTTTTCAAATTCTTTTGAATCGCACACTCATATAACCCAATATTTCTTGGGAGTTATCTTCGAAAGTAATATGAATATGAGAAGAAATGTTTTTTTCAAAAAAACACGACTTTTATACGCTGCGTTTCGAATCATAAACCTGTATATTGGTAAATATTCTTCTCCATTATTGATAGTATCAATAAAGTTCAATAATATAGTATCGAAAAAGCTGATTTTATTCGGAACCGAATTTTGAATGTAACCCTGCCATTGAATCAAGATTTCAATTCATCAAAAATCTGTATTGTTGTGGAAAATTTTTTCCCTACGACCACATAGGAAAGTGACACATATCGCGGTTTCTACTCCCATGGAAAGTCACCTTTTTTGTCACTCTATCGGAAAGTTTCTTTCCGCACAGCTGTCAATGAGCCGTCAAACCCGTGAATCCTTTAACATTCACAGATGCAATTATTAATTGCTTCTCCCTATTGTTATTATTTATATAAAAACTGGACTGATAGTTAACTAATTATTTATAAAAACTAAAGAAGAAAAAAGAATTGCTTATAAATACTCACTCATTATCGTCACATTTTCTAATAAATGTAAATTATCGTTATTTCTTCATTTCGCCATAAAAGTTATTACAAATTCCTATGTACTTTTGATAAAAACAATATTAAAACATAGAATGACACCAATGAAATCTTTAAATCAGTCAGGCAACTCAATAAGCTAATTGTGTATTGACAGTTCACACGACAATAATGACCATTCAACAGTTATATTATAAATTATAAGTATTTATCACAAAAATTATTACAATGAAGCAACGATTCTAGTCGACGTCATCAAATTTATATTTATCAAAGGTAATACCACGAGTCCTTCAAATTAATTTGATCGATAAATTTTCATTTTCCACAGAAACCGATTGATAAAATCACGAGTCCGTAGGACGAGTCATTTTATCTACTTCGGTTTGTTTGAATGCTTTTGCCTCAAAATAAAAAAGTTTGAGTGTTTCGAAAATGAAAATTTATCTTATTAAATTTGAAGAACGAGTTGTATTTGGAGAGATTAAGAGAGAGAATAAATAGAAGGAAGAACAATTTAATTGATCTGTATTTCATTTACATAAGAAGGAAAGGAGAATAGGTGAAAATTTAAAAAATTTGAAATGTCAAACAACGATGTATGCCCTCTATGATCCAGAAGAGAATATGATAATGCTTGCCGACGATACCAAGAGATAGCGTAACACCTCTCATTGTACAAGGTTGATAATTGAAAATTTCTTATGAAATGAAAATCGCGCCAGAAGGAACATAAAATCATTCGTTATGTCGTTGTATCAAAATCTTCATACAACGGTTTCTTCTCATACCACAAAAAATGAATTGTATTTAATAATAACTAATTGTACGCCATCTCCATTTGAGTTAAGGAAACCTTAAATATTTGAATCGGTCGTTCGCTATATCTATCATTTATGATAATTTATATAAATATGAGTCAGTTCAATAGAATCGACGCGGTGAACCGTATAGTTTTGACAGTTCAAAGGTAAACAACGTTTTATCGAAAGGACAAGGCAGTTTTATCAGTATAATACCCAATGATTGGCTAGAATAACCATAGAATAACCCGCTACTATTGGTTGGAATG
Source organism: Zygogramma bicolorata (assembly GCA_032362365.1). Lineage (NCBI taxonomy): Eukaryota > Metazoa > Arthropoda > Insecta > Coleoptera > Chrysomelidae > Zygogramma > Zygogramma bicolorata. The sequence continues at coordinate 518,880 of JAVJAQ010004948.1, read as the reverse complement.
CCAGAAACGTCACATTTTGACAAGTGAAAAAATTAATCAATAGTCAATTGCAAGTACCCCTCTAGGGACTGTCAGCTGTCAGGTTGCTGTTAAGGTGAATTCATATTGTAGCATATATTGCATATTCACATATTGTTCAATAAAATAGGTGGTCGCAAGAAAAATAGTCTTTACTACTTTTACGAAAGTGATTTTTCACACTCGTGGGATGCAGTATGCTATATCATGATGAGAAACGGATCATAAATCTGTAACGTTATGAAAACTCTGTTTCATAGTGGAAGGGTGTAGAAGAATGAAAGATACGTGTTTCAATGCCCACATTTCATGTGCTGAAAAAAAAAGACCCTCTGGAATCTTAACGATAACGAACAAGCCAACAAACCTGTACAAAATGGCGGCTCATCGGATCCATCGCCGCAGTCATCATTGCCATCGCAATATCCGTTGAGACGGATACAACGTCCGCTTCGGCACGGAAACTCACTGATCCTGCAAGCCGGTCCAGGGCTGATTTCCTGCAGGACTCCGAGGAAGACTACCAAGGGACACAGCCACAACCACATCCTGCAAAAACGAACGACGTAATTAGATCAGCAGTAAATAAGAACAAAAGGAATTGTGATGGGAATGAGCACTAATCACGACGCAGTGGAAAGGATTCATTCTTTCCATCTGATGCTTTCGGATACGTTTTCCGTTGCAGTCAGAGATTTCGTGTCCGCATGGACGTAGATTGAGGAAGGAAGTCAGAATTACAAATGAATAATGAAGTTGTTCAAGCACATGTGTTCGATCCGGAGAGTATTCCTGCATTTGCATCAAAATGACGTTTAAGTTTATAAATCTGATAATCTCCCAAGATCATGAATGAGTTCTGGGACTTCCTTTCAGGAAAGTGTTCCAGAAAAAGCTGTAGCTGAAAGTTTGCGAAATTATTCGAAACTTGCAGGAGATTGAGCAAAACAACGGAATCCTAATTAAAATTATCCATACTTCAATCGAAATAATTGAAATTGCTTCATGAATGAGAAAAATGATAAAAAATAAAAGTGACAGAAAGCAGAATTGAATCCATGTTGAAGCTGATTTGATAGCAAAAAGCTCATCTACTAGGGCTTCTGGCTGACAAATGTCGTTTTCGCCAAATTCTGGATTTCAAAACATCTTTTCCAGAATAATCCACTTGGTTCGTTGCAAACACTCGAAGATTGGTGATAACTATCATCAAATTAGGAAAATTATTTAACAATATTTAAATCACCACTGTCAAAAAATTCTCAGTGAAAAATACTGTTTTTTAGACGAGTCGACATAATTCTAGGACGAGCCGTAGACGAGTCCTGAAAGTCTGCGAGTTCAAAACGTACGTGTTGCGTATATTATATTTTCGGTGAGTCACATGTCTTTTTTATATTGTTTCTCAGAACAAAATTCCAAACATTTTGACTCCCATTGAAGATTGAACTTTATACAGACGATAGGTATCAACATAAAAGTTCAAATTCTCATTCAAATTGATATTTATATGAAAATTCAAGTAATTGCTGATATTGAAGGGATTCAATTTGTTCGGAGTGCTCTGCAATGACAACAACGATGTTGTTTTTTCCGGCCTAATCCAGAAAATGTGTATTTTTCCGAGAAACCTGATTTATTACTACAACTGTAACACAATTAGGTCATTGTTCTATCAGGTGAGGAAATGAAACTGAAGGCGTACTAAAACTGTAATACAATTAAGTCATTTTATTACCAGCAGAGGAAATAAAATAGACGACATACAATGTGTCTCATTGTTCTATCAAGAACAGTTTAGATAGATCAGTTTTGTGTTTGAGCCGTAGATAATAGTATAATGTTCAATGAGCAAGGAATGATAGTCCTCTTTCCCCAAAAATATTGTCGGATATGTTAATATATCTGATTTGGGGAGAAAAAGCCAAAAATCACTTTTTGCAACTTATTCCTTCCACAAAGATATTATATTCCTGATATGTATACTATCCACTACATTATATCCTCGGTTTTCGGAGTCCAATTCCCCGCCGTGCCGCGCTGGAATCCACACGTTGAAAGGTGAGGCCTCGTTTATCCATTGTTCACAAAACTAAGTTCAACGATTTTACAATACGTTCCTTCTAAAAATACAATAATTTAAAATTCTGTGAGAAAAAGTTTTTTTGCTTAATTTTTGAGATATAATTTTTTTATAGCTTTCGCTACCATTATGATTATACAACACTACTAGCGATTTTACAGAATTTTTAATTTTTCACATGGAAATTTGAAATAATTGCAGTAAAAGTATCGAAGATGAAATGGGGTGTGAAGGTGACCTGGTAACCAAGATCATACATATATGCTATTTAATTTTTGGTTATGGAATTTCTCAAAGACATTCCCCATACCATAAAATATGTAAGATCTCTTTCATTAGTACTCCTCCGATGATGAAAATGAATTTGACGGATATTCATGCTATATTTTCAATGCAACGCAGTACTCACAAATTTTGAGAGAAACATCAGAGTTTTTCATATGATTTTAATTCGAATTGATATGAGGGATTTATCCCACCTGTTCGAGAAGCACACGAAACTTATCTGATCCCCTAAGAGAAGTCAACACTGTATTTTTTTATATACTGCGAACCCTGCTCCTAGAGCAAAAAAGCTTTCTCCCAGGGAGTAATTAACTAACTTCAAAGAGGACTTTGAGCAGTGGATGCGGCTGGAACGAAAGGCTATGGCTTAGCTAGTCACCTACAGCCAATTTGGTAAAACGTAAAAAAGGAAATGTTCGCTGAATAATTTATACTACCGCAGTGCCGTGGTTAGAGAAAGGAATAAGCGAGGAATATTCATATCTGACGAACAGGGCGGTTGAGTGGCTTATGCGTGATTGAAATTGAGAGAAATGATTGGTGTTGTTGCAGAAAAATAAGCTGCCTTCCAAGAACATTTGAATCACCTTATTACCGAGTAAGAATGATCACTGCTATAGATTATTCTCTATTTCCTGTCTGGATAATACTATCGTGTACCAAGGTTGCTATTGATGGAATTGAAATGAAACACATGAACATCTTCCATGGATTCTTTTTTAACTGATATATGTTCTTTCCATCATTGTAATTCAGAGTGACTTAAAATCACAAGATACACTATCTTTAACCCTTCATTCTCTTATGTTTCGACTTCTACTCCATACCAATTCTTTCATGTTGATTCAGTAATGTTGTTGTCCTAGATAGTAATACACTAACAGGTCTATTCCGTAACTCATAGCGATGTCGTTATCCAACTACTATCGTTAAATCAAAGATATTTGTGTCGAATCTTATTCCGTAAAAATATAAAATCGTTGCAAGTCGGTAGTGAACGACATAAAATAACGTTTTTTGTTAACGGGAATAGAAATGGTTCAGTTGGCTAACGACATGAAGTAGTTTTGTGGTATTTTTGACATATTGTTCATATTATGTTTTACGGAATAGACCTGTAAATCACTTGTTAGTCCCTAGTTTCATCAAATAACTGGAACGGCATTCTGGAAATATTGACAATACTTTTTGTGTCTACATTTGTTACTCGTTAGTTTCACTTCATTTCTTCCCCTTTGGCAAATGGTAGTGAGAAGTTGTGCTTGAGATTTATCTCGCGTATCATTTCAACAAAGTGAAGAAATGTTAATAACCAGTGGGAGATAAAACTACCAAATGAAAACATCCACACAAAATTGAACACGCAAGACGGTTGCACTGTTATTTCGTGGTGGATGAATGTATTCTTTAAAGATTTTTGGGTTATCAACCTACCACAATCTGAAAAAATTCAGAATCGATATTGAAATCTATCACAAAAATCTGCCTAACCCCCATGTCTCGTCACGAGTTTTCCCTGAGGTCTCAATCTCAAACCTCAGATTGAAGTGTAGGAGTAGGCAAATTGGCAATATATTTTTTTGCGAAAGAATTGATTCACTTTCCTTGTTCAGGATGAGCATATCTGTCGAGAAAGTTAACTGGTATTCCATTGCATCCACTATATCTATTGGTAGTGATTGTTGAAGGCTGTTTAAGATGATCTCTTTGGATAGTCGATAGGGGTTATGTTCAAGTTTTTCTTTCCTTATCTTTGCCTAGTAGACTTTCTAGCAAACATACTTCATATAATTCTTGTGCAGTCCTCATTGACTGCTTCAGTTGGTGGAAAATTGGTGAAATGAACGCTAATTGTTCAGAAAAATAACCCGTTTTGATCGAATGATGACGATATGAACCAAATAAGACTCATTTTGTCGGAATTCAGGTACGGTACAGACAATTCAAAGGACCAGAAAGATAGTCGTTGAACTTTTTCTACTACTGACATTTATAGGTGATTTTTATGGTATCTGATTTTCGCCACGAATCAGGTAAACCCTCCAGACTCTAATGGAATTATTGTTTCAGATCTGATTACATCAAAAGATCACTACATTTGCTATTGAATATACCAAGCTTATCTTGATCGACAAAAATATGTCTGAGTAGATGGTGAAAACCAGTTTTTTTCGTAAAATGTGGTCACTCTGTTTTTCAGAATCGAAGCAAGTCAGAACATACTCAAGTATGTATGACATATGACCTACGAATCATTTTGCAATATACCTAATTGCGAAAGTAATATATAAAAATTCATTATTCCCAATTATTCTTCAATCTTCAGCCTATCACAATAATAATATGAAACTGGAAGTCGAGCAGTAAACTTCATCCTCGTGAGGAGAAGCAGCACTTTCTTGTTATACAAATAGCTATTTTTTTCTATTACAGTGAAGAAATAGTGTCCGACATTGGATTAGTGAATGAAGTTCTGATTTTTGTCGGAGTACGACATGCCCGCTATAAGAAGTCTCCTCTACATAGTGTAGTAGAAGTTTCTCATTCTCATCAATCCACTTATAATCGACTAAAATTCATATAAAAAACATGAATTAAAAAAAAATAATAAACAATCACCAGCAACAAAAATAACTATTCCATAACGAAAAAAAAAATAATTCTCGCCCGTTTTCAAAATCACTCTTTCCTCAACTGAAACGAACACTCGCTGATTGTTCCATACAATTCCAGACGTTTTAATCACTTTTGGTCAGTCCCATAAAGGTGCGTAATTGAATGGCGTACGCCCTTGACGAACTCCATCTTCGTTATTCTCTGTTTACGACTCCGTGACCTAGGGTCGAGACCTTTCAGGGTGATGGCGATGTCGGTTTGCTATCAGCAGAAAATACAAATATCCCTAACCGAACCGAGCGGTGGTGTAAATTCAATTAAACTTTTTGCATACATATCACCTTCAGCCTAGTTATGAGGTGGGAAAAATAAATTACATCCCATTTAACTTTAGAAATCGATTACGGGACTTCGCACAGAAACCCAGACTAATTTGCTCGAAGAAATAATATCTGAAGACAAGTCCTCGAGTTCGGTTTGCCATTGAAACTCGAAGAAGATGGCGGTTTTATCCGGTACGCCGCGTTGTCAGAAATTTGTCGATGAACACATTTACACGTTCGTCTTGAATTTTTTTTCTGAGGTCGGCCGTACAGGTTGCGGTATACCGAAGAGGTGTACCTCTGCAGGTAAACCAGAGCGTATCTGCCAAACGCTGCCGTCATATATGTGCAGACGTAGCGACATATATAGGTGGCCGGAGAAGAATTGAATTTAAATTATTTTTACCTGCGTAGGGGAGTAGACGACCTAAACGTGTGTGTGAGTCACCTGCCAAACCTGCACCGACAAGAGAGCTTCGCGTTGTTGGGTTCGGGTGGTCCTTATTTCACTGTCTTTTAGCCCGTTCCATATTTTTGAGCTGTGGTAAAGTCTCATGTCTGTCCAAAAACGGAACCAAATTCTCTTTTTCAGACAGATTTTACACCACGTCCTGCGTTTTCGTTTTTTTTGCTGTTTATAGCCACTAACAAACCCACCAATTCACGTCATCTTTTCGGATTGCCATTTCTCGATTGTAGGAATCCGGTTTACCGTAGCGTGTGTGCTCTCGCCTGTACAGGTGTACCTACTGCAGAGGTATTTCTGAACAGGTCTCTCTAGTCTACCGCGAAGTGTATGGCCGACCTGATATTGCAGTATACTTTTGTGGGAATGGAGCCAACAGTATCAAAATCGAGCGGGACTGTGTGAGCTCAAAATTGAAGGAATGCGGTAGCGATTCGCTTAGAATGTGACTGTGTGAAATGTAAGAGAAGGAAATAAATTCGTTTTCGGCTGAGTGTGGATGTGGAGCTTTGTGTTTTACAATTTTTTCATATCTCGCCAGAACTCCATGAATACGAGTGTATTTCTCAAATTTTGACACCATCCGAGTTCCATGAGTTTTCAGATCGTAAAATTATCTGATAATTTATTCCAAAACTTCCTCTTCAGAATTATTTATTATTGTGAAGGCATTCACAATGGAATTGGAACCTTCGGTATAAAAATTTAAACTTTTTGTAGAGATCAATTGCATTTTGCTAACAAGGTTAGCATCTTCAGGAGAAACTAATATCAGTTTTCTAGACTTTAAAATCGCTTTCGCAATCATAAGAATTCCGAATGTACTCTATTTACATATGATAATATAGATTGTGAAAACTTTAGACATTTTGAAAATATTTTTCGCTATTAAATGTTTTTCAAATGTTGCTTCTCTCATTCGTGGGTTATCTTTGCCTATTCATCTCCATTCAGAGGTATGGTACCCCCTCCAATTATTGGTTCAGTTATCTCTATTCTTTTCAACTCCTGGGAAGCTCTGATCGAATTATATGATACTTTTGCCAGTTCCTTTTCTGGGTGCGTGTCTGTGTGGGAATTATCCTTGGCGATATATTGAAAATTGTTCACAATCGATCACAATGATTTCGTAAAGTGAAGAAAATATTTGAAAGATCAATATCGATACATTTTGTGTTACGAATGGACATTTTATATAAAGGAATTTAAAAACGCTTCCATCAATATCAATATCCTTGGCAAAAGAGGGACTTCAATATTCCGTGCGGAAACATATTTTTTTTTACTCCCACTCGTAAGTATGCTGATTTCTTTATAGTTCACTAAACGGATAAGTAGGCGATTCCAGTCAAATGAATCGTTATGATTTCATATCCACACAAGGAAGGATATGAATTACACCAATCACTCAGAACAAAATACCTGGTAACCAGAAAAAAACTTGTAGAAACGTCACAATTCTGATCTGTCTACCTACAAACACCAAATCCAAGTTGTTTCATCTGAGTAAAATAAATGTACTTAATTTAATTTGTATCGTTCAATATTGGATTGAATGAAGTTGCTTTCCTACGAGTTTTGAATAAATATCGAAAGAATGCAATGGAATACATTGATTATCAATATAAAACTGAAAAGAGAATTTTGAAATATTTACTTGATCGAATCAAAAATCAGCTGTAAACTCGAAAGGATATGGTGGCCATATCGCCTTACGGCATCGTGCCCAAACTTCGTCCCAGAGGATATGGCCACCATATCTAATCTTGTTGTACAAACTACGATATTTAAATCATAGCAGAGCGCTTTCTACAACAAAAGTCATCATACTTTCTTACTCGTCAGGTATACAAGAGCCAAAACCATAAATATATATGTTTTTGAAGGACAAAAAATTGTTCAGTAATTTGAGGATATACATTTTTTTAAATTTTCAATCTTGACCATGATTGTCCTGGATATGACCTTGTACTAAGACATGTCCGAAGGAATGGAATCTATTGAGATTACAATGAGCCAAAAATAATGGATTACAATGCCATACTATATCTTCGAATTTCTGAACAATTTTTTGTCCTCCGACATTTTTAGTCGAAAGCGCTCTGCTATGATTTCAATAAAATATTTTTGAATGGAATACAATACATTCTTCTTCCAAGTATAATGATACGCACAAATTTTCACTCAATATGAATTAAACATTGGTTCATTTGCAGCTGAATAGTTTGGAGATGACGCTGTTGACATTCACAGAAAGTTGGAGAAATAATAGTTATTAATGTAACCTATTAGAAAAAGTTTCATTTTGAATAACGACCGCGTTTTCTGCTGGATTTCCAAGTCGAGTGAATTACAAAAAATTGAATTTTCTTCCGCGTTACACACATTTTTCAAAATTCCGATAGGAAATTTTTTTTCATTATTTTCAAATGAAAAAATTGGCTGATTCACAATATTTCTCAAACATCAAGTTTTTTATATTGTCGCTTGTTAATTTGAGGTTTTTCAGACATTTGCCTACTTTGCTTGGAAGTGGAGTGAGTGTTTGCTGAAAGGTAAAATACGAAACAGTTATTGAAGGGATTCCAGATTTACCCAATATTAAGAAGAGAAGAAAGGAAACGGTCTTCATTTCATATTAGTAGAAAGAGTCTATAGAAAAAATAAATTAGCGTCATAAAACAAGTTGAAATGATTGAGTCAAGCTTGTTGGGGTGGTAGGTGGTTATACAAGGGCGGAAATAAATCTCTACATCAAGATACAAGACTGTGCGTGTGTTCATGACCATCATAATAATAGGTATTTTGAAGGTTTAGTTAAGAATCGGAGTTTTGTATTATACAACTATTTTCACACTCCAACACCAAATGATCTGCAATGAATCAAGAATAAATAAATAAATAAGTCTATTTCTGAGGGATTGTTGGTATGCTGCAATAACAATAACTCGTATACAACATTCTCTATTTCGAAATGCATACTTCGGCTTGTAGAATAAAAAAACTGCTTTGGTTAATTTTGAACTCAGCTGGAGCGGCCCCAACACAAAATTTGAAAATTGAAACAACATTGGAAATTAAACTATTCTATTGGGATTTCAGATAGAGATCCCAGCGCCACTCTCCAGAAAACTTCAACTGATCGGCACCAATTTGAAAAATATTCCTAATTGAAAAATATTCAAAGTGATGAGTATTTGCTAAGAGATTTTTATCGTTCATCAGTTTTATGTGAATATTAATCTTGAATTTTGTATTCCGAAATGTGATGATGAAGCTGCGACACTTCGACTTCACTTTCAGAGATATATTTCTATGTGCAATAAGCATGTCTTGGACTGAGGTGGCCTTTACTTGATGGAAATCCATAGTTATTACGCTATAAGGTAGACACGATTAAATTTCCACAAAATTTATTGTCTTCGCGACATGTTTCGGTACACTGTACCTTTATCAAGCGAATGTATTTAAACACTAAATTATTCTTCGCTAAAAGCTCCTTAAATATATCAGGGCCTACTCTAATTATCTATGATTCCTAGAATAATACCACTGACAATGATGATGATTCCTAACTGATGCTGATAACTGATACTGATTCCTAATAATAATTATGATATCGGACCATAGTTACTATATACTTATTGATTGAATAAGTTCAACAAAGGGGAACTATTGAGATCCAATTGATCATTTAGCAAACAATTTGAATTTTTTAATTTATTGATTTCCAAAAATTCTAAATAATTAAGTCTAATGCCCTTATTTTCAACATGCAGAATTTCGAAATTTTTATCGAAGTCATGGCCTTCCTCCAAAATATGATTGGCATATGATGAATGAGTTGTTTTCTTTTCATAATTCATACGATGTTCACGTATGCGGTTTTTGAATGGTCTACCTGTCTGGCCAATATATACTTTGGAGCAAGATCCACAATTCAATTTATAAACTACTGATTTTTCATCTTTTATTGTTTTATCTTTGTTATTCTTGATAAACCTTCCCAACGTGTTATCTGTTCTATATGCTACTTTTAAATTTTGTTTATGCAAAAATGAAGCTACTTTTTCCGTAGCAGGTCCTGAATAGGTTAAGATTCTATAATTATTGTCATGGGTCCTCAAAGTGGGGTACACTTCTTGGATAGCTTTTCTATGTAGTTTTTTAGCAAGAATATTTTCTATTAATTTGACTTGATATCCATTGTTAACTGCTATTTGTTTTATGATATTTAATTCTTTGTTGAAATTGTCCACAGAAAGAGGAATGTTTACTAATCTGTGTATCATACTATGGTATGCTGATATTTTATGTTTATATGGATGTACCGAATTATTATGAATAGTGATATCAGTGTGGGAAGGTTTATGAAAAATAGCAAAGTGGTGTTTGCTGTTGGCTTTACCTATTGTCAAGTCTAAGAAATTAATTGAATTATCTGTTTCCATCTCTATTGTGAATTGAATATTTGGATGAATAGTGTTAATATATTTATGAAATGTATCTAATTGTCTGTTGGTGCCTTTAAAACAAACTATAACGTCATCTACATATCTGTACCAATACAAAAACTGTTGCGACAGTGGATGTTTATGAATTATATTTTCCAGATTGTCCATGAAAATTTTCTGCCAGTAGAGGACTTAGCGGATTTCCCATGATCAAACCGTCAGATGAAGAGTATACTTTATTGTCAAATTGAAAGTAATTTTGTTCAAGACATATCGACAAAAGGTCTAATATCTCTTGTTTAATGAGCGGATTAACATGATTTTTATCTAGTAAACCTTCGACTAAGATTATGGTATCTTGTGGAGGTATACTAGGGAAAAGATTTTGAACGTCAAATGATATTAATTTTGCGTTATCTGGAACAGTTATGTCCTGTATTTTATCCGAGAAGTTCAGACTAACTCTGATGAATCCTCAAACCCCAAAATTATATTCTTTGATAAAATTACATAAACAAAACTACCCTATTCGGCCAGTAGTATCATTTGTTACAGCACCATCAGTTAAGTTATCAAGAAAGCTAATACATTTAATAACAAACTATTCTAAATTCGAACCGAAATTCAGCCTTAAAAATTCTTATGATTTGATAAATAAAATACAGGACATAACTGTTCCAGATAACGCAAAATTAATATCATTTGACGTTCAAAATCTTTTCCCTAGTATACCTCCACAAGATACCATAATCTTAGTCGAAGGTTTACTAGATAAAAATCATGTTAATCCGCTCATTAAACAAGAGATATTAGACCTTTTGTCGATATGTCTTGAACAAAATTACTTTCAATTTGACAATAAAGTATACTCTTCATCTGACGGTTTGATCATGGGAAATCCGCTAAGTCCTCTACTGGCAGAAATTTTCATGGACAATCTGGAAAATATAATTCATAAACATCCACTGTCGCAACAGTTTTTGTATTGGTACAGATATGTAGATGACGTTATAGTTTGTTTTAAAGGCACCAACAGACAATTAGATACATTTCATAAATATATTAACACTATTCATCCAAATATTCAATTCACAATAGAGATGGAAACAGATAATTCAATTAATTTCTTAGACTTGACAATAGGTAAAGCCAACAGCAAACACCACTTTGCTATTTTTCATAAACCTTCCCACACTGATATCACTATTCATAATAATTCGGTACATCCATATAAACATAAAATATCAGCATACCATAGTATGATACACAGATTAGTAAACATTCCTCTTTCTGTGGACAATTTCAACAAAGAATTAAATATCATAAAACAAATAGCAGTTAACAATGGATATCAAGTCAAATTAATAGAAAATATTCTTGCTAAAAAACTACATAGAAAAGCTATCCAAGAAGTGTACCCCACTTTGAGGACCCATGACAATAATTATAGAATCTTAACCTATTCAGGACCTGCTACGGAAAAAGTAGCTTCATTTTTGCATAAACAAAATTTAAAAGTAGCATATAGAACAGATAACACGTTGGGAAGGTTTATCAAGAATAACAAAGATAAAACAATAAAAGATGAAAAATCAGGAGTTTATAAATTGAATTGTGGATCTTGCTCCAAAGTATATATTGGCCAGACAGGTAGACCATTCAAAAACCGCATACGTGAACATCGTATGAATTATGAAAAGAAAACAACTCATTCATCATATGCCAATCATATTTTGGAGGAAGGCCATGACTTCGATAAAAATTTCGAAATTCTGCATGTTGAAAATAAGGGCATTAGACTTAATTATTTAGAATTTTTGGAAATCAATAAATTAAAAAATTCAAATTGTTTGCTAAATGATCAATTGGATCTCAATAGTTCCCCTTTGTTGAACTTATTCAATCAATAAGTATATAGTAACTATGGTCCGATATCATAATTATTATTAGGAATCAGTATCAGTTATCAGCATCAGTTAGGAATCATCATCATTGTCAGTGGTATTATTCTAGGAATCATAGATAATTAGAGTAGGCCCTGATATATTTAAGGAGCTTTTAGCGAAGAATAATTTAGTGTTTAAATACATTCGCTTGATAAAGGTACAGTGTACCGAAACATGTCGCGAAGACAATAAATTTTGTGGAAATTTAATCGTGTCTACCTTATAGCGTAATAAGCATGTCTATCAATCGCTGCATCGCATTCTATTTGGATTCCCCATAGGCTACTTGCACACACACCGATCTTGGACGGCCGATTTTATACCGGTCGTCCAAATTCCAATAGTGAACCACATGTGGGAACGGGCCCTGGCACACACGCCGACCGCTGATCGGTGCCGGTAAAATATCGGTTAGCAGCCGTCCACTGCCACTGCATGGCCGGTATTACCAGGAAGTAGTGGCGTACGTAACTAAATACACGCTTGCACACCCACCGATTGTTTACCGACCATTATACATTATTTTTCAATAACTTCGTGTCACGACAACAAAGCAACTGATTGTTCGACCGGTAAAAATCCGGTGAGTCTGCAAGCACCCGCTACCGATAAAATATCGGCCGATTTTATACCGGCCGTCCAAAATCGGTGTGTGTGCAAGTAGCCATACTTAAAGTTGTCAGCCCGAGTAGTGAGCCATTTAAAGATTTTCTGATTTTTTTCATCATTTGTTTATGTGATATCTTCATAAATGCTTATACAAAGTTTGAGGGCTATTCTAGAAAAATAATTTGTTTGACAACAGAAAAATTGTCTGTAATATATAGCGATTCGCAAACCAAGAAATATTGATGACATGAATATGACACAGTAATCAACAAACGCGAGAAATAATGTGCGGGAGTTTTTTTCTGTAATTTCATATTTGATTTATTTTTATTAGGGATCACTCTGTATTCAGTCGCTGATTAATCGTGGAAGTCTGGCGCGGCGATGAGTTCGTCTTGGATTTTAAAAAAATAGACCGATCTGTTCCTTTCAGGTTTCCTAACTTGCCAAGAAATGAATTCATTTTTGCTTTTCAGAGTTAAGAAATAAGTTGTCGTTTTCGTTACATCGGAAGCTATTCGTCACTGTCCAAACTTGCCCAGCAGCTAGCATAACCGATGCAGCGATGAAATACGTTCGAAGTTCACCTCGCCCTGAAAACTATGACACTCTTCCAGAAGAGTTCCGGGAGAATCATTTCAAGGATGACACGGTTTCATTCCGTGTTCTGTGGTTATGATCCTCTGAAGGATAATTGTCACAACGTTTCGGCAAAGTCTCATTTGTCATCTTCTAGGTGATGATTGAGTTTCGACCTCCGAACTCGACTAATTAATTCGAGTTCTGCTTCTCAATATATGGGGGTGTTCAATGATGGTATCTTTGACCTGGACCCCTCCCACTTTCTTTGTTGGTCCGACTGCATTTTTCATTATGTCTGTAAGGTAGTTACTTGATAAGGTCCGACCTTGTTCCTCTGGTGTGATCGGCTTGTTTTTGTTTTGTGATAGGATGGATTTCCACGTTCTTGGTAATCTTTGGGAGTCATCTCTCTTATTCAAACTACTCGGTCGTTTCTCAATTTCGATAGCCTGATTATTCGAGAGTAGAAGTTTTCATCGCTCGCTAATGTTTTTGTGTTTTCGAAATTGATGTTATGTCCTGTCTCCAATACGTGTTGGAAGATATGGTGACTTTCCCTTTCACTGATAGCTCATGTTCATCTTTGCGTACGTTGATCCGTCTGTTGGTCTGGCCGATGTAGGACTTGTTGCAGTCTCGACATGGTACTTCGTAAACTCCCTGGGACTCCAGTGATATCTGGTCCTTCGGATTACGGAGTATCGATCTTATTGTACGTTCTGGTACGAACGAAGTAGCCATGTCGTGTTTGCGAATAATTCTGCTGATTTTATCTGTGGTTCCTTTTATGTATGGTAGTCTGGTTGTTATGACCGGTGTTTCTGGGGTTTTCTGCTGTTTCGGTTTGTTCTTGGAAGCCGTTTTTATAATTCTCTCCGAATAGTCATTCATCCGTAGAGTCTCCTCGATCGTGTTCCGCTCTTGTTTTTGATGTTCGTTGTCTGCCAACCTGATTGAACGTGTAATTAGTGTTTTTGCCACAGCGTGAATCTGTTTTGGATGGTGATGTGAATTTGCGCTCAGGTATCTGTTGGTATGTGTTGCTTTGCGATACACCGTGTGGTCTAGCGTACCGTCGGGCTTTTTTATGATTAAAACATCGAGAAATGCGAGCTTATTATCTTCTTCAATTTCTTTGGTGAATTTGATTCGTGGGTGGAGTTCATTCAAGTGATTGAAAAACCTTTCGAATTCCTGATATCCGTGTGACCAAATCACGAAAATGTCATCAACATATCTCAGCCAGAGTTTTGGTTTCATGTCTGACATTGCTATTGCTTGGGTTTCGATCTCTTCCATGAAGAGATTAGCAGTAATTGGTGACAGTGGTGAGCCCATTGGTGCACCCTCAATTACGTTACGTTACGTTACGAAATACGTTTTTCTTATGCAATGTTCAGCCAAGTCAATGATATGTTCTTCTGGTTGATATTTTATATATATATATATATATATATATATATATATATATATATATATATATATATATATATATATATATATATATATATATATATATATATATGTAAAGTGGGGTTACTTTGTCCAGCTCGATAACTTTGACCCACAAGTCATAAAATAATTCAAACTTTTCTAGTATTCTACTATTACACAACATAGCCGAACTTTCGCATGATCACATGAAACTCCAAAATAATAATTAGAAGTTGGCAACATTGGTAATATCAGTTTCATGATAAATAACGGTTATTTTATGCTCTGCAAACTTCTGTTAAGAAAACAAGTTGTAATAAGTTTGAAAATCTGGTGAGTATTCATTTATAACCCAAATTGAGTTAATAAGAGGGTGCATTAATGATTTGGGTACTAATTTGTCAATTGAAATATTAGAGTGGAGAATTTAGAAATGACGCAATATTTTAGCAGTTTTGGGGCAACTTTGCACCATGGGTCGATGTTGTCCATAGGGCCAAAGTTGCCCATAGTTTTGTAATGAGGTACTTTATTCCGGCTATCTGAACGCTCTTTTGTCTCTTTTTTCCAAGATACCCACTCCAGTCATGCCACGACATCACATGAGACAACCTGGTAGTCGCAGATATGTGGATTATACTCCAGAAACTTTGGAACGATGTTTAAATGATGTGAGAACAGGACTTAAATCTCAAAGAGTGGCTTCTACCTGCTATGGAATACCTAGGAGTACAATAAAAAATAAATTGAAAGGTCGTTTCAGTAAAAAACCCGGACGACAGTTGGTATTTTCACCAGCTGAAGAAATTGTAGTAGCTGCACACGTGAAAAAACTTTCCGAGTTTGGATTCCCAATTTCAGAATTTGAGTTGCGTCACATAATGAAAATTTTTCTTGATAGGCAAGGTCGTAGAGTCAAACAATTCCAAGAGAATGACAACTTGCCTGGTTACGAGTGGTGTAAATTGTTTCTCAAACGACATCCAGATCTAACCACCCGGGTATGCAGCAATATTAAAAGGGAGCGGGCAGCCATCGATGAGGCCACAGTCGATTCTTATTTTCAAAATTTAACAAGAAGTGTTGAAGGTGTCTCTGGAGAAAACATTTGGAATTATGATGAAACTAATCTCACTGACGATCCAGGTGTTTCCAAAGTAATTTGCAAAAAGGGCAGTAAGTATGTTGAGCGCATAATGAATTAATCAAAATCTTCCACATCTTTGATGTTATGTGGAAATGCCACGGGAGAATTGATGCCAAT
Organism: Zygogramma bicolorata; assembly: GCA_032362365.1. NCBI lineage: Eukaryota > Metazoa > Arthropoda > Insecta > Coleoptera > Chrysomelidae > Zygogramma > Zygogramma bicolorata. The sequence goes on along the minus strand of JAVJAQ010004948.1, from coordinate 502,800 downwards.
GTATGTTGTGTATAAGGCAGATCATTTGTGGACCACTTGGACTGAAGGTGGTCCAAAGAGTTGTAGATATAATAGATCCAAGAGTGGCTGGTTTGATGCTGGCATTTTCGAAGACTGGTTTTCCTCTACAGTATTGCCTCGACTTAAGAAGCAAGGTGGCTACAAGGTTCTCATTGGAGATAATTTATCTTCACATATAAATGTTGAAGTCATTCACGCACCTCACGCAACCCCTCGATGTCACATATTTTCATCCAATGAAAGTAGCTTGGAGACAAATAATTTGAAATTGGAAACAAACTTCTGAAGGTCAGAAGTTTGGCACTGTACAAAAAGACCATTTTGCTAAATTACTGCAACAACTCCAAGCTGATGTTTTGGAAGCAAAAGGTATTAACTTGATTTCAGGCTTCAAAAAGTGTGGCATTGTTCCACTTGACAAAAATCAATTGATGAGTAGGCTTCCCAAGCTTGATGCAGATCCGGAAGTCATTAGTGAGGCATTCATGCAAGCACTGATCCAAAAAAGATCATCGATAGCAAAACCAGCTAGTGAAATAAAACGAAGAAAAAAACTAAATGTTGAACCTGGAAAGAGTATTTCTGTTGATGATCTGGGAGTCCTCAAATCAACTGAAAATGTAAAACCATCCGCATCGAGAAAACGTGGTCGTCCGAAAAAAGATGCTGTCTCGTCTGATTCCGATGTCAGTGAAGAACATTTCAGTGTTCATGAAGACAGCGCAGACGATGATGACTCAAATATATCTGGCCTGGCAAAAGACAATGAAACGATGAATCCTGATGAAGCTCTAAACCGAACATCTCCAAATCATTCTTCACTTCCAACTAATGCACGCTTCCTAAGTGAAACCTTGAAAGAAGGTAGCTTTGTAATTGTTGCATACAATAACCAAACTTATCCCGGTCAGATTATAAAGTTGCCACTACAAGGAGAACTAGGTCCAACTGTGAAATGTATGGAAAAAGGAAAGAAGTATTGGAGATGGCCTGTAAGAGAAGATATCCTCCTTTATAAATGGAAAGATATCAAGAACGAAATAAGACGTCCAAAAGCATTGCGAAGAGGTTTTTTCTCTGTGTCAGAATTTGACAGTGATAATATGCAAATCTGACTCAAATTTGTTCTCATTTCCAATCCAATTTAATGTTTTTTTTAAAATTTTGTTCAATGTCTCGAAGTCTATGCTTTACTATTTGTAAATTAGGTAGGAAATTAAAAAAAAAAGTTCATGAACTCTCAAAAAGGAAAATTATATTCTTTGACCGCGATGTTGAAGATATGTTTTTAGGAAATATCCATTCCATATATATGTTAGAGTCATGATATGATAGTGGCATTGTCCAACTTCAGCCCAAATATAGAATACCTTTCATTTTCCAGGCAAATGAAGTGGTGTATCAAAGTAACCCCAGGTTGAGGCAAGTTTGGCCCAATTTTTGTTTTTAAAAAAAAATATTTTGGCATTTTCAATAAATTCATTATTATTCCTAGGAGTTTATTGAAGCCTGAGAGGTTTGTAAAAAATGAGTGCCGTATTATATTAAAAAAAAATTTAGTGAACTTGAACATCATCGAAATTTCATCAACAGAAACTCGGGACAAAGTAACCTCAGTTTACGGTATATATATATATATATATATATATATATATGTTATATATATATGTTATATATATATATATATATACATATATATATATATATATATATATATATATATATATATATATATATATATATATATATATATATATATATATATATATATATATATATATATATATATATATATATATATATATATATATATATATATATATATATATATATATATATGTTCATCATTGTCAATACAGCCATTTTAAAATGAATTCAATTCATTCTCAGTTCACTTTTTTAAATGAATTGAAGCCAATGAATTGAATTCATTTGATACAAGTGGATTGTGGGTTGCTATCTTTTTTTCAGTGAATTGTGACTTCTGAATTGCATTTGTAAACTCAATTCACAAAAATGAATTGAAGCCACAATTCATATTCACAATTCACGAGCTTTTTCCTGAAGCGCAGTTGGTTCTGGTTCATATCAAGGAAAGGCAAATTCGTTCAAACCTCAGATTTTTCGAGGTTCAGTCTGATTTTTATACGGAAACGATCCTGAGAGAAACCAATATGCGACAGGTTTCCAAGATCACATAAGACAAAGGGAAAACTTTACTGATCGAATAAACGAACTCTGATGGAAATGTGATAGAAGAACGATTGATGATATATCAGGAGAGCAATGGTGACAGGATTTCTGATAGAAAAGAAATCAATCGCAAAGAAGGCATGCACTGAGTGAAATATTGTGAATTTTTGCTATAAATGCCGGTAGAATATCATTGAATTTTCATTTCTCTCTGAAAAACAGTATCGAGGTATCTAGGAAATATTTGAAGAGGACGACAAATTTTTCATCAAGCTCTATTGTTTTTAGAAGAAACGATGCAAAACTACAGACATTTTTTTCATTCCTTCATGAGTAGGACTAAGCGTCAGCTGATTAACCAGAAAACCCTTTTCCAAACCAATTTTAAACTCTGCTAGATTGATGGTTCGTTTTGAAGTTCGCGAAATGAATATTGAATCGATTTGAGTCCAACTCTGGCGTGCATTTATAATTCCTAATATCATCTGTGGATATTTTCACCGAGGGATGTGATGCAATCTAATAAATGATAAAAGTAAATTGATTGGGATCTGAACCTTAGCGTAATGTCCAAGAGTTCTGTGACGATACCACTACGTTCACTAGTTGAAATGAATTCTCCATACACGTACTTGAAAATTGAGCTCAGTTCGGCCTCGATAAATTCTTGGCCAACCAATAAGAGCTCATTTTAACTCGAATAAAACTGCGCTTCTGTTGTCTCACTTAAAAACTTAAAAGTTGCGATTTTGTATTCGGATCACCAATTTGAAATTATGATATACTACAAATTCAATGAGAATAGAACAACAGAATTATGTGCATATTCATGTGCAGGGACCTCGATATTAGCAACAGCTACGTGAATACCCACCTGTAGTGGGACTCTGATAAATAGAAATGTATCATAGAATCGAAAAATGACGTCAAAATGACGTCAGAATCGAAATTTCGGTACTCTGATTCCTATCCTAGAAACGCTTCGACACGAAAATATGAATGGGTCTATTCATCAGAGTCCAATTGGATGAATATTTTCGTATCGAAGTGTATCGAGGATAGGAATCAGAATGCCGAGATTTCGATGCTGGCGTCATTTTTATATTATATGAGACATTTCTATTCATCAGAGTCCCACTGCTGAACCACGCTAAAGCGATATTCGACAGAGTCAAACCCGACGTTGCGAGATCTCCACGAGGCGATGCCATTGATAAACGAGCAGCAGCAAAAAACACGCTGCAAAATAGCGAAGCACGAATCACATACAATCAGGGCGACAAGGCCACTAGAGGCCAACTTCAAACCATAAGAGGTTCGATCTCAATCCCGCTGAAGTGATCATCAACGGATTTGACGACCGTTCTGGATATGAATGAAGATCTGTCGACTGACTTCCCGATGATGTCCGACGTCACTCCAACGCCTACTCAAGGGATAGCTGTCGACGAAACATCTGAGTCATCTGAGCGGATGACTGATGACGTTCCCCCTACTTTATACTTCCAATGAATCACGGTCTTTGGATTATATCAAAGATTGTTTAATTGGTATTACTGGTTGATTACACCATACTTAATTTGAATATGGCCGAACAGATTATAAGAAAAAGCGCAATGGGCCTACCGACGCTTAAGTGCAGTGGAGCTAAAAAGATCTCTCCTCTCATTTACAAATGCATGTGAGAACATTTTACTGGTAATATTCTCTAGATTAAAAAGTCATAAACTGTTCATTCAATCTTCTTTCTCATTCAAACGGACATTCTGCAAAAACTTCTATCTCATTATTACATTTTGTACCAGTTTCCAGAAATGTAACGTTTTATGACTTCATTAAAAGTTCACACTATTTCTGTTCTAAGAGTAGAAAAGGCTGTTTTCAAGTTCAATTCAACATCCTGAATATTGAGATATTCCATTTTTCAAAAAAAGGGACGTGGAACTGGGGGAAAGTGTGCTTTGTGTGGCTTTCGTGTTTGGTAGACTCCCCCTCACGAACAACTGTACTAATATGGAATCGTCAATTCTCAATCGTGAGCAATTGATTTGTTGTTGGTTTGTTCCGATTTTCAGTTTTCATGAAATAGTAAAAATCAGTTACCACTTGTGGAGTGGAAAGGTTTAAGCGATGCCATGTTGACGATACGATTTGGGTGTTTGAAACCGTGAACAAGAACGGACTGGACTCAGGCGCGTAGATACGGCTTATCCAAATCATCCTGGCACAAACTACTTTTCCAGTTGCACGCTGGTGGTGCAGACCATGACGACATAAGAATCACCGACTAGAAATAAGTTTCAACACAGTGAACACTTGTAATGGGTTTTTTTATCTTATCGTACTTCAGAGAGATTGCTGGGCATATACGTCATTAGTTCTTTGCCATGATGTACCTACATTTGACAAATATTTTGGAAAAGTTCGATTTTTATTTTTGAATGATAATTTTGGCTGAGTGGTGACCTTTGTATTGAAATATAGGTCTAATGATACTTCATATGGAAGGTTTTTTGTTCAGTGATGAAAATTAGTTCGATTTATTTCACAGTATGATCGAAATGTCATTTTATACCAAGAAGAGAATAACTTCATATGCAACGAATTACATCAGTTAAATAAAATGCCCAAAATGCCATCCACCAGTCTCTTGAAAATAACAAAATGTCGAACACATTCCTCTTGCACATTGTGAATAACAACTGGAGTAATTCCAATTTTGCGGTCTGTGTACGTAGACATCTGATATCAAATAATCCCAGAGGAAAAAATACATTGGCGTTAGATCTGGAGATCTTGGGGCTACTTTAATAGTCTGTGACTACAAATCTACCTCCTAGGAAAATAATTATTTGGAACATCACGGGCATCTTATTGCAAGAAGACGTTATTTGGATGAGTTTCATTCCACATATTTGACAACTAGAGCCTTATAATCTTCTTGTTAATGATGATGAAAATATATTTTTCTATGAGGTGTATTGCTATACGGAAACCCATATATTGGCACCCAAGATTATCAGCTCTTATATGACACTTTTTTTTGTGGGGTCATTCGAAAACGAAGGTCTACATGGGGAAACGCAAATTCAGAGGAGTTGGAAACTCGAATCATGGTCGAAATTGGCAGAAACGTTCTTCGGATAATTCAAGAGGAATGTGTCCATCGAATTTTCTTATTGTCAAGACTGATAAAAGGTATTCTGAATATCTTTTTCAATTGTTGCATTCTGTTGGATATGAAGTTATTCATCTCTCATGCTATAAACTTGATTTTTGATCACCCCGTACAGACATATCAAATTGGTGATCATCGCTAAAGGCAGTCTCGGAAAACATTTCAGATTCATTTCAGTTACCATCAACATGTTTTTTTCAATTTTTTTCAAACTCTACATCTGCCACACGAAGTCGCGATATTTAATTGGTGAGGAACCAACCAACCAGGGTTCTGTTCCGTCAGAATGCGGAAATACTTTAATTCCATTTATTCATTTCCAGTTGTTTTATGATATTTGTGACATCATACATTTCCATGTTATACTTTCACAGACGCTTTTCCCACAGAGATTCTCTGTCGTTTTCCGCTATGTTAAACTCGATATGGTCATTTGCCTTGTCACTTGCTTTGTGCATTTTGAATTTATCTCGCAAAAATGTATTTCTCTTTTCGCGTTCCAGCGGAATGATTATTCATAAATCTTCTGCACGTTTCCATAGTTAAGGGATGCGGAACGGGATGAAAATGAGTTCATATCTGAGATCTTTAGCTGTTGCTCTACTGAAGTATTTCACTTCAATTCGATACAGCAGGAAGATGTATAGTTCCGAATACGAATTTCAGACAGGAATGGATGGAGCTCTCGGGTTGTATAGCGGTGTGTTGAGTGATTATATATATATATTGCGGAGGGTTGCTATTTTTATACATATTATGTTTTTTTCTACTCCCACCTAAGAATATGCTCTTTTCTTTATAGTTCACTGAACGGATAATTAGGCGATTCCAGTCAATTGAATCGTTATGATTTCATATCCACATAAAGTAGGATATTAATTCCATCAATCACAGAGAGCAAAATACTTGGTTACCAGGGACAACCTTGTAGAAACGTCAACATTTTGATCTGTCTACCTACAACACAAAATTCATTTGAGCAGAAATAAATGTCCTTTTTCAATTTGGAATATCTGAAAGAATATATATTGGAATATACAGTTGTTTGAATTCCAACAAGAATTAATAAATGAATGAATAAAAAGAATAAAATATAAAAAGTTATTCAATTGGACAATTTTGTTTCATCCTGTTCATAGAATAAAACACACGCCTCGCCACTTTTGAGAGATTTTGAGGAAATTGGTGTCACGTGGGCATAGTTGTACTCATGCCATGTTCCAGAATGAGGGTGTCAGTAGTAAACTGTATAGTGGCCAACATGTGCAGTTCCCTTCTTCAAAGTGCGTAGAGATTATAGCTACAAGGAGCTACATTGGCTGCTGCATAATTATTCATGTCCAGACCTTCTACGGTAAAATCCACGGTGACAAATAATATCTCTCTGAACCTTATTTTTGTAAAAAATCGCCATTACCCTGGAAAATTTATGTATTGATGAAAATTTCGAGCATTTTCATCTATCTTCTTTCGTATACATTTGGAGCACGTTGGTTGCTAATCACCATCCAACATTTCTTCTTTGGGAATGAAACCAAACAATGATACAATTGGAGAAAATCACTTCCTTCTGGGATATGTAGAGAAATGTACCAATATGGTTCGAAAACCACGGAACAATGGCCATACGTGCATTTGTTGGTCGATTTCAGTTGACCGACAGAGTTTTCAACCATCTTGGATTCATCAAAACTTGTTTACCTCGACTATGACTCATGCGCTTTTTCGCTGTAACTCAATTCTTAATTCAAAGTTTTTGGTTAGAAATGGTTTGGGTTTTTTTGTTATTTGTTTTACCTTTTCTTGTAGACCATTCAACAGGTATTTGAAAAATTCCTGAGAATCTTGTTTGGCGTAATCAATAAAGCGAGGGGCCTACATTTGGATCTGTTGCAAAAAACTTGACCACTCTCCTTGAAGAATTTTCCGACCATAATCCTCTTATCACATCTGCAAATGCTTCGATCAGAGCACCTCTCATACTGGATGTGCTGTTCTTATATACGGCATCGTGCTCTAAGTTCTCTTCTTCGTGCGATATAGACACAATATCCATTCTCGTTGTACATACTACTATCAAAATAACCACTGATAATACATACATGTGTCAAGGTCCTAATGCCTCTGGCTCAAGTTTGAGTTACCTGAGATGATTACATATCGATTTTTGAACGTGGTGATAATAGTTATCATATTTCCCAAACTGGCTTTGGGTTTCACGTCAGATAACGCCTGGGTGTTGTTTGTTTGTTTGTTCATTGAAATGCCACACATTCGCGAAATATGTGGCTAAAGGTCTCTATATATCTTCAGTCATTTGAAAGAGGAGTTCGCTACGGCCAAAACACTATGAAGGCGGCATTGCGTTATGTCGCCCGATGATAAGGCTCTGGGGCTTAAAGTTCGTCATAACAAATACGAGTATCTCAACATGGACAAACAATTATTGAGAATATTCTGTAAGATTATTGGTATAACGGTCGGAACTTCCGATCAATCACCAAAACACCAAACTGATAGCAGTCCCACTGGTCGCGAAATTCTGCTAATAGTTTGGCATCTTCAGGGTAATAAAATCTACGTACTGAATTCAATTCAATTGAATTGAAGTCAATTGAATGATCAGGTTGAATTAAATAACTTCCCATTGTTGAATATGTTCCCGGCCAATAATTCTCTTTCTAGGAATAATCTTCATATGTAATTAATTAGTATTTGGACAAATTACGGGTCGAATATCGGACCTAAGCGGACCTTTATTGTAAGAGACGTTCGACCTACTTGTATATAAATAGTGTATTATAAAATAGTGATTTATTTTTTGCTTGAAGGTATTGTATAGCGAAACACGTGTCGCGGTTTTGTAAACCCATTGTAAGTGGAAATCATACAGGAAACTGTAATCAATATTTTTGTACATAAGATTGTTCATTCGACACAAACTCAACGAGAACTGTTGAAAACTCACAAGAACATTTTTAATGCCTCACATTCGTCCAGTCATAATGGCCAGGGATACCAGCCTTCGTTTGCAATAATTATTGTAGTAGTAGCAAAGTATTTTCAGATTGATTTCCTCTGAGTTTTTGAAATAATAAATCTGCACATTATATATGAATGATTACGAAATGATTTGAAAACAGAGTGTCCATGCTTGCAGACAACAAACATGAGAGGTGAATATAAATAAACATAGTTATGATCGGTTCACAACATGCTTGTTTACTCGGCAACGCGCCCATCTATGTTTTATTGTCGTACTGAGAATATCCCTCAAAACTGAATCTAATAAAGGATCTTATTCTGATTCTGCTAGGAAATATTCGTTCATAACTCTCAAAAAGTGAAATTGTCTACTTGAGATACCACTTGTTGCAGAAAATTAAACTTCTTGCATAACGATGATCAGGGGCCTGTTTCATAAAAAGTCTTGTAGCTACAAGAGAAACAAAGAAACACGATGCTGAGTAATTGTTTTCCACCTGTACCTACACTGTTTTTCTCTTGTAGCTGCAAGACTTGTACTTTTATGGAACAGGCCCCATGACATATGCTCACTGTGTGAGTACTTGTAATACGTGAATATTATTATATTAACATTTCAATTTCAATCACCAGTCTGTGGCGGAATTGAAGTATGACAACAAAACATTGGATGTATGTCATGGGAAAGTTATAATGTTGAAGATCACATGTTTGATTTTAATCTAGTAGAGGAAAATTATCTTTTGCGACATTTCATTAAATATCCGACTCGATATATGCAAAACAAAATATTCTAAAATTGAACAAGCAATATTTTTCACCCCATCGCCTTCTCTGAAGATTCTCACTAACATTTTGGTATGAATCTGCTACGGAAAGTTCATCCGATCCACCTTAATTTCACGACGTTGCGTTGGTTGAAAACAAACTATTGGTAGCACGTATAGAGGAGATACTAAAGCTTTCCGAAAATTGGCCCTTATTGTGCAAATGATCGTAGACGATAGTGAAGTTTGTATTGTGTGAAGAGAGGAGATAATCACTTATTCCCAAGATAGACTTGAACCGCACCGGGCTAATTGGAGATAAGCTTCACAAAACACATCCTTATCTTATTACCGAAATGGTCTCTTTCCTTCTCTTGATGCTTTCCGACAAATTGAATTTGTGTTGATTAAGTTCATAGCAAGTAACCCCTTCCGAAGGTTTTGTGACTTTATTAGACAACGGTGAAAGTCACTGATTACTCTACGACAGGATTGCCGATTGCTGGCTTGAAGTTAATAGGGGGATTATCAGGATATAATAATGTCTTCTTTATCGAGTAATATACTCCTCACTTCCTTCAGATATCTCGATTGAAGTACTTTGTTCGTTTGATCAAAGAGAACATTTTTACAGACTTCGAAAGATGTTTCCCTACTCAGCTAAAGTACTGATGTACTGTTACAAATAATATTAACTTTGAAACAATATTTTTATTATTCAGTCAGTCCAGAATCAATCCTCGCTTTTTTATATTTTCACTCGAAACGGATAAACATTCTGTTTCAAGACTTGGTTTAGTCACTTTTCGTATTTTCAGTTCAAAACAAAGTTTTTATGAAAAAAATGAATGAATGATAAAACATCACTTTCTGCGAATTTGAATTATTGCATTGATGTCATGATCAGAATATAACAAAGGAATAAGTATAATTCAAGGTCATTTTATATATACAAGGTGACCGCCTGACTCAGCATTTAGATTGCACTGGTGAACTGAGGAAGGGAGAGTTATTAGTTACTCTTCACCATCTTCATTGAAACGGCTAAGTATTTCAATAACAGACATCAATTTCACACCCAGTCATAGCTTGCCTTTGACGGAACAGACTTTCGTATTTCTATCTTAGTTTTCATAAAATCAAAATAGATATTAGTTAACAAGGTACACATCAGCCTACTTATAACTACGCTAGTTGTATTCCATAAGCTGTATCCAAAATAGGCAGTCGGTAGTTGGTCGACGGCAGTCGGTAGCCAAAGAAAAGTCCCATGCGTTTCCATGCAGCAGTGTCCAATTGCCTACTGCTTACTGCTAACTAGCGATGGCAATTCATCGAGCATGGGGCTCATTTTTGGCGACCGACTGCCGACGACCAACTACCGACTGCCTATTGTGGATACAGCTTATGGAATACAACTAGCGTAATGATTAGGAGGCTGAAGTGTATCTCTCAGCATCGATCAATTGCAGATATTGGCAAATAATCATTATTGGTGAGTAGTTTTACATTTCATCTGGAGATGTGACTTTTGCCATCAGTAATCAGTTACATGGATAGAATTGAAGAGCACTGTCATTCCAACATGACGTGAGATTGGTGGAAGTCAAATAAATTCCATTAATAATAATTCTTGAACATGGGTTCAGTTTTGCCTTCAATATCCGAAAGGAGATACCTTAAAGTTCATGGATAATATTTCATCAACAGCAACCAAAGAATTGTTCACTGCCTTAAAACTCTCAATATCTCCAAGAAGTAGTTTATCTAGTCTTCCATAGATGAATTTAGAAGTGGTATTATGAAAATCAATTGAAGTTAATTTATACTTGATGTGATATTTGTTACTTTAGGTATTCCAAAGAATATTTCCAATATTGCTAAATGAACTAAATGCACAATGGTAAAAACTTGATTTTTTAAGCATGATTTTGCTCAGCTATTGGGAGAATAATTCCAAAAATGTGATGCATTTTGGTATAACGAGCAGCTGATCCAAGGAATAATTGGTCTAGGTATTTGGTATATATTGACAAAAATTTTCAGAAATGATTATTCACAGTGAAAAAATGGAAATGAAAAGATTGTTATAGATATTTTCACAGTGAGGAATTACTTTTTTATCGAGCAAGAAATATTCATTTCCACCTCGAGTTTTCAACAAATTTTGAGAACTTTTTTTCAGCTACCAAAATAGATTGGGCGGCAGTGACAATATTTTTTGGACCAATTTTTTACAGTCTGCCTTTGGAAAGGGAAGTAATCGAAGATAAAAATAATTATAATCCACAAAAAAATTCGATTTGCGTGGTACCTCATGTGAAACCCATAACTTGCGTTCGTTAAGTTCAACAAGAATTCGGATGGGAGCCTTTTACAGACTGCTTCACATTTTTTACACATGAAAACATCGATAAAAGTACAAAAATCATAAAGACATACTGTTTTAAATGATACAGGGTGATTAACAAATTGCTCGAATGTATTGCGAACAAATTTAATGAAAACCAACTTTTTCCCGTACGCCTTTCATAACTAAAACTAGTCGCAACGTGAGAATAACAAAAATTTATGGGGCATTCTTTTTGGAATAATACAGTGTGTTCCATCAAGAACAAATTATGGGTTTGCCATGAAGTACCACGCAGCGCATATTTTTTTTTGCAGATTATGATTCGATTCAGATTCAAGTATGTCCAATACCAAAGGCAGAGTGTAAAAAAATGGTCCAGAAAATCTGTCACTGCCGCCTGGTCTGAATAAACAGCTTTCAAAACATGAACAGTTATTGAAAACATCCTGAAATCATTGGTATTGCTGTTGCCCAGCTCAAGACATATTCTGGAATGAAAGTTAATGAGTACCTACTAATGAATTGATCAGAGGTACGTAATGTACCCTGACTTTTCAGTCAATCGAAAACGTATAAAAACCTAACTATTTGCAAATGAACGTACCTAGGTATGTCCCTCATAATTGATATTGAAATTCACAGTTCACATCACTTTCTAATATTTCCTTTTCAAGAGATTCAACTGTATGCATACATATCCCTTAATTTATCAACAATGTTCACCAAAGCGTCGGTATAAATATAATCTTCCTACTCCCGCATACCAAACCTTTGTTTTATATTGGGAATAGAGATGCGAAATTGTTCTAGGTAAATACCAGTAATATATTGAGTTACCTTAGTACGACTGGGACAGTCAGGTGAGGATTGGGATAATAGACATTTGGAAGGGAATAATTGAAGAAGGACAGGCAACCAAACATTAGAATAATCTTTGACTGGAATATAATCTGTATACTTTCCTATACTATATCCATCCAACAAAGAGAGTATATAACGATAGATACGTGATCAGAGCGTGATGGAAGCCTGATTACCACATACATTTGCATCTATTGGGTAGAATAAAGATGTCTCGTTACGCTGGCCAATCGAAATCAATTGCAATCGACTGGTGGAATTCGCGCTGCAGTGTCGGAGTAGTCATTAATGGTTACGTTTTAACGTGGTGCGTTTTATATAAATATATATATATATATATATATATATATATATATATATTTGCAGAATTTGTGGCTGGAACTTCCGGTTGACAACTGATTTCACCCGCTCGACGATTCGGCTCTGATTTCGGAGCCATTTTCAAGACTTAGTGACCTTGTCTCAGGCTGGTTGTCCACTCAAGTGGCCTACCACCACCTCATTTTAGTGCATGATAGCCAGCTAGCCAGACAACTGGTACCTAAGATGCAAGGAACAACTTGTGTACTAAACTTCTAAAATGGCTCCGAAATGGGAGTTGAAACGTAGACAAGTAAATCTTTCCAGAACTTGTATCAACTGGAGTTTCAGCCAGCATATATATATATATATATATATATATATATATATATATATATATATATATATATATATATATATATATTATCACATTATTTTCAATAACTAGTGACATCAAATTGCAATGTAAACAGATTCAAAATATTTTTCTCAGTTTCAAAGATTTTAAAAAGGAATGTAAAAGAAATGTGAATTTGATTTTTCTGAATATAAATTTGATTTCTCAAAATAGTAAATATGCCCCAGCATTTCACTTTCACCTGTATTTTTCTTTTAATTCACCTCTTTTTAGTTGTTCCATCAACTAGATGTAACTCTTTCTAGCGGTGCAATTTCTCTGCATCGTAGAGCAGTTTCTTCTTATGTCAAAATGGTATTTTGTAGTCAAGCCATGAATTTTTAGAACCAAATCTGTTACCAACTTCGTTATTCAATGAATATGACATTTTCGTCGAATATTTTCAATAATTTCAATATATGGGAACTTTCATCATATAGTTTTATACTTAATGTCCTGTGTCACCACACGAAACTTATTAATAATTATCTAATTTAATAACATAAATCGTAAAATGCTGACAAATATCTGCGCTGAGCAGCTAGAACACTATGAATGAGTCACTGAAGTGTGAATTGTTTTTACGCGGAAATTAGTCTTTTGGGGGTCATATTGTGATGAAAATGGCAAATTTCTTGATGAAATTTATCAAACACATCGATTTGAATGCTTCTTTGGGATTGAATCGGCAGGAAAATGATTTAATTGGTACCTTGGATTTAGCAGCTATGGACCATATCTCAGGAACTTTGAACTTGTTGTCTCTGGTACGCTTTCGGCTTCTGCTTCTTACAGTATAACTCTTTCAATTTTTATTTTGATATTTCAGTATATATAAAATTTTTAATTTTGAAAATATTTTCACACCTTCCGCGATATTTTCGTTCTTGTTGATTCTTTGTTGCCATCACAACACTTTTCGGTTCACAAAATTCTTTTTTCCACAAGCCACTCTTTATGAACTAATTTTACCTAATATTAATTACAATTGAGCTTTATATATTGAAATTTTATTTGAAAAAAGGTTCCTAAAGTTATTTGATTTGATTTTAGTGACATTTTCAATCCAGATTTTAATCAGATTCCTTTTAATTACGGGTGTCTCAGTCTTTTCCAAGCTCTCATTGTGCTTGTTTTGTTTTTTTGTAATCTGTGAGTGAATTTCAATGTACAGTGTGTTTCTTGCAGTTTTTTGAATTTGATCTAGGTGGAGACAAGAGCCATTGCAATCTCAGCAACATGCTTACCACCTACGCTTTTTTCATTCCCCCACCCATTCACCGGTTGAAACGGAAGAGATATGCACTCATTCCATTGTTGAAGATGTACACAACAGAAAATGACTACATGCTTTGAAAATCTAGTTGATAACTTCACAAAGAGCTGAATATGCTTGGTGTGAAGATCAGCATGTTTTCTCTTTTCATAGTGTACACTCTCAATTCGCGCTGCAGTGTCGGAGTAGACTCGTAACAGTTACGTTTTAACGCTATGTGTGGTATTTTGAGGTGGAGATTTATGAAATGTCAAGTACTAAAACTGCTGAAGAAACTGCTAATATGTATTCCTGAAGTACACCAAAAAAAATACCAAAAAAACTACACCTTAAAAAATACAATTTCACTCTTTCCTTAGTGTGACTCTGTACGAGCTGTGCACAATTCATGATAATGTTTTGGATCACTCCTTTGCTCGGATGGACAGAGTATAGCCGTGGTTTGTGACTTCTTGTGTAACTAACATGCATCAACCTGACGATATTTCTTGAACGTTACATTATTCCATGTTACGTTTGAATTCAGTCACGAATATATCCGAGAGCGCTTTTTCACATTCCACCGAGTATTTCAAGTGGGAAATAACCCAAAATAACAACAAACATGAAAACAATAGAATCACGTTTCGAGTAGATTGGCCTCATTTATCCAATTCGATAAGAGGCGGAGATGGAGACGCTGCTGCTGCCACCGTCTCACCGGTGTGGCTAAGATGCCTCCTAACGAAATCGACTTCGTTTGAAGCAGAGGTAAATAGACTCCCGAATGATACAGCGCGGTGGAGATACCAGATTGGAGGGAGAGTCCTGAGTGCAGAGTAACTCGAATGGGGTTCAATTTCTTGATCAAATATGGATGAACGTTTCTAACGATTGATCCGTTCCGGGACTTCCATCCCTACGAACGAAAAACGCTATTTCCAGTTCCTGGGTAATCGAAGTACTTGTATGCTTAAAATTCAATAAGGAGATATTTTATATCGACTTCTGGTGTCGTCTTGGATCGGTTGCTTCTGACGAGAAAACCTTGTTTGGTTCTGAAAGCTAGGTGAATTTTCAACTGACAGTTTCAATGCATGTAAAGATCACATTCAGTTTTCCGGAAAAACAGGGGTTAAATGAAAATGCAATTGGTTGTAGGCGTATAGTATTTTTCACAGTAAATGGTATTGGCTTATTAACTGCAATAAACTACCCGATTTAATCCCATTGTGTACAACTTAAGGGTCTAATTGGTTTTATTATAATCCTTTATAATTATAATAAACTACCTGATTTAATCCCATTGTGTACAACTTATGGGTCTAATTGGTTTTATTATAATCCTTCAGTCAATACCATTTATTGTGAAAACTACTATACTCAAATTGAATTCTTGGAATGGAAATCATTATTGGAAAATACTTTGGGCAAACTCAAACTCATGTGACAATTCTCGTCCACAATTTCTACTGATAAACACACACTTTCATTGCAAATTCTCGAAATTCTTGAAAACTTGGAGTAGATGGGAGTAGTTATGTTAGAGGAGGTAGGCAACGTCAGCTGTCATTCAGACTATATCTTTGTTGATTTGGCACCGTGTTCATATTTCTCACCTTATTTTTCATAGCTCTGTGGTTTTAACCAATACCTTTTCCTATTATTAATCGAACAAAACATCGTGAACAGATTTTTATTGGTCTGTTGGGTTCGTTTTGCCAATCACAGTAGCGCTGCAAAATCAGCCATCGCTACTATTACAAAAAAATGACCATGTTCTATTCACGGAGACTTTCGGTAGCTAAGTTCAATGCTGTAGCACTGAAATAGTGTCATTCAATATCAAAACTCGAATCTTTGCACTCTTTCGTTTTATTCTATAGGTTAATTCATTGATTACAACATATTTTCCAAATATCATAAATAGCAATTTGACTTTTCTACTGCAAGTATGATTAATCGATCAATCAGAAACATCAGTCCTATTTTCGTAACAACTTTCATTTGGTATGTTCCTGTTTGATGCTGTCTAGTATTCTCACAGTAAAGATTCAACACTGGCACACTTGTTATATTACTCGTTCAAAGCATATACCAGCTGACATGAAATTGATATTTGTATCTGGATCATTAGTTTGTAAACAGTAGAATGAGGAGGGATACTAACGTGAAGTATGTCGATTCTTTGTGAAAAATGCAGCTAAGAATGGGAGCTGGCATCTACCAGAACCTGGCCTTGACCAGTAACATCTTGGGTAACTCAGGATCGTAATTCCGTAGATGTTGGATTGGTGAAAGTGATGGAATATAAAAAATTGACCTTCGAATGATACACTGTGTTTGAGAAGACAAACTGAGGGGTAGAAACATAAATGAGCAACTATAAATAAACACTCCTAACGACAGAGTTGTTCAATCAGGCCTTCAACTGAAATCACTTGTCCTTCGATCACTAATGTCGTATATGCTCAAAATGTAATCAGCATGCACTTTTTAGAGTTCTTGTTTTGTTCCAGAACCTGCTGCTCCTGATAGGCAAACTTAATCGGGCTTCCTGAAGATGAGCTGGGTAAACTATCAAGCCACAGTTTGTATGCAAAAAACGATGGAAATGAAATCATGTTATCTGAAATTGATCCGTGCCCATCCTCATTTCCGTCATCACTGAGTCGATACTCAAACACTATTTCCTCTGAATTTCCGGTTGGAATCAATTTGAAATATGAATAGTTTTTGAGTGTGGAAACTACTAAACAGAACTATGTATTTTGATATTGCATTTGCATCGAAATGATAAGTATTTGAAGTTTCTCATCGCGGTGCTTGAACAATTTTATATTTTTTAAACTAAAATGTCCATAACTTCCAATTGATATACAAACGAGCCTACTCATCCACATTTCAAATTTGAATTGGAATTTTCCAGTATGCACTCATGAGCAAAAGCTTTGTGTTATTCACTTCCCTTGCAACAATAGCTAGTACTCATAGCTTGAACTGAGAATGTCGAACTAATAGCTCAGACTGAATAATGTGAGTATAAATTTGATTTTTATGTATTCCACCCATTTGATCGATCAAACTTGTTCATATCCAAAAATGGTGAATATTGTCATGTGAGGAATTCCCCAAATTGGTGTGTTGCCTCAAGCCAAAATGTGAATTTCTTGGGTGCATCGAGCTAACTCTATTCTAGAAACCACAATCACTAACAGCAGTTTTCGAGAATCTACTTTATTTTATCAATTTTGAGAGAGCTTTCTACTACTGGTAACGCCGTTAACCAGGCGATGTGGGGTGAGAAGAAATGAAAAAGCTGAATAGTTTTCCCTTGCTTGATATAACATTTCAGTTTCATAAGCGGGAAGTTATTTTCGCACAAACTGATAACTCGAATGGAACTTATTAAAATTTTTCTCGCGAACACCGATTACATTTGAAAACCAAATCAGTTTTCATTCGACTACTTCTAACAAATTGAAATGGAAATTCTTTGTTTACGTTCTTAGGGTTATTATGCCTTTCTGGACGTCACAACAGTCAAGTAACAAGGTTTATGTAGAGGTTTGAAGAATTGCACATTTGACTACCACGGATAATGAATAACAATTTTTTACTGAAAAACTTCGTTTGATACAACATAAATTGATTGATACTACGTATAATATGTTGAACAATATTATTATCAGTGAATGTGCCACATTCATCCCAAATATATTTTACGATTTCGAACATCATAGGTGTTTCTCTGTGGGTTAAAAATATGCCACAGTAGTCTTGTCATCAAAGGCGTTTCAGGTCAAAACTTTTTTACCGGCTACTAAAATTATGGCGGAGGTGTCATTCGATTCGGAGTCGCATGTAGGAAGTTTTTGAAAAAAATCAAGATGCGCTCCCAAAAATTACAGAAGTCGGAAACAATGAACAAAAATATCACAGTCCGATTCTCACTGACAATTGTCAGTGAAAATTGTACAGGAAACTGTGACATTTTTGTTAATATGGATTTTCAAGAATGGTTCAGTTCAATTCAATTTATAAACAATTAACTGAAAAAAAATAGGTTTGGTTTTTGTTCCTATCTCGAAAACTATTCAATATATTTCGAATCTGAGAAAAAAATTAAAAAGGAAAGAAACGGCATCGAACTCCCAGAGCTGTGAAACCAATATTTATAATTTTTAGCAAGGTCTGAGAATGCGTCCGAAAACGGGTACTCGGGATTGCGCAAGCTACGCTCCCTTCAAACACTTCTACAAAAAATATTATTCAAACATGCTAACTATTGAAATTTCAATTTTGAAAAATTCAGGGAGTAACAGGATAGATCAACGAATAATAATCCACCGGCTAAACATTTTTACCGCGATATTTCAACAATTTCCTGTAGCATAAATATTAACATTGCAAGTACGATTATTGTGCAATTACAATCTGAGATTTCTTCTCAGTTCGTGAAACCTTTCTCCAAAGGCTTCAGAATAGGTTCCCGTCGACAGGATTATAAAATTGTTATACATTGTTATTAACAATTTAGGTCGGTGAAAAATCGAAAAGATGAATAAATCATTGAAACAAGTGTACACTAAACTGAAATAAGACCCAACAAAATACATTGAACAGAAAATGAACAGAACATTGATAAAATACAAAGGTAAACTTTCGAAAAGAGAGCGCACACAACCTCATTTATCACTATAGTAAACCACCACATTTCAATGGGTTACCAAACATAAATAAAGCATAACATCCTCTGAGATCCATCATGAGTTCAATTCGATCACCCTGCCAGAAACTGGAGAGATACACATACCCCACATATCGAAACCTATATCAGGTAATGGAAAGAGCTTCATCAAGAATACTCCACATCAAATTGAGAAATGAGAACAAATGGAATTACAAGCTGAGGACATGTTGGTGACTTTCGACATACAAAGTCTGTTTACTAACGAACCTATTGAGAAAATTTTAGAAATTGTCATGTCCAAATTCGAGAACGATGGAACTCTGATCAATAGAACGAAGTTGAATGTAGATGCTATGTACAGAAAAAACATATTTTCATTTTGAAAGTGACTTCTATATTCAAGAATTTGCGATGACTACGGGTTCACCTCTTTCTGGAATATTTTGAGGATTTTTTCGGAATTTTTTTTATAAACAAACCAAAAGTTTGGTGGAGATATATTGATGATATTTTTTCTACATGGAGTCATGGACGAAATGAACATGACATTCTTCTGGAACACATTAAACAAACAAGACTTTCCAATAAAGCTCACAATGGAAATTAAAAAGAACGATGAATTTCCACGCATATACCTATACTCATACACATAGAAAAAAAATCAAATGGAATTGATTTTCTCATAACGTTCTGAACACTTCAATCAACTTCGTTTTTATCTGGAATGTGGAATGAAATATCATGTCGAATGATCCTGCTGAAAGTTATTCTGACTGCAAAAAGGTGATCGATATCGCTCGAAGGCTGCATTTCTTCGAACCACTCCATCTACGTGAGAGTAATAACTTACAGCCCGAAATCTAACCGTGAATAAGGCAAATACTCATATATTACAACCGAATCTAGCACACTATTTACCGCTTCCTGGAACTCCGAAGCTTATCTCAATCGTCTGCATCAAGGATATCCTGATCTCTTTGGAGCCATGTCCGTCTGCGGGTAACTTCAAATCTGTGACAGATCTTCTTCCTCTCAAACTTGTCACAGACGTCCCGGTAATATATTTGCTCTGCGTTCGGGCTTTGTTTATCATCCTCTGTCAACTTTCGTGCTCCGCCAGCCACGTTTATTTTGCAATTTTTCAAATGTATCGTTGTTTTTCTGGACATTCGCAATACGAACTCTGATGAATTGTCCAGGCATTATGGAAAGTAAGCAGAAGCAGATAACTGAATCCAGATGGCAGGAAGGGGAAAGTTTAAGATCTGAAAGTTTTGATTAACGAAAGGAGGGCACAGAAGAGAAAGAAAAGCGTATGAAGTCTGATTGAGTTAGGTTCTAGATATTTATCGGGGACGTGGTTTGACCCGAACGCTGATGGAATTCGATAAAATTGCTATTTTCTGATGAGGGGTTTCGAAATTTAAGAATCTTGGTACAGTCTTTATCACATCAAACTTCCATTGGAGCGTTGAAGTGATGGAGTTATCGACACATGTTTCTTATTGGATTTTAGATTGCATTCGATATTATTGAATCAGTTACCAATTTATAGAAAGCGTTGCATGTATATCTGAGTTATATTTTTTGAAACAGAATATATAATAATAATAACATTACGAAATGTCAACATTTCGATCCCTCTATCTTTTTGGGGCGTCAATTGGGCTGAAGTGAATTTTCACTAGAGCGTAATGATCTAGCGGATTTTGTACTACTACATTATTGGCCTCAAATAATAGATATTTAAATGCTATGTTGGTCAGTGGAAGATTCGAATAATTAGCAAATCCAATGAAAATTCGTAATTGAAATAATGATATAAATATGTGAATCATGGAAGACGAAAAAACAATATTGGTGAAAGTCTGTACTTCTCAACAGAAACTTTCTAAAACATTAGTCATTTTGATGCGTAGAACACGAATCTGAGGCCAAAAATGTCGATCTATTTTTTTTCAATAATAGCTATGTTGCTTTCGCTGTCCTTTCGGAAGCTATTGCCACTATAAGGTCGGAAAATGGGTATAACATATTTTCTCTTCATACCAGAAAATGATGGGAACTCAGTTTTCATTTGGCAAGTTCAATATTCACCTTATTCCAAGTCCCTGCAGGGCATTTTTCTTCAATATCATTGTTATTACTATTACTAAAAAGCCCGAATCAAAATTTCAATAGCCCAGTGAGGAAAAATGTACAATCAAATTTAAACGGAAGATATATGACGAATAAAATGGGTTCGTTCCGATCAAGAAATTTCTCAAAAATGGTGGAGTATGCTTCCTTTCCGAACTTTATGGAAGAACAGTAACTTTCGAATGAAGGGAGAGTGCTGTGTTCAAGAAATCAAAATATGTTTTTAGGTATTGTATTTTACAAAATATTTCTGTCTGTAGAAAACAGACTTCACATTTTTCTCTGTCTTCATCAAAAGTATAATTCACACTTCCTTTTCCATTGAATTTTTTCTAAGGTATGATTTCATTTGTATTAGAGAGCGTAGGTTTTTTTTGGCAACGTGATAAAAGCCAAACTTCTCGAAATCATGAGTGAAACCCGGTAGGCTTTAATGAAGATGGATTATTTTTGATTCTCACAAGAAAAGGTGTATATGTTAATTTCGAATCGACATGAACTTTGTAAGGTGGATTCGTGCAAGATCTGTGTGATGGTTCACAGATGGATCCAAGACGGAACAGGGTACAGGGGCCGGTGTATACTGTGCGGGGAGGAACATAGGGTACAGCTACCCGCTCGGACAATACACATCGGTTTTTCAAGCAGAAATGTATGCTATACTCCAATGCGCGAGAACAATCAATCTGAGGTCCCAACGAAATGGGAGGATCAATATTTTTACGGACAGCCAAGCTACACTTAGGGCTTTGAAAAACCCCAAAGTGACATCTAGACTGGTATGGGAATGCCGCGAGGAACTGAAAAATCTGGCAGACCACAATAGACTTACGCTACAATGGGTCACAGGTAACTCAGGTATCACAGGCAATGAAAAAGCCGATGAGCTTGCAAGGCAAGGATCATCGACACCATATACTGGACCCGAACCAGCAGTGGGGGTAACCAAAACGATGGTACGGAATCATATAAGGAATTGGGTGAGAACAAAACACAGAGATTACTGGGAAAATCTACCTAGTAGTGCTCACAGGAGAACTTTCATAAAAGGACCGTTGAAGAAAAAGACTGAAGACCTGCTTCAGTGTAACAGGAATCAGATTAGGATTATAACAGGGCTACTGACTGGACACTGTCCATTCAAAGGACACCTGAACAAGATAGGGCTCTACAACGGCGACCTTAGCTGCAGACAATGCAACAAAGGGACGGAGACAGCTCGACACGTACTCTGCGAATGTGAGGCTCTGGATCACAAAAGGCAACAAATATATGGAAAACCAATTCTGGATCCAGAAGAATATGACAAACACCCAGCAATCAACCTGCACAAACTTGTGCAGGGGACAAGGCTGTTGGAATGGGTGTCATGAAATATAGGGAAGTAAAGCGCAATAAGCCCTAGAGGCTGAGGTGCTTTCCGGAGACCTGGTTGTGAAAGACAGGTCAGACGGCTTCCACGGAGCGGAAGAAAAAAAAATCTCTGTGAAGAGAACCAGTCTTTTGAGAGGAAATGATCCAATCTAATAACGTATAGCTCATATCAATTGTTTTCTACTGTTTTCCAACATCTATCATTCATCTCACATAGGTCAAACTATTCAGAGAACATTCGTAGCGAATACAACAATAATATATACTTTCTCATCTATATTCTATTCTATAGTCTATTCAGAAGCATATTCTAGTCTAGTCTCTATCATGACAAGCAATTGAAATGTTGTCTCTCGAGAAGGATCGATTCAAAGAATCACATATAATTGAGCCCGCACTCCGTAGGGATCAGGTTTATATTCTTGAATGTGGGACTATTGTCAGAATTCAAAATCCAGTTAGAGTTACTTCCTTCGATTTTTTTTTTAATTTTTATTTTACTCTATTTTCTTTGGAAGCTCTGACACTCCAAAGAACTGATTCACTTTCCTAGACTAACAATCAGTTTGTCTTTCATATTTCTTGGAGTTTTTTGCCATTTTGATTTCCCTGGGGAATATAACTGAAATTGAAATGTTTAACACTTCTCACGAATGCTAAATGATAGTCTACCTACGCCCCAGTATCACCAGCTGAGAATTTCTTAAAGATTGGACACTTTTTTTGTCTGTATCATTTCTGATTGTACATAGTAATTTCAAAATCATATCTTTCAATCATAATACATACCTGAGGCAGTCGGCAGTCTTTCTCATGCTCTTTGTATCCTAAACGCAAAATAAGAAAAGTCAACAGTACCAAAAGTGACGAATGATTCAACACATAATGCCACAAAAAAAAGGAAATATACTCTTGTCTCTGTTTCATTTACATTTTCCAGATAGTGATTCTTCACTTTGTATCAAGATTTCCAATCTCAATTGCCCCAAACGCTTTTCCCTCGCCCATAAACTTGTGACATTCCGTAACTTTCCTTTATATGAACGTTGGTTGAGATCTATTTCTGTAAATTTCATTGCCAACTTTGCTTTTACTTTTTGAGATTAAACTTCACAATGACCCCTATAGCAGGTTATTATTCGTTACCAAGGTAATGCAACATTTTTCATCCATGGAACCGGTTTGGGCTTCTTGATGTGGTAATATAAGTTTTTCTTATATGGATGAAAAAAGGACTAAAAATTTAATAGCGTCTCATTTATTGCATACCTTATCGGCAGATATCTCTATACGGTTTCCACAGCGATTTGGGAGAAGCTTCAGAATGATACATTTTTCATTATACCCTGAATGTTCTCCTTGACAAGTGGATGACGCTTCAATATTTTATCTATTCCTGTCTTCGAGCGTTCCGGAAATGATGAATGTGCTCCGGATATTCTGCATCACAGTACAAAGCTTTTTATCAAACGATTCGATTCAGGCAGGTGCTTATGCTGCTTTGAGAAATGGCATTCTTATATCATTCCCAACGTCTGGATAATCTCCTATTTCATTCTCACTCGTTTATAGCTAAGTATGTTTGATGTTTTTGTGTGAACTCGTGTGCAGTATCGACGCACGCGAAACTTGACACAATACAATATAGTGAAATAATTTCCTATTGAGAATTTTGCATGACAGCAATTTTGTTTATATATATATATATATATATATATATATATATATATTTGTTCTACATATTGATCCTATCACGTATATGGTGATAGCATTATCAAACTCCTCCATTCCAGGAAAACTGTGAATAATTTTCTAGAGCATCCGACCAACCAAGTCATTGATTTGATTAGCTGAGCGAAACATGACAAAATTTAGGGTTCAGAACTGGCAATCTTACCTCATCAAAAAAAAAAATTAAAAAGTTTTTGAGTGGAAAGTGCGGGAAATATATTTGAAAGGGCGGAGTACTACTCGTAGCTCTGACCCTGTAGAATTACAATAGCTTTCGAAACCTGAGATATAATAATTGGTGTCTCACAGACGTTATGATTTCAGCAGGGTGGGTATTGAATTTGGTATCTTCATTATATTAATAAAGATGCAAAATTATTTACTTGATATAAACATGAAACTCGTACAACCACAGACACTCAAAAATGAATACGTTATCTAGGAGAGACCGCTGATTGGAATTTGAAGTTTTTTTTTTGTTCATATCATTTTTAATTCCAGACAATAAGAAGATATCACAGTGGAAAGGATAGCTTGAACAAAATATTAACGATTTCGATTCAACAAATCGGATAAGCACTATTCAATTTGTTGAATCGAGCTAGTCAACATTTTGATCATGAAAAGTTTCTACCATTCATCGTTTTCTGACTGATTTCCAAAGTCAACAATTTTTCAAAAAAAAATTGAAACAAAAAAAAAGACTTCTAGTTCTAATCAGTGGTCTCTCCTAGAAAACGTATTCTTTATTTACGTGTCGGTGGTGTTTTAGGTTGATGGTCTCATAGTTTGTTTGTTTTTTTACGTATTCTGTCCGTTATGTATATATTTCTGAACCTTTGGAACATGAATATATTGACTATATTTTATTCAACTTTTTTCAACTATAGAGTAGTAATTGTATTTTGTGATGGGAACATCTGAAATTAGTTTCGATTTTCATTGTGAACTTCATACATGTATATGAAGGTAGTTGAGATTGCGGAAATCATGTACAGTTTTGGAGCCGTGGGGCCATATGACAAAAACGTAATCAATACGGTTTGTGATCGAAGCTGGCCATGGCCTTAGTTCCGGAGTCTTCCATGAAAAGGTTTGCAAGGACTGGTGAACTCAACCCGAATTCAATGACAACATACAACTGATCGCGGAAACCTATCCGAGCACATATATAATATAAAAGTTCGGTAGGACAGCAACTATCATATGACAATTTCGAAAGCTATTTCATCCCTACTCATTGTGTCAGAGCCGTGAGTATTACTCCACTCTTCCAGATATATTTTCATTTTCAGGAGTAGTTTCATAGTATTGTAATCACCATATCCAATTTTATGGTATTAATGGCAGATCAAGCAGGCAATCAGCGAAATTTGTTTTCCAATTTATTTTTCAATGACTCAATCGAGATCGCGCCCTCAAAAATAACCTGAGATACTCTTCAAGTCACATTGAAGTGTTGGAATGTGGAATGTTGTTGAACTGAACGGCACCTTTTTAATGCTCTAGGGTTCTTAGCCACACCTCATAACTTTGAATCACTCTTTTCTTTCATTCATCACACTTGAACGGAAAAACTATCATCAATCAGGGGTTTCAAATTAAATGCCCCGAGACATGGGGTAATTCAATATTGGTGGACATCTTTTCCAGTTTCCATTGTCATCAGATGTCATTCACTAAAATAACCTTCGTTGGTGCATTCTCGGAAGTATTTTTGTACTGAATAGCATTTGCTATATGAACCATGAATTTTACAAGGTAGAACAAGTCTATTCTTACATATAGGAAAAAAAAGTCGTAATACACAAAGTTCAATGATACAACCATATCAGGAAATTATATTGAATGAAGGAAAGCGTTAGTGAGAGTCACAGAAGAATATATGGTACTCAAGTGTTATTCAAGAAATGCTTGGTTGAATTTTTGATAACACTGAAAAGAATTCCGTCCCCCCAGCGAGAAATGCATGACATTCTAGGAGCCGTTTGGTTAGTTAACCTTTTCTGACTTCACTTGACCTGATCTGATCTGACCTGACCCGGAGCAAAATCATTTTGTTATTCTGTGCACTCCCTCGCCGACACAACACGGGGCATCGTTTTATGATTCGAAATTGTATTCATACATTATTAGAAAGGTTGTAAAGAAAGAAAAAAAACAGTTGAAGTCAATATGACACTCATGAATAAAAGTAACGTTGATCATGAAAGATCGTGTAGTGGAAAAAAGTGGCGATGAAAAATTGGAATTTACATTGAAATAATTCATCGATTTCAACCGCCTTCTTATCTCCCATAGTTTGGTGGCCGCCAAAAGTAAAACGATCGGTATAATTGTTTCATACAAGCCTGCATTATGTCCTCATGAGTCTATCATTTATAAACAATTCAACACTCTCCCTCATAAATCTATTTCTTGTAAGCAAAGTGTTTGATGGTTCATACAGGGGGTAACTGAATAAGTGTAAACATTTAAGGAGGTGAATCCTCATCGAAAAATCGAAAGATACAGCCCCTTAAAAGCATTGAAGAAGTTACAATATTAAAATTAACCTGACCTTTTGTACTACCAAAAAGACGCTTATCCAGTAATTTATTTGGTTTACCCAGTGGTTGTAAGAGGTGGAAAACGCAACCCCTAAAATTTATTTCCAATGTAACTTTTTGTCTTATTATTTGTTTATCATTTACAAATTTATTACCGATTGCCTGCCTGTTTCATTCTAAACAAAGAATGTCTCTTGGGTTTTTTACCCAAAATAAACCAGTTCGCAGCAAAAAATTATTTTACGGACAACTACAAGTCGTCATGAATGCGAAATGGATTTATTGTTATTTTATAGTTAGTACCAGTATTGAAAGACTAAAGGGTGATAAACAAAACTAATTTATCAATAATAAAACACACAACATGTAGAAATCATAGTCAATATGTCTAAATTTTATGTACCCCCTTTCAGGGGATGCTCCAATGAAGTTTCTATAAATGAAAGATCCTTTTTTTCGATGAGGAATCACCTCCTTAGATGTTTTACACTTATTCAGTTACATCCTGTATATTACAGATTCATGAGGACGTATTGAATATAGAATGTTGATGGGAAATGATCATTGGGGCTACTGGCTGTATATTTCCTTCAAATAGATGACTTTTTTTTTCATTGCACAGTAAAACTCAATATCTCTCAACATGGAGTAATGTGTGAAGTGTTGAATAATATACTTCCAATACTCTCGACTTTTTGATGCGGACAAATAAAATATGTTTCAAAGACGTTAACTCTTACAAAATATGTATAAGTTATGTGACTGTGTTCATTAGGCCAATGCCCTTGACTCTTCATAGATATCATTGAAAGAGGTCAAGATCAAGAATTTTTTTTTTGGAATTAGTAGTTTTCATCAATTCACATCAGATTTTATACATTGAACAACTACAAAACGGTTTTTCACCAGACCATCAAATCAGATTTATAGTAATAAAATAGGGCAATCAAATAAAAATGGAAATTATGTCGTGGTATTATGTGAGTCGGAAAGGAAATGAAATTTACTGAGGGTGCTTTGTTCGTGCCTTTTTCAGGTTCTATCGGTTATAAATCTAATTCCGCCTCTATTTCATATTCCACCACCGTTCGTTTATAAATTTTCGTTCGAGAATATTTTTTTTTGCAGAGGAATATTTGTTTACTCTATTTCCAATTCATATATCAATCACAGTGCTGAAATAGTCATTTCATGTTTATGCAGATCGGCTGAAAAGCTACTCGAACAATAGATTCGAATAGATTGGATGAACAGGAGGGAAAAAGGCCTAGAACTGATGAAATCGATTCAATTTCATTATTCGGATTTGGAATGGAAGCCTCGATGGAGGATAATCAGAGCTTTTGTTCACGATATTATGTGTTTTGTCATTCAATGTTGATGAAAAGTTCGACACGTTTAATTTTGTTGTTCATCATCAACGTATGAAGAAACTACTGTTGAAATGTGAGAAGTAATTTGCATTGGGCGAGATGCAAAGTGGACTGTATAATTTTTGCAATGTCAGAAACAAGAGATCGTACCCTTACCTTGGTTACGGCTGCTCTTGGTCTGCAGACTGGTAGTTCTCCTTTCCAGAATGTGAACACTTCGTTCGTTTCTTCTTTGAAATGCCAAATTCCACCCACAATACAATTGTATCCAAAGTTTATTTCGTAACTGATATGAACACGGTTCACAGCGCGAATTATATAAAGAGAAATATGCGGTACACAGCAAAGTTTCATCTATCTATCGTTCAAGGTAGTCGGTACTGCCCTTTCGAGAGAGTTTTCTGAACTGCTTTTTTGCGAGAGAGAACTCGCTGTCTCTCTTCCTCATAGACAGCTGGGTTTTTCAAGGGTATTAGAAACCTTGTTTCTGTTTTGATATACGAGGTATTTGAAAATGTCAGAGCAATTGTTCTTGCATTATGGTGATAATGATAAGTGATTTAAGAGTAAAATAATTACACCATTACTGTGCATCAGTCCTGAACATACCGCCCACCTAAAATGAACATTTTAATATTATTCAAGCTAAACTATTTTCCTAACTTATAGACAACACAAACAGAAATATAGGAAAGATTTATTCTTGATTTGGTAGCAGACATACTTTGGAGACTGGTCTCCTCATAGTGCCCCTACTTGTTTTAACCGAAATTACGCGAACAATGCCATCATGACCTTTGTGAACGCTCTCCACTCTTCCCAAAGACCACTTGAGTGGTGGTAATGAATCGTCTTTCAATAAGACCATTGCACCTATTTCGATATTTTTTCCAGCGACCGTCCATTTGGATCGTTGCATAAGAGTGTGTAGATAATCCAGATGCCATTTATCCCAGAAATTTTGATGCATCTGTTGTAGTAGCTGCCACCTAGAGAGTCTCCCCATTTTTATATTTCCCAAATCTGGGTCAGGTAAAGTGTTGAGAGGCTCCAGGGTTAAAAAATGACCAGGAGTAAGGACTTGGAGATCATTTGGGTCGGAGCTTACAGGAGATAATGGCCTAGAGTTCAAAACCGCCTCAATTTGAACGAGGACTGTATACAATTCTTCGAAGGTCAGCACTTGACCTCCGACTACCCTAAATAAGTGCGACTTGATGGATTTAATCCCTGCTTCCCAGAGCCCACCGAAATTTGGCGCATGGGCAGGGTTGAAGTGCCATGTAATCTGTTCCTCTTGAGCAGCTACTTTCATAATATCAGCAAGATATTTTGAGGCACCAACAAAGTTGCTTCCACAATCACTAAATACGTGACTGCACCTTCCACGTCTTGAAATGAAACGACGAAGGGCAGCAAGGAATGCTTCAGAGGTTAGATCCGATACTAATTCAATGTGTATAGCTTTTGTGGCCATACACACGAAGATACAAACATAAGATTTCAGAGTCTTTGCACCACGAGATTTATTCATAGTTATATTGATGGGACCAGCCATATCCACACCAACATGAGAGAATGGTTTAAGCTTTGATACTCTAGCCACCGGAAGATCGCCCATTAAAGGTTGAGAACTAGTAGGATTAGTTCTGAAGCATCTGTGGCAATTGGTGATAACTTTTCGAATAGTTCGTTTTGGAGATACGAGCCAATAGCGCTGGAGGAGTAAATTGTGCAGAGTTTGAATACCTGGATGTAAGAAGCGCCTGTGAGTATATTCAATTATGAGTGTTGTCAAACGATGAGAATTGGGCAGAAGAGCAGGGTATTTTTGTTCAAATGGTAGAGATGATCGACATAGACGTCCGCCCACCCTGAGAAGTCCCTGGGAGCATAAAAAAGGGTTGAGTTTCCTGAAGCTTTTAGGTAAAACCTTTTTTTGCTTCAGAAGGCTAATTTCTTTCGAAAATGCACTGGCTTGAGAGTGTTTGATCAGAATGTTCAGATATTTTACGATCATTTGCATTTTTGAGGTTATGATAGAATCGTAAAATGTATCCAACTATACGTTGGATTTTGGGTAATGATGAATATCTTTCAATCAATGCTTCCAAGGACGACTCAATCACAGTGGTAGTAAGAGCAACCCGTCTCATTTCTTCCTCAGTTTCATACGGAGATATTTCAAAATGAGACCAGTCAATAGAGGATTTTTTGAGCCAATGCGGACCTGCCAACCAAAGGCTGTTATTTATTAATTCTGAGGGCATCAAGCCTCGTGATGCTGGATCAGCAGGGTTGTCTTCGGACATGACATGATGCCATGAAGACGGCGAAATTTTTTCTTGGATTTTAGTCACCCTGTTGGAAACAAAAGTGGCCCATTTATGGGGTGAGCTATGTATCCAGGATAAAACAATAGTAGAATCCGTCCACGCAAAAATTTGATATATAGCAAGATCGGAACAGAGAATATCATGTACAAATCTGAGAGATTTAGCGAGAAGTAAGGCTCCGCACAGTTCGAGCCTTGGAATTGATATTTTTTTTAATGGAGCTACTCTGGATTTTGCATAGACGAGATGAATGGATATATCCCCATTTGAATTATTTATCTTCCGAATATAGACGACACTTGCGTAACCCTTTTCTGAAGAATCACAAAACCCATGTATCTCAATCATGCACGGTCCACTGTGACCAACGAACCTAGGAATACGAATGCTGGATAGCGAAGGTAGTTCCTGCTTCACTCGACACCAAATCTGTTGAATTTCCTCGGGCGGCCGTTCATCCCAATCCAGACCGATACTCCAAAGGTGCTGGATAATTACCTTGATATATAGAGTGAAGGGTGTCAAATAACCTAAGGGGTCAAATACACGAGCCAATTCTGAGAGTATAACTCTTTTTGTGCACAAATCGCTGATTGTTTTTACTTGAAAGCAGAACGCGTCAACCGAAGGGTTCCATTGCAATCCAAGTATTTTGATAGTCGATTCGCTATCAAAATCAAGAGAGAGGGGATTATATTCAAGGGTATCAAAGGGCAGATGGTCCAGCAAAGCGAGATTGTTACTGGACCACTTACGGAGTTCAAATCCTCCTTTTGCGAGGATTAGTATAAGTTGACGCTGACATTCGAGAGCTTCAGATAAAGAAGCTGCACCCGAAACGATGTCATCCATGTACACATCGTTGCACAATATTTTAGCAGCAGATGGAAATTGAGATTGGTATTCTTCTGCTAATTGTAAGAGTGTCTGAATTGCAAGAAATGGTGAACAATTTACACCATAGGTGACAGTTTTTAATCTGAAATCCTGGACGGGTTCAGAGGTAGAAAATCTCCACAGTATTCTTTGGAAATCTACGTCTCGTTCATCCACCAGTATTTGACGATACATTTGTTTGACATCTGCCGTGAAGACGATAGGATGAGTTCGAAATTTGATTAAAATAGATACAATATCACTTTGTAACTTTGGTCCCGCGAATAAAGTATCATTCAGTGAGAGATTATTCGAATCTTTAGCCGATGCATCAAATACAACCCTGAGCTTCGTTGTACTACTATCTGGTTTGAGCACACATAAGTGAGGAATGTAATAAGACGGAGCAAGCAGCTCTTCGAGAGGCACAGCCTCCATATGGTCTAAAACTAAATAATCTCGCATGAAATCGGTATACTGATCACGCATGAGAGGGTTCTTAGATAATCGACGCTCCATAGCAAAGAATCTGCGAAGAGCAACGTCCCGAGATCCTTCAAATATCGGCTTTGAATTACGAAAAGGAAGAGAAACCTTGAAACGTCCTGATGATGTGCGAGAAAAAGTGCTCTTGAAGTGATCTATTACCAAACTATCCTCATCGGAGATGAAAGAAGTTACTGGCACCTCTTCAAGTTCCCAGAACTTCTTGACAACTGTTTCGAGTGCGATATCTGTAGAGGTAAGAAAGGATTGAGTGAGAGCAGGTGGGGGGAGTGAATAATCAACTTGGCCCTATATAACCCAACCGAAAGTAGTGTCTATAGCTACTGTTTTTTCATTAGATCCGCATATGGTTCTACCTTTCAAAATGTGTCCGAATATTTCGGCACCAAGTAGCATATCTACTGGACTAGAAATATTGAAGTCGGGATCCGCCAACTTCAAGTTTGAAAAAGACGTGAATTTGTCGTGGGGAATATCAACATTGGGCATACTAGTGCAAAGTTTGGGCAGGAGTACGCACTCTAAAACAAATTGTGGCTCAATTATATTGTGAGGTCTGATAGTGCAAGTCACTATTTTTGAGGCTCGTGAAGTAGCCTGACCTATCCCACTGACCAAAACCATCGCATCATTCGGTTTGAGTCCCAATTTATTTGCACATTTATATGAGATGAAGTGTGATTGGCTGGCACTATCTAGAATAGCCCGTACTTTTTGAAAGTTTCCATAGCGATCTTTC
This sequence comes from Zygogramma bicolorata, assembly GCA_032362365.1. Taxonomy (NCBI): domain Eukaryota; kingdom Metazoa; phylum Arthropoda; class Insecta; order Coleoptera; family Chrysomelidae; genus Zygogramma; species Zygogramma bicolorata. The sequence continues at coordinate 470,173 of JAVJAQ010004948.1, read as the reverse complement.
ACCTCAATAAGTGCTGTAGAGAGTAAAACTGTGCTATTTGAGTTAGCAAACAAATTAGTGGAAGTTTGATTTTGTTGTGAAACATCATTCACTAACGACTGAGATGGAGAAATGAGTTCAATATTATTTTGTGTTGGGACTGAATCAGTTGGTACATTTTTCTTCTCAAAATGTAACAAACTATGATGTTTTCCAGAGCATAACTTACATCGGCTACTGGATGAACATTGTGATGAATGATGTCTAGAACCTAGACAATTTATACACCATTTATGAGATTTCGACAGAGTGAATCGTTGATTAGGAGATTTAGAAATGAAAACTGGGCAGTTATAAATCATGTGTTCAAGGCTACATAGTTGGCAAGTGAGCTTTTTATTCTGCGAATCAACTAAATATGAAGAGACTTTTTGTTTAGAATTATAGTGCTGAGAACCACTACTCTTATTTTTTGTAAAGCCAATTTTTCTTGGGGAATGATAATCAGATTCACCAACCGTATCGACCGCTAAGCATTGTTGACTAAGATAGTCAACCAATTCCTGAAACTGATTATCATCTGTTAATTTTGGTCCATATTCTCGTTCAAATCGCATGGCTGTATCTGTGTCCAAGCGATCTATTAACATAGTGAATAATATGAAATCCCATTTTTTCACAGGATAGGAGAGATTTTCCAACACTGCAACATTTTCACAAAAAGTATCTAACAGATTATGAAGAGCAAGGTTATCAGCACAATCAATTTTTTTTGTTTGCTCAATAGCATGCCAATGAGAGCTAGCAATCAAACGTTTATTATCATAGCGTTTTAATAAAGCATTGTAAGCCACTATATAGTTTTGAGCAGTCAAAGGAATCACTTTAACTAAATTAAACGCACCACCTCTCAACGACAGTAACAAATAATTGAATTTCTCGACATTGGAAAGTGAATCATTATTATGTATCAAGCTATCGAAAAGATCTTTGAAGGTTTGCCAATTTCTTGCAGTGCCATCAAATTTAGGAATTTCTATTTGAGGAAGTTTAACATTTTGTTGCTTCATAACAGCACCAGTGGTATCTAAGCTCAAAGAGATATTTTTATTATCATCAAACAACTGACTGAAGATGGCCTGACAGTGAAAGAAATCATTTTGAAAGTCGACGAATATCGCATTTTGAGCATCTAAATCACCACCATCCTGTGTAGATACCACAGAAATAATGGAATAGTGAAGCTGCTCAAAAGCTGCTAAAATACTATCCATCTGTCTAGCCCGACATTTAAAATTAGCATGATATGATTTATCTGTGAGAGAACAATCAGCGATCTTCTTCAATTCACTTAGTTTAATTTTTTCAGTCTCCCTCTGTGCTAGGAGTTGCTTCAACTTCTTACTTTCCGACATTTCAGAGAAGAAAAAATATATTCTATATCAAGTGTACGCCACCGACAGAAAATAAATTGGAGATAGACGTTCACGGTAAAAACATCCACAATCCTGTACGATCGCTGGAGTTCAATTTATATTTAAAATGAGTATAATATGATTTCTAAATAGGCAGAAACAATATCCTACCTACAAACAACTTAGGTAGAGGAGAGAGGTCACCAGTTCGACGTGAATTAACAATTTGCGATTTTCAAACTACTTATGCGAGAGTGAAAATATTATAATTTTGAGTTCGAATAAATTTACTAAATTTTGAAAATGCTCAGTGATGCGAGAGGCGATACGATTTGAACTGGACTGACTGAGAGTGTGGGCGTGACCTGACCGTGAAGGTTGCGCGTTCGGTTTCAACTGACGATTGTTGAGAAGCTAAAGGGCCCCATTCACGTTGAGATCGGTATCGATACATGTTGCAAGTATCAGTATCTTGATACAAATCTCACAGTGTATTTGTCTGTCTCGGTATCGCGGTATCGGTATCAGATGGTATCGTCGGCTGTATCACTGTACTGAAACTCCGATACCGAACGCATGCAACTGATACTTGTTGCAACGTGTATGTTGACGAATATGTATCGCGCTACCAAAATATAAAGACAGTGTTGTTTCCAACATGGAAGATCGGGAGTTTTGGGAGGAATTTTTAAATTTGTACAAATTATATCCGTGTTTGTGGAATTCAAAATCCAAAGAATACTCAAATAGACAACTTAGAGAATCGGCTATGACAGTTTTGGTGAACAAGTGCAAGGAAAAGTATGCTAATAGCGATCGTAGTTTTGTAACGAAAAAAATTAATAGCTTTCGTTGTGCCTTTCGACGAGAACTGAACTGATGTTTCATGAGTTCATCTCAACGTGTAGGAGCAGTTGACACATGGATACAAATCTCAGATACATGTATCGCCACCTGTCGCGATACACGTATCGATACCGATCTCAACGTGAATGGGGCCCTTAACGAAGCGACGCAAAAAAAAACGAACATGAATTCACAATAATGCAAGAAAAACTGCGAAAAAATTATATCCGGAGAAAGAAGGATCAAATCATGGGCGAGATGCAAAGTGGACTGTATAATTTTTGCAATGTCAGAAACAAGAGATCGTACCCTTACCTTGGTTACGGCTGCTCTTGGTCTGCAGACTGGTAGTTCTCCTTTCCAGAATGTGAACACTTCGTTCGTTTCTTCTTTGAAATGCCAAATTCCACCCACAATACAATTGTATCCAAAGTTTATTTCGTAACTGATATGAACACGGTTCACAGCGCGAATTATATAAAGAGAAATATGCGGTACACAGCAAAGTTTCATCTATCTATCGTTCAAGGTAGTCGGTACTGCCCTTTCGAGAGAGTTTTCTGAACTGCTTTTTTGCGAGAGAGAACTCGCTGTCTCTCTTCCTCATAGACAGCTGGGTTTTTCAAGGGTATTAGAAACCTTGTTTCTGTTTTGATATACGAGGTATTTGAAAATGTCAGAGCAATTGTTCTTGCATTATGGTGATAATGATAAGTGATTTAAGAGTAAAATAATTACACCATTACTGTGCATCAGTCCTGAACATGCATAGTTGCACAGAACCTTATAGAATCTCATTTAGAAGATGGGGTTCAAAATTGTTTTTTTTTGTTAACCAGCTGACACCCTCTTACGAACGTCAACTCCCAAAAGTCGAAACTTGTACGAGGAATGAATTAACAGGGCTTCACCTATTAACGCGTGATGCTCCCACAATCTCTCGCGTGACAGGTGGACGTGCTGACCAATAAACTTCCGACAACCAGGTTTGTTGAACAAATTTATAGGTAACTTTTTTAAAAACTCAGAATACTCAGATATTTCTTCAGCTTTGGCTACATGCAATTTGTACAATCACCCCGACAGAGAAATAATGGCTAATGTTCGTAGCAACCGCTGGGAAGTATAGTCCGAGACGAAATCATCTGTAATATACAGGGAGGGCCAATGAAAACTAAACGATGCCGATTTCTCATAGTTAGATATTAGAAATGAAAAATCCTTGAACCCGTCGATTTTTGACTTAGCCACTCTCACACCCTGGGCGGGGTGAAATCCAACCGTTAAATCTTATATGGAAATATCTGTCAAGCGATACCGAGTTTGAAACCTCACAATTCATGTTGAAATTTCCGAAAAAGTCACCTTCAGTTCGATGAGAAAAGTTGCAGAAAAATGCGAATGGACTAATTGACTTCGATTGTAAGGAATATTTTGACAAAGCTTCCAATTGTAGTACCATTACTCAGAAGCGAAAAAAATCAGAACGATGGTTCTTTTATATAAAAAAAGAAAAATATTCATCTGTTTGTTCCTTTTTCTAATATTTTGGTAAATATTTTGCGGAAAGCGTGTTATTTTTGAGAGAATAAACAGGATAATGAGATATCTCTTAATTGAGACTGTATCCATTGTAGGTTTTTTCATCACTCGATATCCGATCTGATCGCATATGTTCTGAAAACAACAAGACGGAAGATAACGAAAAGTTTGTGTTGGGTCTGGATTTATACGTTTTCTGGAAACGTAATTCTAAGAGAAACTCATTATCGAAAGCAATTCCGTACTGCTGACTATATGAAATAATTTCCTGGAATGCTGTCGGAATTATACGATTCTGAAGGAGATGAGAAGATGAAGAAGTAGTTTTATAGCATTTCCATTCAGTGACCTAACTATCTAATAAATTTTATTACTTTTCCCGTGAAACCACCTACAACAGCACTCTAAAAGTAGGGTGAGTTTTTTTTCAGCAGCTTTCGAACCAACTTCCAGAATTATAATTGAGTTAGCAACTTCTGTTAGCAATTTTATGTAACCCAATTTACATATAGGCTAGGCTGAGAGGAAAAAAAGTTTGTGAAATTCGAAGTTTTATGTATGCGAGATATTTCCAGAATCTCAATTTATATTTATAATTTACTCAAGGAAAGAGTGAACTTTTCTACCTCCGATTCCTCAAACTTATTTGCCAGTGGCGAATATTGCAAATGGTGATGAATTATTCAAAAATTATACGGGAAATGAATGAGAATGAGGAATTTGAGTATGGCAGTTTTTTCAGTTGCCCACCAAGCGATCTTGTGAGATTTGTTGACGAGTTGTTTAGGTCCATGAAATACTAATCGAATTACGAGACGTGAGGTTGTATTGATGTTTTGTGAGAGTATGAATTCAGAGTTAACTGGGGCTCATCATTGAATGGTACTTCATTGTTTTGATGAATCATTAAGTAGAGAACACCACTAGAGAACTCATGGATATAGTGACCGAATAGGAGATTCCCAACTCCGCAAATAGATTTGAAACATATTATGATATAATACAAAAATTAACCACTTTGAGTAAGCCACTGGGAACCTCCAGAATGATGAATAGGTGGATAGGTAGATACCTAACCTGATACCTGACTGAATATCTATGAGGTCGTCCCCAAGTTTCAGTAATAAAACTCAAGCACAGTCGCCTAATTATATCTCTGAAAAAAACTTGGAACTGAACCAGAAAAGGCAAATATTCGGTCCTCCTGATGCCATGATATTCAAAGTAGTTTTGAAATCTCCACTTAGAGAGTCTTTGCAGTTTCGTTCTATGAAGAGAAAATTGAGACAAAACTCAGCACATCGAAAAGAGACAGATATATGAACGTAAGGGGTGGAATGAATGAAATGTCACTAAATCAAAGTGGAAGTGAATCAATTTTAGAGTTCATGCAGTTTGAAATCATTGATGATTCAGGAATAGTTTCACAGGGAATGTTCTGTCACATTCTACATCGTTCAAATCATTTGCTATTAATATATACATCCTAATGACGCACGCTTTATTATTTCCTGAACGACGTGTATTTAATGAAAAATGTCCCTATATATTTCTGTTTACCTCAAACATAATCTGTTCGCAGCAAAGTTTTTAATTTGAGCTCATCATCCATTCTTTATCATCTTCAGTTCCATACTAGATGAAAAACTCTATAATGCCAGAAAAACATCTCGTGAACTAAGAGAGAGAATATACAAATTAGCATTTACTTTGAATTATCGAAGATTACGAACCTCAGCAGGGAATTCTAAAACTCAACCTCTTTGTTAAGAAAGAAACCCTAAGAGAGGAAGAGATATTTTACAGATTGCAAACGTGACATTATTGATGATATTTCTGGAGAGCCACGATAATGGAAAAATCTAGAGAAGGAGGATGAGTCTCCGAGTTTTTTACGGTGTTCCAAAGAAGTCAGTAGGTTTGTAAGTCGAGCGCCACCAACAAGCCGAATTTCCCTTTCAGAAATGGAATCTAGTAGTTTTAATGCTTCGATGAAGAGCTCCACAAACGGGTACAGCACTCCAGAACAGGTTATATTTGAACATATATAGCATGAAACAGAAAAGTTTTTTTTTATATATTCAAAGGTTCACACGAGAGGAATGTCCTCTTATATTAAAAGAACACAACGTGAATCAAGGGACAGAAGATACGCATTATAATTCACCTTGAAATTTGGACTTCATACCCTCCGGAAAAACCTCTTTCTCCAGAGTTCAGCTGTTCTATTGAAAAAAGATCCCTGAACAAGAGAGGTTCGAAAAGTCTCCAAGCCAACAACAGAAGAGTGGGAATTCTGTACTTGTCGGGTCATCCGTGTACAAACTGCCAAGGGAGGATCGATTGAAGAATACTCAGAAGAGCACAGGTCGTGAAAATATCCATAGAAGAGAGACAAGTCTTCGACCTTTCTATGATGCTTCAACAAAGTGAGCCAGTCTGTGAGCCAAGAGTCACCAACAAGACGGATTGCCTTTCTCTGTATAGAATCAACAACTTCGTAGAAACAGTTACTTCTGACATCTGAATACTAGATAAATATAGATCGGCTCTGTTCGAGGAGAAATATGCCTGAGTTTACCAGCATTGAATGTCGCAAAGTTGATGTTACCCCTATCTATTATATTCGCCGAGTCATCGTTAACTCTATTGACGATGATGTTCCTCTGAATTTTTGTTTCTCGTTCTGGTATGGATGCTTTGGAAGAGAAACTAGTATGAAGATAACTGTCGTCCGCAAAATTATACACTGAACAATATGTTTTCTCCAGAAAATAATTGATATGAAGCAGAAACAAAGTGGGCGCCAGAACTGAACCGTGTGGAACACCCGCATTTATTGGGAGAATATCAGTCGATACTCCATCGACAATCACATACAGATACCTATCAGACAAGAAACTCTTCAACAAAGCACACAACTGAGAAGGCAAATCACAGGATGGCAGTTTGGAAAGGAAACCCCGATGCCAACCTCGATCGAGCGCTTTTGAAATGTCGAGTGCAACAGCTAACGTTTCTCCGAATTTCTTGATGGTATGTATGCTGCCAAATATGTGGAACATATGCCAATTAGTCACTGGTTGATTTTTGATGTCGAAATTAATTATTCCAGGAAAACGATTTCAGTAATAGATCTCATATAATTTTTCTATGATATTTTTGAATTGTGATTCATCAAAATAACAAATCAGTAATTCCACTAGTACTGGTCTAACATATTATTTCATACTCATAAATCAAACTTCATTATTTCTGCAGATTCATTCGATAATTCCAAAAGTTGAATACTATTCCACGAAGGTGTTTCTTTCAATGGAATCATGAGTTAAATTCACCAAGTGCAAGGATCTTTTTTAAATTATATACTAAAAAGTGAGACATCGTTAATCATCAGCTCGCACAAGTTTTGACATTTGAGGGTTGACGTTCATTGGTGAACGTCAGCTGACTGATCTATTTTTTTCAAAGATGAGCTCATCACTTAAATTACTTTTGGTCAGTACAAAGCAGGTCAACATCTCCAACCTGAAGGCCACCACTATGTCGATTCAACCACCAAGTATCAACCACGCCAGATATGATTACACCAACACAGCATCTGATAGACAAAAATCCCAGCTGGGATACCTAGTAAAAAGGACGCTGCAAAATCAAATGAACTTCGTTTATCGGCTGGGCAAGGATATAAGTTGTTTTTACAAGGAAGATATCCGCCTAGAATCAGCAACTGTTCAAATTATACTGTCATATTTTTCATAACAAGTAGTTACAAGCATCTCTCACTTGAAGATCCTTACACAAGTGCCTGCCTGTCAATGGCAAACGTAGTTTCAGCAAGGAAAGGTATTGTATCTGATAGATAATTGCTTTAATCACATTCAACTTGATTGGGTTCACTGGAGTTCACTGATGTCCATCGACATCATATATTATATTCATATGATTACCCACTGGGAAAGTAGTTGAGATTGGTGAACAAATTATTAGAAGACGATACAATAATATTCTTGGTTTTCTTCAATCAGCATGATGAAAAATTGAGAATTAAACGACTTACCTGAAGGAAGTTCAATCCAAATTATACGAGGTTGGTCACATCCGAATAGATCACCTTGTAGTAGTACCTCTATGACTGAAATGCGCAAGTTGAAAGAAAGAATGATTCACGATGCCCCTATCTCACGAGTCCTCACCCGAATATCCGTCAATATACCTTGCGATGATATCGCCTTTTTGGGTCGGGATGACAGAAAAAATAATATATTGGATTTTTTTTTCTTCTTTGAGATGGGTGGGTGTCTCTCTATTCGGATGTGACCAACCTCGTATAATTTGGATTGAACTTCCTTCAGGTAAGTCGTTTAATCCTCAACTATACTTCGGTTGGTCCCATCCGAATAGATCACCTTGTAGATGTTTAAAGAATTATTAAAAGGCGATCAAAATTTTATTCAGACTGATCTCATACTTATGAAGTAGTCTAAATGAACTGTTTATTCTTCTTATAATTCACCACTATAAACTAAGAATTTGATATAAACAGTATTTGAATGCTAATACAATATACTGTTGCAGAACTCAAATAACCAGAAAACTTACACTCGTTTAATGAAATTGTGGAGGTAATCCGCAAATGTACCATTTGCAATTACTGGTTCATGTAGAATTTACCGAAAGTATTTTATTTTTCGGACCAGCCTTCATTTGATCGTATGGTGTCCGTGCTCATATCGATTTGGTTGGCCGCAGAAGTGGCAGCATGTCTTGTGCTGAGGTGTAGCTGGGTGATGAGGATTTTTATAAGTAAAAATGAGAAAAAACCTAACTGAATGTGTGCGGTTCTTTAATTGATAATCGTGGATGTCATACACAATTCACGTTCCACCGTGGAAAATGGTGAAAAAAAAAATTATGTTTGTCAAATATATATGATGGTGTCAATTGACATTGATGTTGATCTAACATGCCATCCAGTTTTGAAATTGTGAATACTGTGAATCATAACTTTTTTGCTCTCTTGGTCTTCTGTGGATAATTTGGTTCTCGGCAGTGAAGAGACAAGCACGTCTGCCCCTCAAGCGGAAGACTCGGGTTCAACTTCCCATCGAGCTTCCGTGCTGGGACTCACACGCCAAGTGGCAAAAGGCCTCGTCAATACATTTTCTGCGGAAGATTCGACCTCTGAAGGGCGACACTCGTCAACCAGTAAACGATTTTTATTTTATTTTTTTTTATTTTTATTTATTTATTTTTTTTGTACTGATCATACAATACTCATTCTGATTTTGAATCATATTCTTACGCTTTAGCAAGCTTTAGAGCAACCATAAAAATAAGTTTGTGATATATTTTTCAAAATGAGGTTTTCCGATTTTTCTAATTTGGTCAACACTTGGTAAGGGTCCCAGATTTTCTCATATCGGGAAAAAAGTGGATCGTATTTTGAAAATACCCCTCTGAAACATTTCCATTGTATCATAGTTACATGCATGAGATATCAGATTTCAAGCTGATCTATGTAATTTTCTAGTACTATAATTTTTACCTAGCTGCATCCATGGGCGATCTACCTTATCCACATCTCCTTCACAAATATCCACCAATGAGACGAAAATAAATTGTATGGTTTCATCGTATTTGCAATCAGTGATGCCATCAGAATCGCTGAAGGTTCACCCCTCAGTTTTTCTCCTGGAAAATGGATGCCAGACAAAATCGGTTCACCCAGGGAAAGATGGCACCACAGTGGATGTGGGTGCTTAAACGAAACTGAAAAAATTATATATTGTGGTTCAATATAATGGAATTCAATATAATGGAATTCAAAATTGACATCAATTTGTGGAAACCAAGTTTGGGACTGCGATAACAGGAACACAAAACATGTTACTTTGTCCCCGTCGATCATTTTCAATATTCTAGGAAAATGTGGAAGTGGTGATGATTGGGAAAACACAAATGTTTGTGTCAGACCAAGTTAATGTAATGCATCAGTTGCATAACTCATTGGGTTTGGCTGTAAAGATAAAAATGTTTTAACCTATGTGTTAGAGTAGTTAGTAAACAGATCAACTTCAATACACATATACATATATATTCTCCACCAGAAAACTCAAGTTCCTGAATATCATTATGCTTTATTCTTCACACCACTTCCAAATATCACCAGCCAGTCCGTTGAGGTTTGGGTGCTTCATTCCAGACATCCGGTTGATCTGCGCGTTGACGGTGTTGTTGTCTCTATGCGACAAAATGTGACAGTTCGAGGAGAACTGTCTGAAGGTTTTGAACATTAATGTGAAGTTTGGCCTGCTTCACTGAAACCTTTGGCTTTCTCGTTGTTGCATGTAATATTCTGGAAAATTCAGGCCTTGTTTTACCTTCTAGTTGCCTAACATGAAAAGTCACTGTAACTCGGTGGAAATTTACATTGTCAAAATCTCCTCGATCCGTCTGCAAGGTTATACATCGGTGCCCCTCAAATAATTTTGTAGACTGCCACCTATATTCAACCACCTGGCAAACCGAAATCAAGTGTCAAATGAATTTATTTTTCATTAATATTGAATCGTAATGATTACCAAGATACCTCAAATTTGTTGGATGTTTCCTGAACCAAGATGGAGTCTTGGTAATACTAATTGAAAAAGATGTCGTCTAAATAGCTACAGATACAAAAAATTCTTGAACTCAAAAAATGTATAACCGTTTCTGAGATTTTTGTAAATATATAAGGTGCAAAGATAAGCCAAAACACAAAAAATTTAAATTCAAAAATTTTGTGTCTAGATTGAAAGCGCAAATACTTCTTATGTTTATTGGCATCTGTCGAATCCACTGACGTTAAAAAACAATTTTCAGACTTCAGATTTTTCACAGCTCCAAGTGAGGGGCTGTGATGAATTCATGCAAATGTTTCAGATTCAAAAGAAATCTATAGCTATCAGTAAGACTCAAACCTGAGAAAATAGCTGAACCAAAAATTGTTCTTGACATTGACGGCTGGTCCAATGTAGTCAAATTCCAGTAATATAGCTAAACACTCACAACATAGGTTTAGCCGGCTGGGTGGAATTGTCGGGGTTCAGGTGCCAGTTTTTCATAAGGTAGAGTATAAAAATGGATTTCATATCTCTGAACCCCTTCCAAAATGATGGAGTTGTTTGTTATAGATTGCCACGTGCTGTCAAATATTTAATGCGACCAGCGTATAAGTTCAAATATGTTATTTCGTCCATTTGTTGTTGTACGTCGTGAACCGCTCTCACCATCCTCTGTTTTGTCTGCTTGATGTGTCCCTCCTCTGTTGATTTTTCTAAGACTGCCATTGACTTCGATGAGCAGTGCCCTCGAGGTGTTTTGAAGGGAAAGGTTGTACCTTCAGGTCTAGTGCAAGCAGAAATCTCCTGTGGTTCGAAATCGAGGGAGGAACGTTGCATAATGCTTCATCAGCACCAGCTTTGTCAGACAAAGTAGTCTTGAATGCTTTAGCATATCGATCACTCATCAGGCATAGCTGTACTGAGGGCTGAGAAACCTTTGCCAAACGAAATTTGAGGGTCCAGTAGAAAACCTCAATTCGGATGCCGAGAAAAAAGGTCTGAACTACCGGATTCAGTTGGGGTGGATATGAGGTAGTGTAATGGCCTGGAACCTGCGCCAACAAAAAAGAAATTGTTTTCGTGCGCGAGACACTCGGCGAGCACAACTCAGGAAGTGTGCGGGACAAAAAAACGGCGTATGATGTTTGAAGGTCAGCCGTAGAATGATCTACAAAGTTGATTGCCCCTGCCGATGATCGATGATCAGAAATCATTGTCAGTCTCAGCTGTTTCCAATTATACGTCCACTCACGTGTTTGGTTCCGTTCTAAAACGTGACAAAATATGAAAAACAAACTTACTTACGACGAGTAAGAACAGAGTTTGTCCTCGAGTGTTTTCAGGTTCCTCGTTGTCGTTCTCTTGTGCTTGTGTCAGATAGGTACACCACTGCAGTGCGAAATCATCCTGGATATCACTACCGTAAAACTCTGCTTCAGTCGGATCATCTCCCAGTATAGTAGTAACAGCGTTATCACTACGGAAAGATTGACTGTTGGTGGCGGAAAATTCCGATGTCAAATCTGAAGACGGACCTGCGCCAACCAAAGAGAAATTGTCTTTGAGCGCGAGACACTCGGCTGGCACAACTCAAAAAGTATGCAGGGCAGAAAACGGCCTAGGATGATGAATAAAGTTCAGCCGTATGTTGATCTACAAAGTAGATTGCCCCTGCCGATGATCAATGATCAGAAATCATTGTCAGTCTCATCTATTTTCAATTATATGTCCACTCATTCCGTTGGTTTTTCTAAAACATGACAAAAACTTCAAAAACAATCTTACTTACTAAACTAGTAGGAACGGAGTTTTTCCTCGAGTTTCCGTAGTGTTCGCCAAGTTTCTACGTTGTTTTCACTGAGCAACGTTTGTTTTGTTTCCCATAGTACATATGAAAAATTTTCTTCAATTCACTTATTTAAACTAATTTACACTTTCGAACTTATCACATTCAGCGCAAGAAGTATATTGACGGATATTCGGGTGAGGACTCGTGAGATAGGGGCATCGTGAATCATTATTTCTTTCAACTTGCGCATTTCAGTCATAGAGGTACTACTACAAGGTGATCTATTCGGATGGGACCAACCGAAGTATAATGGAGTATCAAAGTGACAACATAAATACGGTGACTAACTTTGCGGAATAATTTTTGACAGTTTTTGACTTGTAATTCAAGAAAATATGAATACTTATTGAATGTGAATTATTACTCCATTTTGATTATTTTATCAACATCCTCGATACGCTCTTGTGGAATATTGTGAGTGAGATCATTACTGGTGTGTGCCTCAAAAACTAGGTGGATATTTCATTTCGTGTCAAAAATACTTCATTAGTTTATGATTACATTGGATGCAGATACGAGCAAATTTTTCATCTTTGGATTTGTATTTGAAAATATTCACTTGAATGAAAACCCAAAAGAATATATCCTTCAAAAATTCACCACTGACCGAATCATGCAAAACTTATGTGAAAGAAAAGCAATATTGATACATCCTCCTAACATCTTTCATCTGACCCGTCTCGTTAAATTCCTCCATAACAATCGACCGAGCATTTCCACCTCAACAACTCAAAATAAAAAGGTATTTTCGGCATCCCAAATATTTAATATTGCCTCTTACCTGAATCAATAGGCACACAAAAGAGCTCTTCAAGCAATAGGGCAATGTAGACAAGGATCGACGACCAGAATCACCCACGAGTGAGTTATAAAGGCAACGACTTCACGCTAGACTCGAGATGGAAAGGTGGCCAAGATTGAAGCTTAAAAAGCCTATAAATATCAAGTGGCATCTGCAACGCGGTAATATCACGGTTTCCTGCTTGGAAAATTTCGCCTTTCCTTCACAGTCAAACGAAATGGATTTGGGTTACCGTTGGCGGAGATATTACATATTGAGACAAAGTAATAATATTCTTTTCCACTTTGCGTATGCTCTGGAAAGCATATTATTCGATGGTTCGATGGAAAACGTTTCTAGTCTGTTTCCTGGGTTTGGGAATACTGTAGCTTCGTGAAAAGATAGATTTACTCATTCATGAATAACAGAACGTATTTTCAATGTGATATAATAGGATGATTCATGTCGCTTCTTCATTTCATTTGGGTTTCATCAACATAGTCCATCGAGGAACATGCTAAATCGATTCAACGTAGTTTCTGATGAATGTTGCGTCTCGTTGAGGAGTGTTATATGTTTACCTGTTTCGATGTGTGCGACGTTGTGTGATGAAGAGACTTGTCATTTCGTGTTTTTTTACACCTGATAGATCTAGTGATGAATCAGTCATGCCAATGTCACATTTTGACACGAATAAACAGAAAATTAAATCCTCACAGACAAGAATTTCTAGAAAAAAAAATAGAACATTCGTACAAAGTAGCTTGACGACCGCTCTGGATTCGAGGGAGGTGAAAGAGGACGTAACTTGTATGTACTTTCAATCCCCGGAGTCTACAGCCGCAAGGCATACACTCAGTCTTCAATTATAAGCGATGAGACCTAGGAAATGAAGAGACTCATACCGCGGCGCCGAGTCAGTCTGAAGTCTTTATAATGACTCCGAAGTGGGAGACGTAACACGAACAAAACTGTAGTTTAATACATGGTTCATCCAACAATTAATTTGAGAATGATTCAAAGTAGAGTTGCCATCAATAGACAAAAATTGAAAATGACGTTTGACACTTCGAGATCTCGAAAATGAATCTGATATTCCGGAACGCCAAAAGCTCGAAACTGGTCTACGAGTCTGCTTATCCCCAAAATTGAAATTATTTCCAGCACACGTATCACCAAAATCATATGTTGAAATTTCTTCAATGATGAACCCTGCACTGGCACCTATTTGATTTTATTCATCGCCGTTTTTGGTAATAGCCAGTGGAGCAGTTGTTTTCTGTCAGGTGCCAACTCATCAACCCACTGTGAAAGTGTTCAAGATTGACGAACAAATAATTAGAGGGCTATATAAAAATATTCTTGGTTTGCTTCAATCAGCATGATGAACAATGATGCAAATAATGTATCCAACTGACATAATGAATTTTGTAAAAAACGTTGCGAAATGATTTTTGTCAGTAATCTGGCAGTTTCTGATTTGCAATATGAAAAAACATGCATACTTTATTGAATATGAAATATTACCTTTTTGATAGTGACATCCTTGATACGCCTTGTGGAATATTGTGAGTGGGATGGGTGTATGTCACTACGTCGAATTTCCATCACGCAGAATTCCCATCACGCCGATTCCCCAAAAAGCATCCCCACCACTTAGGGGCCGTTCAAGTATTACGTAAGCAGGTTTATAACAATTATTTACCCCCCCCATCTCCCTTGTCAGCAAAAGTAAGCAAAGCTCTTACCCCCATGCTTACGTAAACATTTTTCAATAAAAAATGTATTTTTTATATTATGATGTTATAATAATAATTTTAAAAATGAAAAAAGATATTTAGAATAGAGATTAGATTTTACTGATACAGTATTCAACATAGAGTAAGGGACAAATATATTGTAATCTCACGAACATAAAAAACTTACTTTAAATTTTTGGTACACATATCAAATTCAAATTAACAGTCTTCAGTCCATGAAACCCATGAGTGACGTCAGTGGCGGATCCACGGGGGGGAGTTTTCGGGTCCGGACCCCCCCCCCCCCCAATTGGGAAAATAAGAGATTTTTTTTTTCAATTTTTATCGGCTCCTAATTTCCAAATTTTGTTAGGGAACGAAAAAATGTCACATGAGCAAGACAAAAAAAATAAAATAGAATGATTTTTTTTTGCTTTAAAATTGAAGAACTTTAATAATTATTATTACATTCCATTGAAAACTGAAGAGCAGGCTACATTTGAACATTAGTAAATTTTCGAGGTTTTTTGAAAAATTCTACTAGAATTTCGTCCTCGGTGAGTTCAATATGGGTATAGATAAATTGACACTTGTCAGGCTTATAGAGGAAAAGTTCGAGAAATTTCTGACAGTGCTGCCATTGGATCCTTTTTGGCGCAGTATTTGAAAAATTAGACTTCTTACATTTGTGATGAGTATTGTGTATGCCGGTAACGATTTGAATATACTATGTATGGGGAGAATATGCTGTTGATTAGGTTAAATCAACTCGATTCGATTAAAAAAAAGTAAAATTTCGAACCTACTTTACCTCCTGGCTACACATAATTTTCTGTTATATATATATATATATATATATATATATATATATATATATATATAAATTTTGAGTTATAGACCCCCCTCTTGACCTGATCCTGGATCCGCCACTGAGTGACGTAGTACGTCACCCATACACGATCGTTATCGAAGCTAGATCCCTTTCGGCGAAATGGGAATTCGACGTAGTGCCACTCCACGCACTTTCGATATCAGATTACGAATCGTCGATCGGTCATCATTCGGATTTTTTTTCGAAATGAGGAAGGTGAATATGGCGAATTCCCATTACGCCAAATGGAATTCAGCTTCGATAATGATTGTGTTTTGGTGACGTAAGTGGTGGGGATGCTTTTTGGCGTAGTGGGAATTCGTCGTAATGGGAATTCGACGTAGTGATACGTCCCGAGTGAGATCACTGCTGGAAGTGCGCCTCAAAAACTAGGTGGATATGTCTTTTTAGGTCAATAATACTTCATAAGTTTGTGATTACATTGGATGTAGATACGAGCGATTCATTAATCTTGAGATTTGTACAACAAATTCATAGATTATTATAAAAATTGTCAAATGTGCCTTTGGCAATACTTCGAATGGAGAATCCTCAAGAAAAAATAAAATGTCATCAGATGAAGCAGAAATAATTGGCAACTGTTAGTAATAAAGGCCCCAGTTAGTAAGAAAGGCAAAGACGTCAAGCTGCAATCGATGAAATAATAAACCCTCCAACTGCAGATGTATATGCATATACATGCATATACATACATGCATATACATGAACTTGAACTTGTATATCCTTATACAAGTTCAAGTTCCAGCTTTCTCAAGAAACAAAACTGAAATTAGTTCAATCATTGATTTATCCCCATATTGAGTATTGCTGCTCAGTGTATTACAACTTCTTGCCAGACTACAATAAACACAAACTTCAACGCATACAAAATGCTTGTATGAGATTTGTGTGCTGCATAAACTACCGTGATCATGTTACTCCATATTTATTGAAATTAGATCAGCTGTATTCTTATATAAACTACTGGAAAGCAAAACTCCTAATTACTTGTTCAGATTAATTAGTAAGCGATCTGATAATCATTCTATCAATTTAAGAAAAGATACATTTACCACTCCATATCATGTTACCACCAAATTCGAGGGATGTTTCTCTTACCTTGGACCGAAGTATCTAAATTATTTATTACCGTATATTCATTTGTCTATATATCAATTCAAAAAAACTTTGGAAATTCATTTCTCAGATGTTCAAAAATGTTAGTAACCTTTTATATATCTCCATAATAGTTTTTTTATATTATTCCTGTGTCTATTGTAACCGTTAGTTATAGTCTTACTGTATGCTTATTTTTTTCTCCTAATTTTGGGACGGGTGGAAGATAGCCTCCGGCTAACCCTTTTCCCATTGTGTATAAAACTTGTTTTTGCACAATAAACGTTATTAATATTATTATTATTATATGCTGTCCAATCGAGACACATTCAAAAACCTCAGAGGTTCCGTTCATTTTTAACAAAAAATTTTTGGCTCGTATCATGCCGTAATTTTTATGTTGTGAAAATTCCTATGTGAATTTATTTGCTGAGGAAGCGTTTCATGTACTCGATATTATATACTTTGTGCTCGGAAAAACTTCACATACAACGTTTATCCAAAACACTCGTCTATGAAAAACATTTTTTATTTAATGTCGTATCATATTCCCTGGGTATATTTCGACTAAGAAACCCGATACAGAAACTGAATCGCCCCTTTTCATCGAAGAATAGTGTAAATGAAGTCACGACAATTTTCCCAACTTCCTGAATCTGACATTTCGAGAAAAAACATCAAGAACCGTAGAACTTCATCATAACAATGGTGCGAAACTCGTTATTATTTCAGCACTCCGAGTTATTTCATTGTGTCGCAGGTCAAACAAGTCATATTTCATTCTTAATGTCTCTCGACCAAACTTCCCACTTCATTTTATGTTCCTGAATTGGAGAAAGTTTTCCCACAGTTCGCTGGTACTAATTTGACCAGGTATTTAATAGTGCGGTGCAAATATCGCTGGGACTTACATACTTCATTCTACTTTCAAAATGTGCTCACAACCGCTCATGCATACATAATGCAACACTTTAAAAAGTTTCATATTCTCGTTCTGTGGAATTTATATACAAGATACAAGCGTAACACTAACATTGTGGTTGGAATAGTAATGGGGATTATATTGTCATAAAAGGTAAGCACATTCCAGAAAGTATGAAAACCGTGAGTTCAACGTAATATGTAGCAGGTATTATTTCTATCTTATGAGAAAGCTCCTTGAGGGCTCGGTTCATATTAATTTTGCGTTCAATTTTCACATTCTGAAATTCAGGATTGTATATACCGAGTTTTTCACAACGACCAACCAGCACAGCCGCATGGATATGTTCTTTTGGTAGTTACATAGTACTAGGTACAGCGATGATAGATAGCATTTTTTTGTGTCAGGTGCCATACTCAAATCAACACAAAATTGTGATTTATAAGCTTTAACGTTCATCAAAGTAGTTTTTCCATGTAGAACTATACAAAATAAATGAACAATACAACAATTGTCACTTATTCAAATAAACAAAGTTGGATAATTATTTTCAATGAAACATTAAACATGACCTATTGAATGATATAAGGTAGGTAACTTAACCTTCGAGACTCTTGATTGGACCTAATTAAAAAAATAAGAAACCTTAGTGACTAGATTATGGAAAGTAAATCATTTTTTACACCTACAGGATCTGTAGTTGAATCATGAGCTACAAAATACGGGACAACCTTAAAAAAGCACGAAATTTCATCATTTCTGACATCGAATACGTCAGAAACGGTACAAAATTCCTATTTTAGAGTGGAATCATGAGTTTCGAATTACAGGACATCCACTATCAAACGAAAAAGCACCAAACTCTAACATTTATAACATCAAATTCATCAGGAAAGGTATGCGAACCTTGTTTGGAGTGAAATCATAATCTAGAAAATACAGGGCAATCTCATATATGATGGGAAAGCACCAAGTTACTTCATTTCTCACATTGAATCCATTAGAAAAGGTTAAGCGAATCGCAAAAAAAACCTTTGCGACCACAACCTACGGTTGAACGGAGTGAAATCCTAAGCGAAAAAATATGGGAAAACTTTTATTTGATAATAATAATTTCTGAAATCAAACCCATAAATGATGAATGAATCGAAAAATCCAAACTTTTCAAACTCAACCTATCTATTTTGGAGTTCAATCATGAGCTTCAAAATACGGGACAACTTGCATGTAATGAAAAAGCAGCCATTTTCTCATTTCTGACATCTAATTCTTCAGGAAAGGGAAGCGAATCGAAAAAATCCAACTTCAATGCTTAGAGTACCTAATTTGAAGTGATGGCGTTATAGTTCAAATTTGAAAACTTGAAGATAATGTGATTGGTTGTCAAGCGAGTAAGATCGAGCAACATTCTATCGATGAAAATATCAATATGTTCCTACATCTTTCACTGTTTCAGTTCTTTTTGTGCTCATCTACGCTGAAGATCATCGGTGATGGATCAAATCAAATAATATCAACGAAACAGATCTATTCAGTTAATCACCATTTTATTTAGCTTCTCTAGTAATTGATGCTTTTTCAGGAAGTGAAATATATATTTAAAAATATTTTGAACACCCCTTAATAGGTACAACAGTTTCCGAATATGGAAGGAAGATGTGTTTTCCGTTACCCCTTCTCCATTTTCTAGGAATGGCAATCCACAAAAGTCGAACTATGTTTACGCTGAGAGTCATCACAGTCATATCTTTCAACATGAGATTCCTGACACAACGAATAATGATCATCAAACAGATCGGAAAAACTGTTTGTAGAAGATGTGGTCTCGGTAGTGTAGTGGTTAGCATATCTGCCTATCAAGCGGAAGGCCGGGGTTCGAATCCTCGCCGGGCCACCGTGCTGGGTAATCGCACGTTAAAAGGTAAGGCCTCGTTGATCCATCGCTCGCACAAGTTTAGACTTCTGAGGGTTGACGTTCGTCAGCTGGTTAACGAAAACGAACAATTTTAGAACAATTTTTAGAAAAAGAATGCTGTATTCCTAGAAAATATTTCGGAACATTCGATATTTCCAGAAACTGATGTTACCTCCCGAAAGATCAAACGAAATGACACTCTATAAACGACGATATGCTTCATATATTCATTTCAAAAGGAGACAGTTGGGACAACGGTCAATTATTTTTTATCAGAAACTAATTTTTTCAATCGAATCTCCAACACTCATTCATAATGAGTAGTTCTCAAAACACTTTACATATTGTGTTTTTCTTCGATACCAGTTGGTTCTGGTAATATTGGATTCCACAGCACTTGTACATCATGAAATTGTCTGTTCTTCTCTCGCAGATACTCAAATATCTATCAGCCCTACCATTTAAGGGTATGTTTCTCCCATCGTACATCCAGAAACTCTGCTAATTCCTTCAAAATTATCTGTTGTGCTCAAGTGATATCCATACTGGAATACAGTTCTTGTATCTGGTCTCCATATCTCAATTTCATATTCATCTGTTGAAGAACGCTGGAAATGAAATCCTACTCCATTTTTAACATCGTATGGTATATAATAGAGTCGATTATAATTATACCCACAGATACTAAACATTCTGAAAATGAAGATCAAAGAAGGTAAACTCTTCTTGTCTAATGAAAATTCGAATTTGATACAACAATTCTTCAAAAATTTTGAATGATAACATTCAATCTTGAGAAATTACCAAAGAATTAAATCAGCAAATTATCATAATTACGATTTCAAACTGTTTTCTATTCTTCACTCTAAAATGGCTTGTTCGATAATAAATGAATAAATAAACATAAATGTTCTTCTTGTTGAGTATGCAAGGAAGTTACATATAACATGGTTTGCGCTTTCATCTTTCTTTTTCCAATTGCAACAAAGAGCTGAGTCAGTTCTTTCCAGTTTGAACAGGTGTCGTTATAGCTGACAGACTTCAGTCAGAACACCCGTAGCTATTCGAATATTTTCCTTAGACAAAGACAGTATTTCATTCTTGTTTTTGCGTCACGTTAGATTGGTACTTTTTTGGGGTGTTCGAACTAGGTGGTGATTTCGAAGGCCATTTGAAGTTGCAATGAGCGTGTTCTTTACTGAACATCGCAGTTGTCAAATTATAAGTGCTGTGAGATGCAACATTACCAGAACCACATTATGGAAAGTGTTTCAAGAACTCATCATTATTACGACAGAGTAATGAAAATTCGAATAAAATAAAATTAGTTTTTGAATGGAAAATACCTGACCATTGTCCCAACTAATTCCTTTTGAACCTCATTCGTAATGCTGCTTGATAACGATGGATATGTAAAGCACCCCGCCTTTTTTAGAGTAGTGTTTTTTTTTAATTTTCCGTCGGCCTCTGGAAATACTGAATATTCCGAAAAGTTTTCTAGAAATACAGCATTCCTCTACCAAATATTTTTTCGATCTGTTTGGTGATTAGTATTCCTTTGGAGAGATTGAAGTAGGTGGGGATTCAAAAGACTTTTTGAAGTTGGAATAGACATGTTCTTCAGCTAGTTGTCAATGCTGTCAAGTCAAAGAAAGTGTTAGGTCCCAGAAGTTCAAGACCGGTAGCCCTCTTGTATACCGACTGACTATTATTCCAAAGTTCAAAAAAAATTGCATGAACAAAGTGCCCCTTTCTCAATGAGAGACAGACGGTGATATAGGAAGTTAAAATCCATAGTATTCCTAGTGTTGCGACTAATTCTGAAATTTCCAAAGTAAGTTCGGTTTGTGAAAATGAATATGCATGTACATCAGCAAAAAAATTGGGTCTCATCATTTCAGAAGAAATTGTGGCTCTGACTTCATCATGGATAATAAATAATAAGGAGCGGGTACTGAAAACTCACCAGCCGTGAAATATATTGCGGTTCTTGTGATTATATCAGCTGAAATAATGGAGATGAAAAATATTAGATGAGGTCTACCTAGCAATAAAAATTGCTATAGGAGCATAACAGAATGCAACAAATATCACTTCGAAAGCTTTCACCACCCGTATATTCATTTTTAGGAAGATAAAAAAGACGAATCCATTTGAGGTTTATACTGCATAATCAACGTAAATATCATTTTTCCATGTTGAGATGGCTCCGCCTTGAAGAAATTGAGTCCTTAGCAAATTCATTCAATTATTTTTTAAACCCAACGATTCTGTTCATGATGTGACATATCGTGAGCAATTCATTATTCAGAAATACCGGTTTTCTCACATTCCATCTATCAAGAGCAGAGTTGGAGTGAGAATTCAACACACGAACACAAACACGGGTCTGATATATGGAAAACTGTTCCAAAAGTGATGTGCAGAAATGGATCACACAAACGTCAGATATATAATCTTTGGAGCAGAAACTTCGTTGATGAAAGATGAGCCGCTCCAATAAACCGCTGGGTCGATACATATTATATTCTATCCGTCTCTGTCATGAGCTGAGCTTGGGAATGCTTTCCTACTGACGTTCTGGATTTCGTGCAAGAGCGTGGAATGTAAAAAAACTGTTCGAATTCCTCACGAAAAAAAAAAAAAATAATTAGTATTGCACCAGTGACACACTTTCAACTAGTAGATCGATTCAATGACAACTACGGTTATTTCGTGAATAGTATACCAAGCCTTTCAAATCATAACCAAAACAACTTCATCACTATTATTGAACGGATCCAATACGAAACTGTTCAGTCCTACAAAAAATAAATACTGGGAGTATCCAACGATAAGTGGTCAATCTGTCATTCAGTAGTGGATGTTTTCCAGATAAAATTGAAGTCGGAAAAGTCATACCTATTCTAAAAAAAGGTAATCCCAATTTGGTTGGCAATTATAGGCGTGTCACAGTAACATCGTGTTTATCTAAAGTATTCGAATATGCTTTTCTAGACAGACTTCTGAACTTTGCAAAAAGACATGGTATATTCTCATCTAATCAACATGGTTTTCATGAAGGTAGATCGACAGGCAGTGCAATAACAATGTTTTATGAGTACGTCCTGAAGTATGTTGAGGCTGGCGAGTGCCCTGTTGGGATCTTCTGCGATCTTAGCAGGGCGTTCGACTGTGTTCAACATGATATATTGTTGAAAAAGTTGAATGATTTTGGCATTCGAGGGGTTGCCCTAGAATGGATTCAAAGTTTTCTGTGCAAGAGGTTACAGTTTGTATCTGTATAATGTACAAATGAAAACACTCTGAAAACTGTAAATTCAAATTTTCTAACCAACAACATGGGTGTACCACAGGGATCAGTTCTGGGGCCAATACTTTTCTTTTTTTATACCAACGACGTTGACAATATTGCACCGGATATACCGATAATACGTTACGCGGATGATACCACTCTTATAATTTCAGAAGAAAGCGACAACATTCTGACCGAGAAGTGTCAAGATATTATTGGTTCTCTGGTGAACTGGTTTGAGGAAAACTCTCTTTGTTTCAACAGCTCTAAAACGAATATGATGAGATTTCATCATCGACAGAAAAATAGTTCTAATATTGAAATAAAAATAAAAAACACAACCATATCCACTGACTCAGAAAATTTGAGCTTCTTGGGTATAATTTTGGATAGCAACTTGAATTGGAAAAGTCATTGTTCTTCACTTATTGGGAAGTTGAACTCTCTATGCTTCATGTTCAAAAGTTTGAAATCAATATTAACTTCTAACCAACTTTTGAATATTTATTATAGTCAAGTCGATAGCAGGCTGAGGTATGGCATCTTATTTTGGGGAATGCCCACCCTATCGCCTGATGTATTCATTGCACAAAAAAGAATCGTGAGAGTGATTGCACGTCTCACTTATATGGGGTCATGCAGGAAGGCTTTCAAACGTTTCGGAATTTTATCTCTTTATGATATTTTCATTCTCGAATCAGCTTTATATGTTTTCAATAATAAAAACAAATTTGTATTGAACTCGCAGGTACATCATCATGATACCAGACAATGTAATAGCTACCATTTACCTCTTTGTAGATATAGTGTTTCTATGAAGTCACCCTTTTACTTATCTCTGAAAATTTATGATAAATTACCTGAAGTTATCACGAGCGCAAAAACAGCAAATATTTTCAAACAGAACCTGAAACAATATCTTCTTACAAATACCCACTATAATTTAGATGAGTTTTTCTCCAATAAGTCCTGATCGGAATATCATCATCATTTTGTTGCTTTTAAACTGTTGTCTTGATATTACTGTTGGTGTATATTTTATGTGAACACGTTGTTATCAATTTTTATTGTATTGTATTTTATACTTTTCGCTTTTTGACGAATCCTATATGTATTTTGTACATCAATTGGAAAATGAAGGAATAGAATAGAATAGTTGACATTTGCTGATTTTTCATACGAGATGGGAAAACATGGATGTTTTGGAGGGCGAAGAAAGCTGTTTCAAAGAATTGACCAATGGGTGTCCCATGGATTTGTTACTGACAACAATCATTTTATTTCAAATGGAAAAGTTTCATTTGTTTGAGTTCTTCAGAGAAACTTCTCAAAAATGAAGGTCTGTATGTGATTATACTGAGATATTAAGATGATGAGGTGATAATGATAAAAAAGGGGTTCATTCAACACTGAGAGGTGTTTTTTACTTTCCAATTTTAGTTTCACCTAATGATCACAAAGAAAACAAAACTCGGGAGCAATTTTTTCGCAGTTTTTTCGAAATGAAACACTCTGTATATATCATTATATCTGAAAAAGACATACTAGAAGCGTTCAGAATATGTAGGGTTGGGTTTCATTTTTATCGTGTAGGATATTCATTTCAATTCCAAATATAAGAATTAATGAAGAATTTTTTTGCTGGATGAATCATCATAAAGTGAGATTTTTCGATTCAAAATGTTGTGATGATCAAACGATTGGATTGAAAAAATTTGTGTGAAAGTGAAAATCATTGATTGATAGAAAATTAGCATCATCATTTATTTAATTCTATTTTCGTTTCCTACATCAGATCTATTAATTAACATGAGAAGAGTATTGGCCTAGGGTTTTCTCTATCCCTTCAATGTCTCGATGGCAATGTTGATTGTACTTTCGAAATTTCCTCCTCTGTTATGCTTTGCTCCTCCTTAGGTCCTTAAACTCAACATTTAAATATCGATGAACGTGACTGAAGATTTCTATTAGCCTTTGATTCAACAACAGAAATATCTGAGGAAAAATTATGCAGAACGCAGAAGTTGAGTATAAAAATAAATTCTGTAGAAAATAAGTAACAAGGAATCAGCGAAGATAGTTTGAATAGCTGGAAGTTTCATGTTGAAACAGAAGAAAAAGTTACAAGACACTTGGATATTATTGTTGATTATTTATCAAAAATGAAATATACCATACTGAATTCAAAATTCTATGGAAAAAATTATGATACCTCGTGTGATAACAATTGCACCTGATGGCTGCTTATATAAATGACCAAATCCCCACAGGAGTTGAACTAAAATGATAGCACAATAAATATCATGATGAAGGATGAATCAGCTCATATATTTTTCATTGGCCTTACTGAAAAAAGGAATAATCAGTCTTTCACCAAATAATAAAAATATGGGGGATGTATCGATATTAGTCACAGGCAAAAATAAGTAGATAGGTAGCAAAAGGTACCTTCTACAATATGCAAGGTTACCGAAGCTCACACTCTTAACTTCATATATCTGCGTATAATGTTAACGGAAGGTCTCTCAAGAGGAACTCACCTTACCAGAAGGCGATAACAAGAAATAGTGGAGGTCTTCTTTTTATTGGATTCATTGTTTACCAGATGATATCTCCCAAGAAACGTCGAAACTAAAATATTTGCGAGCTAAGCATCCACAATGGCTCACTTTTCAACGTGTGATTCTCAACATAGGCATTGATAAGAATAGAAAGTAACTCGAAGTAAGACAGTTCATCCATCCAGATCATATGACCACATCGAAAGTTGCTCGGTCGGAGATACGTGAAGACATTCGCTCAACCACATCTCCAATCTTCTTCAACCTCAATAGAAAGTTGAAAGGAAACAATGACATAATGTTCACAAAGCTAATAGTGGGAGATTTTTGATATGTAAGAAATTCACGGTTTCTCATGAAGATCCAGCTATCATTAAAATAATCTTCATTACATTTTATGAATTGATTCGAA
The DNA here is from genome assembly GCA_032362365.1 of Zygogramma bicolorata. NCBI lineage: Eukaryota > Metazoa > Arthropoda > Insecta > Coleoptera > Chrysomelidae > Zygogramma > Zygogramma bicolorata. Next base: position 444,325 of record JAVJAQ010004948.1, on the reverse strand, counting down.
ATTACCTATATATCCGATGAAAATAAATGCAATTCAACCATACTTTTCAGAAAGATTCTAGTAAGTTTTTTTTTCATATATCATCATACCTCAAAACGGTAGGGCTTATGAATCACTGGGTGGTACCCTTACCCTACGTGGAGGAAGCACAATGGGCTAATGAGGCCCAAATGCGGCGAGCCACTCTCATCCTCCAACTTAGATCAGAACTTAAATGACTGAGAAATCCAAACAAATGAAAATATATCGTTAAAAAACATAATGGGGCCGGTCTTCCTCTGTATTTTCACTCCCAATCCCCTACTTTTAACTACGAAATCTATTTTTCTCCGTGACTCCCATTATCCTTCATTGATGAGACGTGCGTCTATTGTTAATGATGTAACATGCAATTTCTAGATGTGTTTTCCATTTCTTCTTCTCGTTATATAGAGAGTCACGCACTTATTTTTCAAACAACTCACGGAATTTCTGGGAAAAATAACTAGAATATAATCACGACGAATCATACTGTAATTTGAAACGTCCACCGTACGTCTATCAAAAAACTTTTTTTTCTACTCCAACCCGTAAATATACTGATTTCTGTATAGTTTACTAAACGGATGAGTAGGCGATTCCAGTCAACTGAATGTATTGTAACCGAACGAACCCCTGCCTTATCTGTACGGTTAAATACGGCCACGTTGATCGTCACGGTTTTCCCACGTTGTGTTTGTTTTGGTTTTGGTAAGGTTCGTTTGGGATACAAAGTTCTGCCAGTTGTAGGGAAATGAAACAAAAAACAAGGTTACCACATTATCTATTGACCGTTCGAAATACATAACCAATCCATGATGAGTTTGAAACTTCTGATATCACATTTAGAGTGATCTCTGCTTTGAAGAAGAAGTTCATCTGATTCGGAAAAGTAAATACCTAACTTAGGAAAATATCCTGTATAGTTAAAATTGAATACGAACAATCTCCAAAATGTGAAAGGTTGAATAAGTATCAAAGTTCGGTGAGAGATGTTTTGTCACCAATTGTGTTAATGGGCATCTGGTAAACCTATACCCCCACAACCATGGAGTTGGCCAGGTTCTGTCTCAGCGAGATTCATCTTTTTGGGTGCACACCATCTGGCAATCAACCCGATACCGTCCTCCCCATCTTTTTGACTTATTCGTGCACAGCAAAATGTTGGTAGTTTAATTTCATACTCTTTTTGATTTACTATAGTGAGGGAGGATCCATATCTAGTGTATGAGTAACATTGCAGTAAATATAAACGTACTCAGTTCAACCATTTCACAATTTAACGGCAGGTCAGTAAAACAACCCGGATGTTATTTCAACCCTTACAATTTGGAAACGTTACCATAATGCGGTTCTCCATACTCAGTGATTGGATATTTTCCCATCTACAATCTCTAACTTTCAATGACTAGGTTTGAAATTCTGGAAGGAGTTAATGTGAGAAAATACCTGAAAATCGGTCTGGTATTTATAGGAAAAATGGTGTTTCCATAGCTACCGTGCTTCTCTATGGAATTCGATGTCCTTTGCCGAAAATTACAATCTTGCTTTCAATTCACGCAACCCAAGGGTCTGAAACTCATGTAAGATGTGCTAAGAAACCTTGTCTTTCACTATGGAGAGCACGGACACCTGAGTAAAACCCCTTTTCTCACAAATCATCCCGAAAGTCGGCAAAGTTTGGGTTGTTGACAGCTGACGCTACAGGACACTCATTCGGAAAAAGCCTCTGGATACCCCCTTCGGCACAGGAGAGTGACAATTTTTAGTGCCAGTCTTGTGAAAAAAAGATGTACTTTAACTTCCATAGAGAAATTTGTGTGTTCAGCTGCTCAGTATCACACGTCCCGGTGAAGTTGAGCGTTTTCTGTCCTCTTGAGGGTGATGTTGAGCCAAGGGATGTACATCCCGTGCTCTGGTTGTCCCATGAACAGAGTTCTTTCCTTTCGTAGGCACTATTCTCATCACCACGAAGAGAAGTTTGCTAGGTTCTCCTCTTCTGTACTGGTATGATTGAATTAGAGCCTTGTATACTTTACCTATCAGTTTACTATTATTCAGGCAGAATCCTAGAATTTATAGAAAGCCGAAAACACCCAGGGGCATTCCATCTCAGTATATGATTTCATATCCACACAAGGTAGCATATGTATTATTCCATCGAATACAGAGCACGAAATACGTGATTACCTAATCTAACCAACTTGTTTCATTTAAAAGATATAAATCTACTCATATCTGAAATATTTTCTAGCTTATTCAGTTGAGTTTTGATTGTCACAATTGATGTAATTTTTTGTGGAATTGAAGGACTTTCATCTACTGTTCACACCAATGATTAACTGAAATTATACATTCCAAGTTGTCTAGTTGGTTAGAGCGTTAGCCCTCTGAAACGATCCACTCTATAGTCGTTGGTTCGATTCTCACCACAACCGACTTTTTTGGATTTTTTTCACTTTGATATTACTGATTTGAGTTGTATCGTTCAATATTGAATTCAATAAAGTTTCTTTCCTTGGATTTTTTCATAAATATCAAAAGAATACTCCATATCTAAAATTGTCCACTCTTGTTGTACAAACTATTATTTTCGCATTCAGTTCTGCTGTTTTCTCCACCTATCAAGTGATACAAGAGAATATTGTTGCAATGAAAAAAAGGACTGCATGCTTGGGCAGAACTTTTGCAAAAAAAAATGAATTTTTCACCCCAAATATTTCAAATGGCAATATGACAAATTCAAAAAGCGTATTATATTTCATCAGACACATCGATCGGAAGATTTCATCAGATGAAATATTTTTTCTCCGATTGAAAGCAAATATTGATTTTGCAGACACATATCAATCAGCTAAGTGTAACTTTTCCTGTCTTGGCATCAAAAGTAATACTTTGCTGATTGGTATGTGTCTGGAGGAGTAAGTCGCTATCACTGTCCATAGTGTTTTCAAACTATAAGCAGTATGAACATATAAATTTTCATGGCAACCAATCTTTCGAACGCTTGCGCTTTCAATCAAATTCTGTTATAATTCATCACTACAGAAAAAATAAAAATATTATGTATTGTGTGTTACAACAACGTAATCCGTGGAACTTTGTCGTCATGATAAGACCTCTCAAAGGACGTATATTATATGACCAATTGGAACAATTGGGAAACCTTTCGATACTAATTTTTCGAAGAAAAACTCATTTTGTTACTCCATATCCCAGACTTCTTGCAGTCCGCTTTCAGATCATTACATTTTTTGTAAACAACCACAACAATGGAAATTAACTTATATTCTTCGTGATTACTTTTATCTCTTCGTTTCCAAAACTTGATTCTTAAATGAAAACGAACTAGTATTATTTGCGTTAAAACAGTGTGATTAGGGAAAATAAAATCAGAATATGAAGATTATAAGCATCCATTCTCCTTTATGCTTTCGGAATATTGGAATGATGATGAAAACAGATAACTGGTGATATACAGAAACTATTATTCGAATACCATGAAATAACGAACACTTGAAATTCTTTGAAATCGACTTGTTGAATATGTAGATATTTTTCACGACTTTCATATAAATTATGTAGAAATGTTGAAAAAAAATGGAATTCTTTTCAGATTCTGACGAAATGCCAGAAGAATCCATATTTCAGAACAACGTCTTGCCTCTACTATTATTGGTGGACATAAAATGAATCCTGCACACAACGTCAACAGCGTTCCTGAAATTCAATTTGTAAATTGGCTCCTAACATAAAATATCGCTTCCATAGAACAGTTTGAAAATTTATGGTAATTCGACGTCGTTTCACTTTTTGGTTGAAAAAAAAAATGGAATTCTCTTCAGATTTTGACTAGATGCCAGAAGAATCCATATTTCAGAAATTAACTTATATTCTTCGTGGTTACTTTTATCTCTTCATTTCCAAAACTTGATTCTTAAATGAAAACGAACTGGTATTACTTGCGTTAAAACAGTGTGATTAGGGAAAATAAAATCAGAATATGAAGATTATAAGCATCCATTCTCCTTTATGCTTTCGGAATATTGGAATGATGATGAAAACAGATAACTGGTGATATACAGAAACTATTATTCAAATACCATGAAATAACGAACACTTGAAATTCTTTGAAATCGAAATTGAAAAAAAAATGGAATTCTCTTCAGATTTTGACTAGATGCCAGAAGAATCCATATTTCAGAATAACGTCTTGCCTCCATTATTATTGGTGGACATAAAATGAATCCTGCACACAACGTCAACAGCGTACCTGAAATTCAATTTAAAAATTGGCTCCCAACATAAAATATCGCTTCCATAGAACAGGTTGAAAATTTATGGTAATTCGACGTCGTTTCACTTTTTGGTTTCGGATACAGTGATATAACATGGGAATTCCTGCTGAGAAATCCTGCAAAATGAGAGAATGAACGAAGGTACGGAAAGGGAGGCTTTCGATTGATCTCACGGATGTCGGAATGGCCAAAGATATAGGGAATCAGAAGAGTACGTAAAAGAATCTCCTGACGTTTGAGTTGGGGAAAATTGAATTTAGGTAATCAATATTGGATATTACTCAGGAAAGGGTATTCGATTTTTTCACAGGGAATATGTAATAAGATACTCTGAGGTCAACTCGCTGAGAATTCTACTCTAAAGTTATTGAAAGGAATCCTGTTATTTATGTTGGATCTCGCCATCTGTCAAGGATCGATACGTAATTCAACTGCTCTTTCAATTTGATCGGATATATATCTGAAAAGGTAAGAGAATGAGTTATTCGATTTGAAATAAGACGATAAAGTCGTCTTATATCAAGAAGAAAAGAGACCAGACAAGTCGAGATGGTAATGCTCATAAAGTCAGCTGTCAATGGTTATAAATTTTGAGGAAGTTATTTTGGAAAAGAAGAAGCAAAAACAAACTTTCTCAAAACTTCCTTCTCTCTCATAGATATGTAAGTTTTCCTCAGCATTCAAATACATATTTCACAGACTGGAAGTTACCTGCAGACAACTGGAAGAACCGGAATTACATTATTTCGGGCAAGATGCCTGTTATGTTTTGACTTCCTTTGAGGAACTTCACTTGCAAAGGGAACGTCTCAACACTATATACAAAAAATATTACAGTAAATGTGTACAGAGAAATATTAAATCCCATAAAGGCGGTGAATTGTGTCCTTCCATCGATCGGTCATCGATCATGCGCACTGATGAACTATCAGTGTTCCACCTATTGGGAGTAATTTAATAATATAATGCAAAACCCTGCTGCGTTGACGTATTTCTAGAAATTCGTAAGCACAAAGTCACGTTATCTCGCATTCTTGATTTCTTTTTTAAAATGCAGATTCACACGAAAGGAAAGCCCTGTAATGTTCAAAGAACACCGTGTGAATCAAGGGACAGGAGATACGAATTAACATTCACTTTGAATTTTTGAAGTTTGTAAGCCTCTTTCTTTCGGCAAGGAGATCCAAAGCTCAGCTGTTCTCTTGAGAAAAGATCCCTGAGAAAGAGGGGTTCGACAGGTCTCCAAATTCACAACAAAGGGGAAGAAATTCTGTACTCGTCGAGGGTGGAACGAATGATAACAATGCAGAAGAGCATCGAGAGATTGCCAACAGAGGCGTACTTCATGAATTAACTTAACGTTACATTTTTTTTGTACACTCGACGGCAGCTTTGAAAGTTATAGGTTATGTTTTACGAATGTCACACATCATTTCTGATGATTTTCTAATCCTGTTGGGTAATTCCTCAGTCTTGCAAATAATCATTTATTCATAGTTGGAGAGGATGGTGACCGTTGAATATAATATGATTGTGATCGTTAAATTGGCGGGAATTCTTCATAATTTTATAACATTATTTCGAATGGTTGTGAATGAAATAGTTTACAAACATGTCAAAACATGACATTTCTCTCTCGAGAAAAGCTCACTTCGGCTTTCATTATTTCCACTAAGAGAAATGATCCACTTCCTGCCCCGGTATGTGATAATAAACTATTTCGCTCTGTTTTTCACTAACGGAACGAATGGAATCATTGAATTCATACATCAATGCAATTCGAGTGACATCTAAGATTATTGATTCGTGAGAATCATTGCTCAAAATTTATCTCCTAGAAAACATTTGAAAAAATTACACAAAACCACTATCAAAATCTAACGCTTTCGGAAATTTGTTACAGCCTGTTTCAACGAAGCTGTTATTTCTCGCGGCAACTCGTTGACTTACACCCCGTTTCGACGATGCAATGTTGTCGCTGCAACTTCTTGCGGCGACTTGTCGCTGCGAGATATGTCATCTAGCTGTCAGTTTGCATTGCCAATATTAAAAAATAGCACTGAATGTTACCAAGATGAACGTCTGCATTATCACAACTGATATATGATTTCATTCATTTCTAATAATTGATATAAATCACCTTATCAATCAACTTGATTCCTCAAGTCTCGAAAAATAATTGAAATGTTCAAAATCAATATTCTTCACAATGATGCCACCACATATTTGTGGTTTGCGGCAACAAATTCACCATAGAAATAACAAAGTCGCTGTAACTTATCGCACCAAAAAAGATTCATGCAACTCGAAAAACTTGCATGAACACATGCAATTTTCTGGAGTTGCAGCGATAAACTCGCATCGTCGAAACAGGCTATTATCTGTCAGTTTGCATGCCAATATTAAAAAGTTGCCCTGAATGTTACCAAGATGAACGGCTAAATTATCACAACTGATATATGATTTCATTCATTTCTAAAAATTGATATTGTGATGAAATCACCGTATTACTCAAAGAAAGAATCATTTTGAGTACTATTTATTAAAGCACTTTCCGCACGACTGTCAATAAGCCGTCAAACCCGTGAATCCTGTGAGATATACAGATATGACTATTAATTTCTCTCCATTATGATATTACCATTTACATAAAATCCAACCCGCATCCTTGCGGTTATCTTACCATCAAACAAAGAAAACACGACAAAAATGGTGTTACCAATCTCCTAGCGCCGGCCTTGACCATCGTAAACGCAGATGAAGGGTCGAAGCGCGAACGTCATTTTTCCAGGAACTGTTGATCCGCGTCGAGAACTCGATACATCGAGGCCTCTCTCGAAGATTCTCCATAGGCGTACGCAGGTATATAAGCAGACGCTTCATCGCGGAGGAGTTCGTTATTTAGAGAGAGAGTTCAGCAGAGTTATTCTGATAGTTATTCGGAGTTTAGTGGAGAGAGCTTTGGTATTGCTAAGTGCGAAAGTCGAAGAAGAGAATTTCTATTAAAGAGAGGTTATCAGAGTGTTCAAGTACAGAGTGTTGGAAAGTTAGCGGAGCAATTTAAGTGATTGTGTTGTATTGTGATAAAGAGTTGTAATGAAAGTAGTAGTAGTGTTGTTTGGAGTTTTTGTCAACGAACACAAGGAAATATAATAGCTATAGTTATTTTTCCCTTTTCTGGTCACATTACTATGAATACGAGAATACTACGAGATATGTAATCATATCTCGATTTCATTACTGTTATTTCTTAATTTCACTTCAAAAGGGATAGCAAATTCATGTGCATTTTTCATAGAAACAGTATTCAAACATGGACTGTAACAAAAGAATCACCCTCGATATCATTACACTTTGGAAAAATGCATACTTTTCTGAATACAATGATACCCCTTGGTTGATATTTGAATAATGGATTGGAAGATATGATGCTGCCAGATGACTTGCAAGATCACCCACTCTAGAATTCGTTCAGGTCCTCGTGGGTTATCGGACAAGTTATTGTGAATCGAAAAAACAACTTCAGGAGTATCCATAAACTGTGAGTTTGTTACTGAATACATTTTCGGATATTGTATTGGCAGCAGAAATTTCTTGACAATGCTATAATGCTAATTCAAAGGAAATGTGGGAAAATTGCAGGTACTAATCACCTGTTGTACTCGAAACGATATATAGCACGATGATATCGGGTTAGAAATGACTTCAAGAGTTCCGATTTGTGGTGCAGCCCTCGTAAATTTTTCATTTCTCTAGCTTTTTTCACGAAATTCAAAATATAGAATGTAAATCAAACATATCATCTTTGCAGCAAACTTTCTTCAACTCCTTATGCCATGATAATCCTCAAAAAAGCGTTGACTGTGATGTTCTTGATGACTGTCTACTATTCTAATTTTTACTCCACAATAAGGTTTGGTATTATCATTTGGGGCGTTTTTGTCTGCAAAAAAAGTGTGATCAGAATATTTTTTGTTATGAAGGCCAAGAACTCATGTAGAGAAATTGAAAGTGAACGGATTATTAAGAGTACCAGCGATATACATTTTTGAGTCGTTAAAATTTTTGATAAGTCAATCAAGCTTCTTTGAAAAGCATCATAAAACACATTGGTATGGAACAAGCTTTAGGAATGATTTTTTTTATCCGATAAATAAGATATCCCTAAATGAAAAAAGTACTGTCTATAGTGCGATTCAATTTTTTGACACTCCCCCACAGGATATAAGACACATTGGGATGGCCAGTAGTTTTCTGAAGCCTGTGAAATGATTTTCATGCAATTTTCAGCCTCACACTATAGATGAATGTTTAAAGAGACTATTTTGAATTTTATTTCAAATACTCTTGTTCGCTGACATATTTCTCGGACAATGTATTTTTTTTACCTTCGTACAAGATTTACATATACTAGAATATACATATACATAGAAATGAATGAATAACTATCTATCTGAATGTGCTCATGAGGAAGCACTTTTTGTGTAATATATATATATATATATATATATATATATATATGTATATGTATATATGTTGGCTTGTCAGTTTTTATAGTTTCAAATTGTGTCAATTCCAACGGATATGTTGATTTCCATAATAACGTCTCCCTCGCCAACCTATATGAAAGTCACTGAATTATTACGGCAACTGGTCTAGTCCGATAATCCAAATTTGATTGGAGTTCAATTGTGGAGAAGCAGCGCTATAAAAAACATATCCCGCCTGGAAATGCCGAAGGTCCTAACTTTATATCGTTCGTGGTCTTTCCATTTCACCCACATATTTATGTTTTTTCCGGAAATTGAATTCAATTGTTATTTACTCTGAGATGGACATTTCGTCGTGGGTGTCCGGCTTTTTTTATAGACTATCGATTGGATACGGTTCAAGCTCGAATTTTGTTGAAGATCCAAAAATTTTCTATAAACCTTGAATGTGTTTCAGAAATGATTAACCTTACTATCATAAGAATATTCGTCTCTAATGAAACAAAAAAAGGAATCACTAAACGATTAGGGTCGAATGCCATTAGGAATTTGTATTATTTTTGGATGAAAGTATGATATGTGCGTTTCCAATACACTTTGAACATAATGATCCGGACACTATTTTCATTTCATATCTGAAGTTTTAATTGTGGACAAAGAAACTGGAATAATGGAATACAACTGCACGGAGCTCATTTTCGATAATAAAATAGGACATCAAAGTTGACTATATCTTGCCATGGTATGGAATTGAAACAAAGCTGAACTGCTTCTGAGTCTCAAAGTTTTGACGCAGTTTCAGATGTTTTCCTTTTCCACAATAACTTTTTTCAACTTTATCATTCATTCTGAACTGAAATCTGTGTTCACATAACATTTCCAGAAGTTTTTACCCCCGTTAATGATGCGACGGATCGATCAGCACCATAGATCCCAAGAAATGTCTTAGATATAATGTCAAACAAGAAATTGATCCGTGGTGTTGGTGAAGTTGGTCCTGGAACGGGTCATGTGGCATATCTATGGATGAGTTGTTATATCAATTTCCTTGGTTACCAACATATAGAGATCTACCAGATCTATACCTTGATAACAAAGCATGTATCTGAAAGCCTCTTCCATCCTCTTCTGATAGAATCAATTGCAGATGAAAATATTATCAAAACCCCCATCGAACTGTTTTACAATGAAATATGCACTTGAATCAAAAATAATAAATGAATTTCTCGGAATTCGATATAAAATTAGTAAACAGGTGAAGGTTTCTACAGAAACAATCGAGGTGACTAATTAAACCACATAAAAGACAAACAGAGATTGAATCCGAAATGAACAGATTAATGTTATTAAGCAGCTGTTACACACAAAGAAAGTATATTATCCAATTTACTGACTCAATACATGAGATTAGATGAAATTCTTAGGGAAGCCTAATGGCCTCGTTCACTGCTGACTCTTTCAGATCAATTGCGATGCTCTTTGCTTATAACAGCTCAATCTAGCTTGGTCTCTCTCATGATACTCCACAGCCTTGACATCGACCCCTTTATATAGCTGGTAGCCTCTGGTTTCTCTTCCCCGCATCTAGTGTGTCCCAGCCTCTATTAGGTTTCACAACCACAGAGCAAAGGTCCTTCTTGGCACCGACTGAATCGAATTCCTTTGCCACGACCCATATTGCTCATTGTTTTTTTGAGATGGGTCTGTGGACCAGCCAACCACATTCTTCAAAACCTTGCGGTTGTGGTTTAGCAGTTCTTCCGTGAATCTGGGCGATGATTCCTTAAGAATATTTTCACCTGCCTCATTCCTGGGAGCATGTTCCAAGAATCTTCAGGCTCGGCTTGCATCCATCAATTGAAAGATGCCTTCACACATCTACAAACTCATCAAACAGAAGTGAACAATGAATTAAATATTTTCACTTTCGAACACCATGACAGGGACCAAACTAAACTGTTATTCGGAATGGAACACTCAATGAAGAGGATGAATGTAGGAATTTTCAGGAAGAGAGAAAACAGATTAAGTAGGTCATCTAGAATAAGAGACCATGTTACAGAGAAAATGATGGTAGACTATTGGAATATGATGAAGACATAATAGAAATTATTAACTTTGAAAAAATCAGTAGTGTGAAGAAATGGCTCATACAAATATATTCTGGTCCAGTGTTGATTGGTACATATACAATTTGAAGTAATATATTTTAAAAAATAACCATAATGATACATCATATCCTTCAGGTGAGAAGGCAACAGAAATCACTCTCAGGAGAAACAAAAATATATAAACGACTTCTTTTGTAATTATTTTGCGTTCTCAACCTACCACAATCAGAAAAACTGAGAACTGATATTGAAATCTTAACAAGTGTATAAGGGAAGATTTCCAATCATCCCTGAAAAGTTGCTGCGTTAGAAACAGTCCCATTTTCTTCCTATTCATTTAATACAGGAACATTTCGAGGTGGATACAATTTTTCTTTCTACACTGTTATAGATTCCAAAGTTGGCCATATTTCGTTACTCAAACTATTTTGTCTACTACGGAGCTGTCTTCGAAATGAACTGAGGTTGATGGCATTTCTTATAGCCAATAATGTATACAACACTTGACATCAATCATTTGCAGTATAAATACAGTTTTCGACATAAAAATAGTCTTTGTCTTTCCCCAATTGTGTTGAGGCTTTTTCTAAATGAGATGACATAGTTGCTAACTGGTATGTACGTTCGAAAAGAAAAGAAACGTTTCAATTCCGGAATAATGTTTTATTCATCAATGAACATACTGGTTTTGTACACGCTTCGAAAACCATGATTTGAATGACCCTTCAGTCCAGTTTCCCAAAAAACAAACTGTTCGATCTTTTTGTAAACGCATAAAAAAATTACATAAAATATATCCAACAAAACAGTGGCGTATACTATTCAATAATACATTACATCATCTCTCCCTGTAAACAGATTTTCACAAAGGAGAAAATCTCTCTGGTTGTTTGATTTGGTCTCGGGGTCTCAAGTTTCGTGAAAAGCTGTCTGCAGAGATAGAGGAGGGTTCATCTTGATCTAGATTTACTTCTGAACTGATTGTTACATCATTTGAACTTATATTAGGCGTTAGAAGAGATTTCCCATCATTATGTTGAATGTCATATGCAGCATCCGAAAACAATGAAAGAGATGAATTACCGTTGGAAGTTTTGTTTTCGGTGTTATGAAAATTGTTATTATTATCTGCCAACAATTGATTTATATGTTTCTTGTACTTTAAGTTCGTGTTCTTATTTTTTACTATATAATTTCTATCTCCCAAAATACTACACACTGTACCGGGTACCCAAATAGGTTTATTGCCCCTACCGAATTCCTTCATTAGTATATCATCTCCCTCTTCAAAACTCACATTTCTATGTCCCTTGAAATTTTTTACCTGATTCTGCTGCTTTTCTTCGACTATGTCCTGACTCACTGGAAACAGTAAATCTAATCGTGATCTTAATTTTCTACCTAATAACATTTTTGCTGGACATTCCCCAGTGGTTGTATGTTCTGTATTTCTATATGTGAATAAAAAACGATTGATAATGAAAGTTAGGTCCGCTTCTGGATTTTCGGATTTCATACTAATGATGGCATTTTTCATTAATTTAACTGCATTTTCGGCAGCCCCATTGCTCTGAGGGTGATAAGCAGCAGTTGTTATGTGTTTTATACCATTCAATTTCAAATAATGAGAAAACTCTTCTGAAGTTAATTGTGGACCATTGTCGCTCACGATAACTTTGGGCAATCCGAATTTAGAGAAAATATCTCTCAGTCTATCAATTGTGGTTGAAGAAGTAATGTTTTTCATTTTATAACATTCAATCCATTTCGATGTTGAATCGATCAATACAAAAAAATAGTTATTATATAATGGACCAAAAAAATCAATATGTAACCTTGACCAACATTCTTTAGTATATTCCCATGGTTTTAGTGTGCTTTTCTCTGGATTTCTACTGAATTTTTTACAAATGTTGCAGTCCTCCACTAACTTCTCAATATTCTCATTTATTGAAGGCCACCATATATATGATCGTGCAAGAGATTTAATTTTCACTATTCCCATGTGTGAATTATGCAATTCTGACAAAATCATATTTCGGAATTTCTGCGGAATTACCACTTTATATCCCCACATGAGGCAACCCTGCTCTACAGAAAGTTCGTTTTTACGCCTAACAAATGGTAACAACTCTACAGGTAATTTCGAATTTGGCCAACCCTGTCTCACATAATAGATTATTTTAGACAATATTGGATCCCTACTACTAGCCAATCTAATTTCTTTATAAGTTATAGGTAAGAATTCTTGTACATAGTGGAGATATGAAATATCATTCTGAAAATCCGGTTGGAAACATTGTAGTGGCAACCTTGACAACCCATCAGCTATATTATTTTCTGATCGTACGTATTGGATCTCGAAATCATATGCTAACAAAAAATGAGCCCATCTTTGAAGTCTATTCGCTGCAATGAGTGGAATTCCTTTTTTTGATCCAAAAAGGCTTACTATTGGCTTATTATCTGTTACTAAAATAAAATGGCGACCATATAAATATTCGTGGAACTTTGACACCCCCCATTTGAGAGCAAGGGCTTCCTTATCTAGCTGACTGTATCCCTTTTCTGCGTCCGTTAATACTCGAGATGCGAACGCTATAGGACTGTCTGGTTCATTTTTTTTATTTGGATGACTGATTACTGCTGCTAGCCCATAAGAACTTGCATCCACGGTGAGTTTTAAATTTCTTACGGGGTCGTAGTGGGCCAAAACTCTATCTGAAATCATTTCCCTTTTTATTTGTTCGAATGCATTTTGACAATCCTGATTCCAAAGGAATGTCGTATTTTTTTTTAATAAATTATAAAGTGGGTGTAGAATTCGTGCTGCATTTGGTATGAATTTTATATAAAATGTGACCATCCCCAAAAAAGATTTCAGTTCTGTTATATTTTTGGGTGCTGGTGCACGTTCGATAGCCTCAACATTTTTTTTTGATTTGTGCAGACCACGTTTATCAATGACATGACCCAAATACTCGATTTTTTCTTGAAAAAATACACATTTTTCTTTTTGTACCCTCAAACCATTTTCCTTGATGATTTTGAACACTAATTCTAAGTTTCTCAAATGATCCGTATCATTTGCTCCCGATATTAAAATGTCGTCAATAAATACCACTACCCCAGGAATATTCATGAATAGGTTTTCTACAATTTTCTGAAAGATACTTGGCCCACTAGTTATCCCGTAAGGGAGGCGTGTATAGCCAAACAACCCCTTATGCGTTGATATAGTCAATAATTTTGTAGTGTCCGCTGTAACCGCAATTTGCTGATAAGCTTGGCTTAAGTCAATTTTTGAGAATTTATCGCCACCTTTCAACTGGGCAAACAAATCATTTATTCTAGGTAGAGGGTAAGTGACTGCCTCCAACACAGGGTTAACAGTTATTTTAAAATCACCACATATCCTTATGGTTCCATTAGATTTTAGTATTGGTACAATGGGGGTTGCCCATTCTGAATATTCTACTGGTTTTAATACACCCTGATCCAGTAATCTATTAATCTCACTTTCCACTTTACTTTTCATTGCATATGGTAATGGCCTATGTTTGAAAAATTTTGGTGACGCGTTTTGTTTCACCTCAAGATTCAAAGTGAAGTTTTTCAATAAACCTAGGTCATTATTGAAAATTTCTGAAAATTTTTCACAAAGAGTTGTCAGTTTGCCATCACAGCCAATCGAATTCAAAGGTACAATTCCCAGATTCAATTTTTTTAAGCCGTTTCTACCTAGTAAAGGAGGGCCACCCCTTTCAATCACATATGTTTCTAATACTCCTACTTTATCATAGTATCGAAAATTCAAATAAAGTTTTCCCACTGGTGAAAATGAATACCCTACATAATCTCGTAGATGAAGGTCAGTGGCATGTAATTTTATACTCGCAAATTGTTTTTCATATAATTCCTTAGATATAGCAGAAAATGCAAACCCGGTATCGACTTCGAATGTAGTCCACTTATTTTCCACCTTCATCAAAATCTGCGTAGGGTTTTCATCAATACCGATTTTCTTATTATGCATATGGAAGAAATCTTCCTCATTGTCCACTGAGGTATCTGTTTCGACAAAAAAAATTTTCCCGACAAATTTTCTGTTTTGAGTTTTACGACACATTTGAGCTAAATGACCCTTTTTTCCGCATTTGTTGCACACATAATCACGAAAATTGCACTTACTTGTCTCGTGGTTTTGCCTACCACAAACATTGCAAAAGCGTCTTCTATTGGTCCATGTACTGCTATTCCCCTGGCTTGGTTCGGTTTCAAATCTTCTACTCTGTAAATTACTCCGGGAACTCAGCTGATGTATGGTATCCGCATTGGGTTATAATTTCACTTGAGTCACAAGTGCAAGCTCCGATTCCTTCTGGCTTTGCTCTTTACATAATGCGATTTCTAGGGCTCTCTCGAACGTAAGATCCTCTTTTTCTTCTTTGAGTCGATCTTGAATGGGACCTTTTCCAACTCCTACCAGAAAAATGTCCCTCAATACTGTTTGAAACTCGGTACCAAACTTGGCATTTCCAGCGAAACACTTCAATCTAGTCGCAAAATCCATAACGGATTCATTTTCTTCTCGCCTGGCACAATAGAATTTCATTCGTTCCGTATGAAAAGATGTAATGGGGCTGAAATGTTTATCCAATAACGTCTTCAATTCAGCAAACGTCTTCGTGTCCGGCGAATTTGGTACACACAAATTTATCACTAATTTATAAGTGCGTTCACTCAGCGAATTTAACAGTAAGTCCCTTTTAATATCTTGCCCGAGAGTATTGATAGTACAATATTGAGTTAACTGAGTCAAAAATATATTCCAAACAGAAGTCACATGATCGAAACGATTCAAATGTCCGATATAGCCGTGCGCCATTTTCCGAAAGATTTTCTTATTTTTATAAAAAGTTTACACTTCACTGATATCCTCTAATACTCGTTACAATCCCATCCTCGTCGCCAAATTGGTATGTACGTTCGAAAAGAAAAGAAACGTTTCAATTCCGGAATAATGTTTTATTCATCAATGAACATACTGGTTTTGTACACGCTTCAAAAACCATGATTTGAATGACCCTTCAGTCCAGTTTCCCAAAAAACAAACTGTTCGATCTTTTTGTAAACGCATAAAAAAATAACATAAAATATATCCAACAAAACAGTGGCGTATACTATTCAATAATACATTACACTAACAACAGTAAATACTAAACTTTTTTCCAAACAATATGTATAAATTTAGACTTGCCCACCAAAAAATATTGAAACACATTTGCAAAAGGCCTTCTTATTGTTTTAAATAGCAACAAATACACTAAAATGAAATATAAGGAGGAGAGATCGCATCATTTCTGTATCAAATGCATCAAATCCTTGATGACTGTATGGTGAGGTAGATAAATACCAAGGGAAAAACATCAATATCGGTTCAAAGATCTGAACAGCTCCTCCAATTAATGTCATGTAATATAAGTTAAATTTAGTTACAAATACAGTACTAGAAGAAAGCAAAGACACAAAATTATATCCTTCTACTACAGAAGAACGAAAAGATTCTATGTGTTGAAATCAAACCATACTTCAGATGAGAGGCTGTTCAAGAAGGCAACTCCTGGGATTTCAGGGACCCTAAAGTAAGATATTCTCAAAAGAGTTGGAGACGGCTGTTATTGAACAAATTGTCAAATAGGAAGAGTATACGAAATACATGAACAATCCTCTTGCATTTTTCTGTATTCTAGAGGAAAGGAGCGCTGAGGCAATGAAATAAAATAATAGGGAAGCCCAAGTGGGTATCTACTAAAGCGCGGCAGATTGATATACAGGGGGATACCTTGTACCCGGTTGAGTACTTCCATCATATATGAGACCATATGGCCGCCCTTCAAGGATAAAGGATCAGATTAGTAAAAAAAATTGATCATCTAAAATTCTCGAGCGCATCAGATTAAGGCAGGGTGAGTTAGTTACATCCTGAAACGTGTATATTCCACTAATCTGACAATTCGAGAGTGACCTAAAGAAGGAGGAGAGCTACAGAGTTGTAAAAAAACGTCATCTCGACATTCTCGACCGTGACTACTTATTCTTTCATTTTAAAGGAAATAATTCAAGAATTATCAAAAATATATAATCTGACAATTTCCACAAGCCGAAATAATAAAAATTCATCGATAAACTTTAATGCGTGCAGCTACGTGATGCCTACATTCCCCTTTCCGTGTTTCTATTTCTCTCTCCCTCTTTCTCTATCTATTGTTCTTTCACTCTATCTCCACTCTGGTTTTTGTTGCTATGACGCCATGATCAATCACACAGACTCGTTCGTGGCATGATATTCTTTACATCGAACATCCAATGTATCGAAATTTTGAAAATTTAATAGCTTATAATTACTTTTTTATAAATACAAGTATTCTACTAAAAAAACGTACACCTCTTCATTTGCATGCTTATTCCTGAGCTTTTCAATTAAATAAGTTCCATGATTTCAAAAAATAAAAAAAACAAATTGACAGAATAGGCGAATTCCTCCAGATAATCGTCAGATTATGAGGCTACGCTCAAGTCATTGCAATAGTTTTTTGTTATTTTGAAAATCTATAGCCGCTTCCCCCACCGATGAAAAGGTATACATTATATAACATTTTTTATTTTTATCATCTGAACTCGAGTAAATTCAGATTTAGCATCGTGGGCTCTTCTACTTAAAATGCCAATTTAGGTTTATTTTGAATACTTCAAAAACTCATGGTTTTTCCGGTATCAAATTTCATTAATCGTTGAAATACGTAACTTTTTTGTGATTTGAACGACCCAACATTCAAGGTTTTGCAGATCCCAATAGTGGTCCTCTCTTGAAAAAATGGTATGTAAATCAAATCAGTATAACCCTTCATGAGATAATTTCAGAAACCATATATAAAAGAATGCAAGACATGCTGTGTATACATCGAAATGTAAGCTGTGAAAATGATTCGCGTTTTCAAGAAATGAGATAATGGAGACGTCCAAAATAGGCCCAATTCGTCAATACTTATTTTTTCTATGGTATTTGAACTACAATAAAAAACAGTTACATCTCATTAAAAAAAACAATATGGCTCATTTTATAGCGAATTTGTTCATCTCAGCAATCCTCTCATTTTATCTTCCATTGTGGAACGCCATTGTAGAGTGAAGTGTTAGTAGATTTATCGACAGCCCGTTATGATTTCCAGGTCATTATATTCTTGGAAATAAAGTTCAGAATAGATGTTGGTGGTTTACTGGTAAAACTTGAAGAAGGGACTTCAATAGCTTTTGTTGAAAACCGTGAAAGTTGTACAATTAGGCCTAATTGGGGCTTCCGAAATTCCCTGAATGATGATGTGAAACAAATGAAAACAGAAAAGGGGATTTCTGTATCCAAATATGGATACTTACATGTGAAATATTAGCTTAATTTTGTTGGGGAGAGTTGTTGATTATTTTCTCAGCTGAAGTTCTGTACAGTAATTTCAAAATTCCAATGTTGAGTAGTTTCTGTTAACGTTTTCATCAATTATCTTAAAATATTCAATTGAACTGGGCGATACTTGAAGATGGTCCATGATTAACAGAATATACTGCAGATTCCGGTATGATTTCCACTATCAGTTATTGAAACATTTGTCGCGGTTTCGTGAACTTGTAAGTGAGAATTGTTGAGGAAACTCTTCGATATTTTTTGAATTCTCTTTTCCTCAAGAAGCTGACTTTTTCAGTTTACTGTTATGGTAATTGATCTATTTCAAATGTTTTCACTTTCACACCAGATTCATATCTTTCGGATAATACAACAGGGATTTTCAATATTTCTTTATTATTTTTATCATTGAAACATATTCACTGGAGTATGACAGTGGAAACAGTTTAGGGATAACTTGAAGAATAAACAATATTTGAATGTCTAGAATTCGGAATTAAACAAGGAGCGTTATGTTACAGAATAATTCCTCGCTTTTTGAACCGATATTTATTCTGATTTTGATTCTCGCTGTAGTGATGAAACCACTTTCAACAATTCCAAACTACCTACTTTTGAAGGACACCCATTACCATTGACATTCAATTGCAAGCAATGTCTGCAATAATCATTGTATCAATACATTTCAAGTATAAAATAAACGATGGAATTGAAACCTTTTGTTCAAAAGTGAAAAATTTTTGTACAGATCTCTAGAGATTGATACTGTACAGTGTACATGAAGATGCTAACCTTGTTACTGAAACGCGTTTGTGGAGCGCAAATAATATCAGTTTGGTATTGAAAATGTTATTGGTCTGTACAAAAAAATTCAACATTTCGAATTTCCAGTTATCTGCGAATCAAACACAAACCTTTCCTTATTCGCCTAGTAAAAGTGGTCACTTAAGTGGGATGAGTATTATATGCATTCAGTTCATCTGAAAGACTACGGAACAACTGCTTTTATAATTCGAATCTTTTCATGGATTGCTCGTCGCTAGGGTTTTCCATTGCTAGGATCACCTGTAACTTCTACTGTTGGGTTTTCTGGGTTTCTCTTTCGGTTGAAATGACAAATGCGCCACCATGAAAATCAGTTAGACCCCTAGAGCGCTTCGGTACCCAAGACCATCAGATGTCCCTTGCCCAAACAAGGCCCTGCCTTCTGGGGACACTCGAAACAGTGTTCGACAACGGAGAGTATGATATAAAAAATGGGATAAAATAAAAAATATATTGAATCATAATGACCATGGGTATCGACCTTGTCCTATCAAGACTGATGTCAAGAATCGAGTCCCCGAGTTTTCTATCAACTGTGAAGAAACTCAGCTATCAGCTGAGTGCTCGATCAAGACATTCAATTGACTGTCGAGGAATTATGACTAACAGTAAAGTTTCCTAACAGTGGATTGAAATAAAAAGCCGGCCCTTGATTTATAGCAAAAGGGAGGCTGATTTTTGAACGTACCGTTCAAATGTTGGCGATTTTTGGCGAATGCGCCACTACCTCACATTGTACAAACTATAACTGATATATCTGTGGTGGGGCGCTATTAAGAAATGGCTTGTACTTATCAGTGATCCTATTGGAGGAAAGAGACAGGGATGAACTGATTTTTGACCTTTGTAGAAAGAAGTTACGTTCCCTTGTAGCATAAGACCTACGTCGAGGGTAATCAAAGCGAGTTGTCATTATTTGAAAATATCGATCCACATCAATTCCACTCTCTCTTTTTAAGACGTCGTCACCACTTTTCAGTTGAATTCCATTCTCTACGCTTCAGTGCGTCTGATAGTGCATGTCGTGGGCATGAGTAAGTTGATGTGCCTGAACACGTTCTTTGTTTAATTTCACGAGAGACATTTTGAAGAATTGTAATTGCTTTATCTTTCCGAAATGAATTGGCCACTTGGGGTTTTTTACGTGACGCGATTCACCAAAGATGTGGAAAGATTTCTGGACTGCACAACTATTTGTCAGAGCCGAATTTCGATTCAAGTGGAACCGACTGCTGCGCGACTGTTCCTCTTTTTGTCGGTTGAACGTTTCCGAATGAAATATCGATAAAAATGTGAAATGTTGGCCGATGTGTTTTCTGGGACTCATCTCTCATTTTCAAAGATTAGTCTGCTCAGAAGATGTAATTTTTTTTATATTCCCGCTTGCTCTCTGATTTGGTCAAAACAATGAGTCGTTGTGCCTTTTTCCGATTTTAAACGGATCTCCGGTTTCCGGTATTGACTCGATGTTGGATAATGTCCTTCTCATTCTCAGCTGATGATAGGTAGAAATATTTCACACACCGTCAGCTTATGATGATTTGAGGGGTACAAATCCATCAGTTTGGAATTGGGCACTGTAAAATACAGTGCTTTTCTTCAATTTCTTCCCCCCCCCTTTATTTTTTGAAGGGGTAAACTCAAAAAATTGATACTTGGATGAATGAAATAGATGCATAAATACTATATTTTGGAGTGGAATTGACAGATGAAAATTTAAAGATGGCGACTCGGCGCCCAATTCTCCTTTGAAAGATTTATATGACCATGTCCGAAATGGGAAAACACGATTCAAAAAAAGATGCAATACACTAAGTGTGAGGTGAAAATTGGCTGCACGTTGTTATTCACATATTCCTGAAAAAAATGTGGAGAAAACCTGAAGAAAATAAATATATCCCTTTGAATCCCTTCTATTGACATAAAAAAAGTAAAGAAAAATACAATGTGGGAATAACAAACGTAGAGTCCGCCTGGACTAGTAGGGTTGATGTTTTGCTCTTACTTGATTTAACTAGAAATTACTAGTAAATACCTTACATAACTGAGTTGGAATATTTTAAGGTTAGCTTTCGTTCATTACTGTACGAGGGCTGCGCTAATATTCAGGTATAATTATAAATGTATAAATTGATATGAGAACATCAGGTCAGATAAATAAGTAGTTCATGAATTCATAAATAAAGGTTAGAAGGTAATGGTATACTGTCCTGTCTAGACTAAGCGGAGTCTAACATCCCACGAAGCCGAAAGTTGTGTCATCCTCTCTGTTCGGGTAGGCCATAACCAGATATAAAAAGGAAAGACGAACTGATGGAGTAGATGAATCCATCTTGGGCTGCTCGGTTTGATAGGTGTGAAAGGTGGACCACCTTCTCAATCCTCTAATCCAGGTGAAAGCCGGAAATTGGGCTGAAAAATTGGGTTATCTTCCGTCCTAGGTGAATCCTTAAATCCTTATAACCAAGTACAAGACGGAAAGATGATTGGAACTGGGTAAATAATCCATCATTGGAACTCCAAAACAAATCCAGTTTTCTACCGGAACCCGGCATGAATTCCATGCTCAAATGAAATAATCTTCCAAGTGGAAAACGTAGGAGATGCCCACTTCAAGGGATGAAGGCGAAACCCCTCCTCAAAACCTTTTGAAAACGAAAGAGGTTAACCATTTTTAACAGCGTGGATAGCTGCTCCAAATTTCAATAAAATTTTCCCTGGGGTATCCAGGAACAGGATCGATAACCACCCATAACATTATTTGCATTTGTGTCGCAAAATTTTGTCGAACAAAACTAATCTCGACCCACGGTCGTTCGCGTTTCGAACAGAAAAGGAATGGAACCCAAAATGACCTAGCCTGCTCCGCAGAAAAGTATTTAATTCAATGATGGGTAGCAACATCTAAGTGTATGGGTGTTAATTAGGTTATTAAAATTTGGAAAGAGTCAGGGAACAAGAAAAGATTTCCACCATTCCACAACAAAATCCTTCATTGAAATCGGGCAGTAAACGCGTGTTATTACCTCTGGGCCACCTATTGGACAGAAGGCGAATTGAAAAGGTGTTTCAGAGTTCCAGTAATTTCAACACGCTACAATCTTCTGAACTGAACTCAGTTTATTACCTCAAAGTATGAAGTTGAACGTCGATGTATTCAGGCAATAATTAAATTTTCCGCCATTTTGTAGTGGGTGAAGATATAGACTTTATATTCTAGGGCTGTTAGGTATTCGTCAGGAGCTTCAAAACGATGTATCACAAGAGCCCCTTTCCTTTTATTTTTTTTCCCAGGTAGCCCCTAGTCGCCATGTTGAAATTTTTCATTTGTCAATTTCACTCCAAAATATAGTATTCATGCATCAATTTCATTTTCCCAAGTCCACTGAAGACAGTAGCCTGATTTCCTTCCACCACGGTGTTGCTTCTTTGTGGATCCACTCCCTGATCATCTTCAGATCTGGGTCCTGTTTCTGTTCATCCCTCACCGTATCCTTTTTCAGGACATTTCCATCGTCGTTGGTAGCCGTCGTGACTTGTTGCAACCTTTCTGTCGGCGGAATCATCTTGGCACCTTTTGTGACGTCATCATGTGTGGGCCATCCATCTTTCGTCTCCTGGCTCTGGAAAAACTTGTAGCCCCTCTCCACGCAAGGTCTTCCTGAGCGACTGTCTGCATTTCCGAGACTTCTCCCTTTGCGATGGCGTATCTCCAACTCGTATGTTGTAATTTTTCTAGGCATCGTGCGAACTGTTTTTCAGGGGTCTTGGAGTTGAAGAGCCATTGCAACGCCAAATGGTCGGTTCTGACCAGGAACTTCCGGTGGAAAAGGAATGAATGCTGTTGTTCTACGGCTTTGACAACTGCAAGGAGTTTCCTTCTAGTCACGCAGTGGTTCTTGTCTATCGTTTGGTATAATACGGTTGGAAAAGAATTCAAAAACACGTAAAACGAGATATTTTCACTTGCCAGTACTATTCTAACATGAGTGAAAAAAATGGTTCAAGCAAATTTTGTATTTATTTTCATTACTCACAACTATTCTCAATGAGAGGTCTAGTTCCACTGTGAAACGTGAGGAAACATCAACCCAATTTACACACACGTAACTTGGATCGGGTTGAATTTATTTTTCCGTGATTATATTACTATTTTTTTTCTGACACTATGTTGATGATTTTTTGACTATCAATTCATATCAATAATTTGCTGGGAGAGGTATCTTATCCTTGGTATTGAATTGATTCATTTCGATGCCAGAATTTTGAAGCTCTAGCAGTGTTCATTCGGGTCTCAGTGACATATTTTGCAGAAAGATCTTTTTTTTTACTTCAAACTAATGATACGTTCATCATATTCCACGAATCTGATCTACCCTAGAAAAATCTCTTTTAGTGCATTCCACTACCAAATTATGTATTCAGGATGCTGATTTACATTTTTTCCGCAGTTGTAGGTGATAAAAATGTTGGAGGAATGGATACATGCCTGGAATATTAAATATAATAAAGACAGATAGTCTTTCCGAAGTTTACCGATCGAAATATGATTTCAATTGCAACATCTGAGTTATCCGGAAGTATAAAGAAAATGATGCCATTAGTTTCAGTAACACAAGTCTAGTGTACCGGATGTGTTATCATAATTCACATTTATCGCTCCATTTCAAGAACTGAAATTAAAATTTTCTGAATTTAGAGGCGAATTTTCCATAAAAATGGCCATTGAAGTAAAGCTCCGCAGTTACAGATGATTGAATTGGATTTAGTTCTGAAATGTGAGTGCAAAAAACTTTACGATAATGCAAGTTGCTTGTTTGGAATCACGATTTCAGTTAGCAAATGAGTATCGAGTCGATTTCAGTATATTGAGAGAATAAATCAAGATTATCGAAGGGCCAACGTATATCCTCATATTAATTACTGTCCATTAATATGAATGGACCACGACATCCGATTCCTATGATTAACCCTCGAATGATGTCACCAAAATCTCAAACAGTTGTTGGTAGCATAAACAATAAAGGATGTGAAACACTCGATTGATTTTTTGTAGTAAGGAGATGGGGATGATTTAGTATTATATCTATGTGATATTAGGAATCAACCCCCCATATTCCTAACTGATGGAGCTGATGAAATTGCTATTTCAGTTCCAAAGTTATTCCGTTATTGTTGTAGGTGAAAACACCATCCTTTGTTCGTCAAACTATATATTTTACAATAATGATTGAATATGTGAACCATTTTCTGTTAATTTATACTCCTGTCCTCAAACACATGACGGATTTTGTTGCAACTCCACTGATTATCTCGTTTGTTCACATTCGAGAATTATCAATGGATTCTATGTAAGTGGAGAATAAGAGCAGACTTCTAATATACTTCGTAAAATGGCTGTGTTAGTCAAGAAACAGTTCTTATAGGTTTCCTCAGACACCATGAAAAAGGAAGATTCCTTGAATATCTAATAGGAGTTTACTGCCATTGCTTCCCCTTGTCCCCCCCCTGTCCATCGGCAGTAAGAATGTGTTCGTAGCCATAATATCTATACTACTATTAGGGGGAAAAGTTCCTAACTCCTTGTTTGTATGGAGGGGGTGATCTTCGGAAAAACTGATCCGATCATGAAAATTTTTTCATTAACATAGGATGTTATTATGATTGAATGAAACATGCAGTGAGGAATAATAGTATATGTAAATGAAGCCGGAGAAAAGCGGGAGAAATGTGATGATTTACCGGCGTGCGCTGACTGAATGGTTCCAGTTCCTAGTCGCGGGAAACAGCTAGTTACTTATATAATGGTGGGTTGAGAATGCAAAACCTGTAAAGAAAAACTTCATCCACCCCAAAAACTTTATGTTTGATTATAAGACATGTTCAAAATAACACAATGATATTTAAACGCCAGCAGGCAGCTCACAAAAATTCGATGACCGAATGAAAACAGCGACACCAACAACTGCCTTTACCGGATACCATGCGAGTGCGGCAAATCCTACATCAGACAAACCAGAAGACCACTGAAAGTGATAATGTGCGAAATTCAAGGAAGCCGCCTACATCCTCAACAACGACGCATTCAGTCAACCCAGCGTGGGGATCCGGAATGTGTAGAGGCCGCTTATCCAATGCATGGACCGGCTGCGGCTCGATGAGAGAGAATCTCGCGCCAATACATCCATTTGCCGCTGAAAATCGATCAGCACACTTCTAGTAATAGCACCCGCTCGTCTCATTGTTAGTACCGCCGCGCCCCTTCCTTCACCATAGGGAAATCGAGGCTTTATGTCTGACCACACCTCGAAATGTTGCCGGTCATCACCCGAAGACGATTGCGGATACCAGCAATCGATACGTCGTTTCAATAGAGTTAATAATAAAGACAATGGAAGTCTGAACACTGTCAACCACATCCAAGCAAACGCTGATATTGAAAGTTATAATATAACCTAGGCCAGTAGAAGCGTCAATCAGTGAATACACATACGAAAGGTAAAGATCTCAGCGAGGTTGAAGACAAACAATCTATAATGAACGAACAACTGAAAAAGGATGCGAAGAGAACACTCAGCGAATATAAGGTTGAAATGATAAACCATTGTGAACTTACCCATTCAGAGAACATACAGGTTTCTTATCAGAAATAACTAAGCTCATCAAGGTCATCTCAAGGTGAAACCTGAAACCGTGCCGTAGATGCGTAGTCACGATGTATGGAATCTCATCGGACCAGAACATATCAGAAATATCTTAGCTCATCAAGGTCAGCTCAAGGTGGAACCTGAAACCGTGCCTTAGATGCGTAGTCACGATGTATGGAATTTCATTGGACCAGAACATATCATTGGCATCATGTTGGACTTTGCAACACTAACTTTGTATTCCTGGACGGAAAGAAGGGTTTCGGACTTCCCGCGAAATCTACCACGATTGGCCCAATCCAAAGCATTATAACATCTTTGAAAAATGTCGCCAAACAATAGTTGGACTCCAGCGCGAATGACCTACGGTGTCTAACAGGCTCACCCACAGGTCACTATCGTTTGAGACTCGGGTTTCCAGGAGACTCGTCATGTTCTCTGTTTTGAAATGATGAAACAGCAGAGCACATACTATGTGCCTGGCACGCGGCGACCTGAATCAGGTATTTGATATTTGATAGTGTGTCTTTTCTCTCCTTCGGACATGAAAGATCACCCACCAACCTGATCGCTTCCCTAAGCTCGCTTTATTTGATGGTATTTGAATTGATGTGAGACACAATAAACTTCAGCGAGTTGGATTGGAGGGTCGACTGAACCAGCTCATTCAGAACATCACCCGCCATAACCTTAATGCGATGTCATCGTGAATTAGTTATAAACGCCAATTTTTGCTGTTCAAATATTGCTGGAACAGCCTCCAAAAAACCAAAAAAACAACACCAATTGATACCATTCGACAGCAGATACGGCATGGATAGCTTCCTAGTAGTAAGAGAAGTTGCATCAGAAAACTCAAGAACATAAATCGTCAATTCCACGATTTGGGACACTTCCATGGATGAACCAATATATATCTATATGCAGCAAGTTTAAACTTTGGGTCGGTATTCCTTAACAAATATAGGGTCAACATCGTGATGAAAAGTGATTATGTTTTGACCATGAAGAATTGAATTTGCGAATGGAGAACGAGAAGATATCCTTTTGGGCTCATTACAATACAATGGTGTTCTTCAAATAAGGTTTTTTGAAACTGACAACGAGCAAATAAGGCGTTATCGCACCATCTGCCCAAAGACGAGGCATCCCAAAAGCAAACCGAATGCGCCCGCTCCTCGTACAAGGAAATGTGAAAACACTAAGTCATAGCCGATGGGCCACAAATCAAATGATAATTTGAACATTTTTTCCAAGGATTTGATTCATCGTCACTCAAAAATTACGCTTACCGACTATGTTGAAGTGTTTTCACAGCCCTTGTATGAATGATTGAAGCAATCTGTTTATTTCTGGGGTTCCCGGTCTATGAGCAGATCACGCGATGACAGCTCATTTGCTTCAAATCTCCATTATTCGATCATTACGTCAACCAACTATGTTAGGTATTGTTGGAAATGGCATGAAAAATAATTCTCAGATGATATAATCAAGTATGCTCATGAAATATATATTCAAGCATAAAAGTTATCTGGATTTATTGTTACTGATAATAATCGAATAATAATGTCAAGACGAATTGGTTCGATCTCATCAACATGTAACAATCCAATTGCCTGTTCGATTTCCATGCTCTACTGTTCCAGGAATTCCCAAGCATTGCATGGAACTAGAGTAGATCGAAAGGTCATGTTGAATTCTGCCCCACTATTTGAATTGAGCTGGGTGTACATTCTGGTGATTGATCAAATGTATTTGAATAATTTATTGCAATTGTTCAACAGCAATCCTATAAATAACAGCGTTCGCAAATAAGCCATGAGTTACATCAATGGTAAGTTTATTCAATTCATTCATTAATTCGATCAAACTAGATGAAAGCAAAAATTCAAACATGCACCTCACACATGTCAGTGAATACAATTTATATTGACATACGACAGGCAATGAAATGTAGGGGAACTAATCACATCAAATGAATTGATTGTGTTTGCTTCATGAATAATCTCATGAATGATTTTCACGATGAATATGAATGTTTTGATATGACTTACCATTTCGGAGATTGATAATTTGTTTTCTGAGTGATAATTTATTTTGTGAAATGTTTGATAGACTTTTCAGTGGACTGTATAAAATAATGAATTATCTCAAATGCCAGCTTGAAACTGACCTCCTTTGCTCCTTTGGGATGATGGAAGGGTCCTTCATTTAATCCTCTCGACTTCGTTGAGCGGTTGAATATTATGATAGGGTCGATAATGTTCTGATAACTTGGAAAGAGGAAAACACTTGCGAGCACTCTCAGCGGACGAATCTCAATCCATTGACTGTATTTTCGGACAGTTGAAACTTTCAGGAGTGGCCTATGAATGCAATAAAAAATTTCAAGAAAAATTGTTTTAATTGTAAAATGGATCGTTCCGAGGGATTCTGCCACAAA
Organism: Zygogramma bicolorata; assembly: GCA_032362365.1. Taxonomy (NCBI): domain Eukaryota; kingdom Metazoa; phylum Arthropoda; class Insecta; order Coleoptera; family Chrysomelidae; genus Zygogramma; species Zygogramma bicolorata. The sequence goes on along the minus strand of JAVJAQ010004948.1, from coordinate 416,034 downwards.
AAATGCTGAATAGCATTTTTGGCAACAATCTATAGTTAGATTTACCACAAATTGCGTATCGATAGGACGATCTGCCGAAATGATGAGAATATAAATAGCACAAGCGCAACCTCGCATACTAGCATCACCAAATCTATGAATTCCAAGTGTGCCGGAAATCAAGGATAACACTTTTCTTAGGATTCCAATGTTTAAGAGAAGGATTAGCACAGTTTTGCATTGTGACCAAGTTCTAATGAAATTCGGGTTGGGAATTTCGCCCAATCCTATTCCAGCCGTCCATAAAGGGTGCATTAGGTATTTTGCTAGGAGGAAGATAGGAGCAAGGAATCTTATAGGATCGAACATGCGTGCCAACTTAGACAACTCAGATTAACAATTGATGAAAACCGTTCAGGAACAAGATTCCATTGCATACCAATAATTCTGAGGAATGAATTTGAATCGGGCTCAAAATATAAAGGAGTTGTACTTAAGGGACATGCAGGTAGATCGTAAAAAAATGTGGAGTGGTTACTGGAACACTTACGAAGTTCAAAGCCACCACTTTTCAGCAATGTAATTAATTCTGAGCGAAGATTGAGGGCACCTTCCAAAGAGGAGGAACCGCATACAACATCATCAATAAATGAAGCTGAACGTATAGTCACAGCAGCAAAAAGGAAATTGTTTCCATCATCGTCAGCTAATTGACGTGAACATGCAAGAGCGAGATATATAACACTATTGACTGTCTTTGATAGATTCATTTGGGAAAAAGTGAATTACAATCCTTTGGTAATCTTTATCGCGCGTGTTGATGTTGATAATTTTGTACGATTGACGAATAATAAGAAAAAAGATGAGACGAAGGTGCTGAATGATTCGTTCCGAAGATCATAGTTTTGCGAAATGTATGAAAGATTTTCAGGAAAGATAAGTGGAGTGTATAAAATGAAGAATTTCCCCAACTGCGAGCTTGAAACTCACCTCTTTTAGGATGATGAAAGGGTCCTTCGTCTAATTCCCTCGATTTGGTTGAGCAGTTGAATAATGTGATGGTTGATGAAGTTCTAATCACTTGAAAAGCGGAAAAAATTGCGAGCATTCTCAGCGGGCGAATCTCAATCGACTGACTGACATTTCGGACAGTCAGCTCTGTTGGGAGTGGCTAAGAGTCCAATGAATGCCTTTGAGGATTTCAAAAAAATTGTTTTAATTGTGAAATGAATCTATCCGAAATAGTAATTATTTAGTACTTGTTCCTACATTGTTTACATAACTTAATTAATTAATTAAACGAAGGTGTTGTTGTTGTGATAATTTTCCTTTCGAAAAATTTCTGGAAATGAGGAATATAGTGATTCTTCAACTCTTCCTGAATCTGTAGTAAAGATAAAAAACTCGATATAGCATCAGTACGTTAGTAGTAATAATAATGCAAATGAGACGAAATTCCATATATTTCATAGTTTTACGTGATTTTTCTTGAAGTCCCCATTTTTAGTTTGAACAATAGCTCAAGGATATTGATCATCACGAAATAAACAATACAATTTTGAAACATGGTGCTTGGTAACTGACGCCAATAAGCTGAAGGCGCTGTATGGCAATGATTAATTTCAATCAGTTCACACTCCCGTGTAGCCGATTTCTTGTAATCCGTTCAGTGTCTGCAGGATTCGACTTGAGACTGAATTTTCTGTCGATAATAACATCAAAATCAGATGCCTTTCGGAAAAAAAATTGCCGAATGAATTGGGATCGCCAATTGACCTCTTACCAAAATTCCCCCTCGAACTCACCTACGTTAATTAGACAGTCTTTCGGTAGTTAAGTACCCATTGTTTGGAACTGAGGCATTGCTGAAAATCTCCCACTCATCTGAGTCGGTTCCATGTGTGAAATGATACTTCTTGACTGATGGCATTCTCATTCTGTTCCTTATGAAGATTCACATCGAATAAAAGCCAAGAAAAACAATGAGGAAAACGATACTTGGTATAGGTATCTGAAAAGACTAATGGAAATGAATAAACCATATTTGAGCCTGGAATGGCACAGTGATTTCAGATATTATTGCAATAATGTAGTTACATTGTTAGTTGACCATTTATTGTAGTCTGAAACATCCACTATGAATGAAATATATTGATTTTCCAGCTAATAATGCCTAAGGATGATTCTAGTCATGATCGCGTATCACAGATATAAACAATTATATCGAAGTTAACAATTATATTTTTCAAATTCTTCCAAATGTTTTACTATCGGAACTGAAAGTGGGTACAACCTTATTTGATATGAGTTATTGCAAAATTCGTGTAGTTTTTTTATCACGAGCTCTCAGGACTATGAATCTGTACCAATAACCAACAACATTCCAATGACTGAATCAACAATAGGCTACTGAATTCGAGTTATCTGGTTTATTGGTCATGTGAAATATTCAGATGATGAATCAAAACAATAAATCGACTCTAGGAATGCTTTATGTTCCAGAACTTTTTTCATTGCAGCTTTACTTCACAATTATCCTGCAAACCAAATCGCATGCTTTCATGCTCACTGCCGTTCGGTTGATATGGACAAATGAGAAAAAATATGCTTCCCTAATTAATGTTCATGGCTGAATTACTACGGATTTCATAAAGTACTCTCAAAAAAACAGCTGAAAATTGGGTTTTGTGAGGTGATTTTTGTTTTTCATATTCCATACAAGCAACCCATCGGGCATTGAAATATGTTGATCTTGGTATATGTTAATTGAATCTGATATGCTTCATATTTATGGAATGATAATTGATGTGATAATGAAAGCGAAAGAAAGGAAACTTCCTGTTTCTTGATGTTCTGAATCTGAAGAACAATCTACAGAGTGTCCCGTAAATGATGGATGACCTCTCAACTGCGAATAGAGGGCAGTTAGACCGATCGGAAGATATATTAGAGTGTTGAAAAGAGTCCTACGATTCTCGAGTTATTTGGATTTTGATGAATGAAAAAAATTGATACCCTTTGAAAATTTCTCAGAATTTTTTTGTAACATATTCTTGACTAGATGTGTATTTACAGGACACTTTGCCCGTTGAATATAATTGGGTTTCTATGCAGTATATTGGAATTTATCTCTGTACAAGCTTCCGATTGTGATCTTCGAAGACAACACAATTTACAGTGGTAGATATGGGTTTTCGATTTCGGTAACAGATGAGCTGAATTGCAGCAAATGAAGGAAGGTCTCACTCAGAAACTCACATGATGAAAAAAGCTTACAACGCAAAAAGAGTCTTTTTGGCAGCGGATCTCGATTGCTTCTATTGAATTTTACAGAGCATAGAAATTGATGAAATTGGAAAGTATCATGTAACCCAATGATATCCTCAGAAGAAGATCAACAATTTTTTCGCCCCATTCTTATTATTTCATTTTGAAAAATATTTTTTAAAACAATTCTCAATATGTTTTCGACGTGTGAAACATCTATCATTGATGTCCTGTGTGATTGAGAAATTGCTTACTATTGAGAAATTAACTGCGTAAGTACTGATAATTGACCTGCGATGTGTCGAAACGTTGAGAGAAAAAACAACAACTTTTTTCTCTACGAAATTACCGAATTCTACTCCGAAGAATAGCTGTTGGATTACTGGAACACCTGAGGTGTATCGATAGCCACATATCAGTGTGCATAATCTTTTCTCAGTCCACTCTGCTTTTCTGGGATATGCGATAATCGAGGAATCATAATACAAAAATGTCGTTCAGACAGAATACCAATTAGATTTAATTTCCAGATGACTGATATCAAATGTGACACAAAATAATTCAACAATTGATATTCTCCTTTTTCTCGGAAAAGTTTCTTTAAATCCATGGAAAATGTAGTACGTGGCTGACTAGAAGTTGAATCATTTATTCTGCAGTAACCGCAGTAGTTATATTCCAAGGCAGATAATATTATTTGAAAATATATATTTTTTCAAGAAAGAATACTCTAGGGGAATTTGAAGTTTATTTATCATAATATATATGTACAGTTCAATTTATTAGATATAGTTCGAAAATACAATCGTAATGCATTGTTACATCTAATGCCGAATGGAGATGGGTATGAATACGGAATTGAGCAAGATGAGAATTAGTAGGCAGCAATCGAGGATAAATTGCTACCACAGACACGTGAGAAAGAACATAGACATGAAAAATAAGAATGTGAATGTTTTTCCTCATTTATTTCTGTGATTTTATAGCTTACCGTTCTTAACTATAAAATCTATGTTGTCATTGTGACCATAGATAAGAATTCAACCTGACGAATGAATCAGGTTCGAAGACAGGCGAAAACAGAGCTGTTTGTTTCACCATAGATGCATTTTTCATTCTGAGTTTCCCAACCCAGATAACATTCATCAATAACTCCGCGGGACTGTATAGACACAAAAGTGATTCAAATGAAAAGCAAGCCACAATGCGAATCAATTTTTCTTTTCAGCTAATCCAATCTGGCCAGCGAGGGCCTTTTGTCTACGTTTTGATATCGATATGAAATCACATGTATTTCGTCGACACATAAAATGCCAGTTTGAATCAATTTTATTGCCTTCTACCCATGTAGACAAGTCAAAGATAGAATACATTTTGTGTTTAGGCAAATGCGGGTTTCCTGCAGCGTAGAAAACTGTTTAACCAACTATAAAAAGGACACTTCTGGGAAAAATGCCGCAAATAGTCTCGCAAACGAGGCAAGGGAGATTCTTTCCAAAATTTCGTTTTTACTGGTCAGGCAGCATACAGGCCTTATTGTTGTTTCTTGGTGTAACTCTGATAATTCTTCAGCGAAAAGAAAGAAAATGACGAAGAAGAGAATATGTACCTTCAGATTGCGTGAATAATTACTCTTTAATATTTATCGACGGTATAAATGGAAAACGTTACGTTCAGTCGGTTATTGCGCGAGTTGGCTATGGAGCCGGCTTATGTTCGATTCAGATTTTTCAGTCTATGTGCGATGGTCAATTTTTGGTGCAGCAGGTGAATCTGTAGGACGATCCAGTGCGCTGCGGCACCAAAAATAATTAGCCGACCTTTTCCCCCACAAGGATCTGCGTCCGGGCACTTTCGTAATAGTGTTGAATGAGAAAAAAAAAACGATAATATTGAACTTGGAGTGAGAGATGTCTCACTCATGTGAAATTTGAAAACAAATTTTTGAAATATGGGAGATCACTCGAAATTTCAGACAATCATCAGGGATTAATTGGATTCATAGAATTTTGCATGGATTTGCAGGACTTACAGTCGACACTCTCACCCGAAATACTAATAATTAACATATCCCTCGCCTTGAATATGAAAATTGTTCTAAAATTTTTCGTTTTCGTTAACCAGCTGACGTACGTCAACCCTCAGAAGTCGAAACTTGTGCGAGCAATGTATCAACGAGGCCTTACCTTTTAACGTGCGATTACCCAGCACGGTGGCCCAGCGAGGATTCGAACCCCGGCCTTCCGCTTGATGGGCAGATATGCTAACCACTACACTACTGAGACCACTTTCACTACTTCACACAGTTCGCTTCATGGTGAAAAATGTGGAATCTATCGGAAGCTACTAAGGTAATGTTTGTGTAGTCGATAATAGCTATGACATGTGTGATCATCGTCGGTATCTCTACTACCAATGTGAGAAATGTTCAGATAGAAAAAACCTCTCCTCATGGAATATCACAAGAATCAACAAATACCCACATTTTATGTTCCACAGCTAATTCCGAGATTGAGACTGAAAAAATTACAACCAAACCTAATGTAAATCCAATCGACAAACGTTTCGACATTGTGAGAGGATGACTAGAACTTTTCGAAATTCACCAATTTATATGGAAAAACCTTCTGAGATGAAAAGTTGGTGTTCGAGGAAAGTGAACGATCGTTCTTCAAAATATGGTTGTATTACATAAATATCCCATATTATCATTATTACTTATAATGGCAGAGGGTGAACCCCGAGGTAAACCCTATCATGGGCTAAACTAATTTCAGAAATATGTCGATATGAGCTCATAGGAGAATGATTCATCAATTAAATGAATTAGGGAATAAAAACACAAAGAACAAGAAATATATTCACATTGATATATTGTCCGTCCGATATGTTGAAACGCTTCATAATCATAAAAACACAGCACATAATATCAGTTCACAAGTTTTCCAGTATTGTAGTCGGTCCTCGAATGAATTAATGGAAGGCGCCGACACAACTTCTTCCGGGAGACGTTTTTATTTGGGTAGAATTCTAATTGACCAAATGCAGTTACTGTGATAGGGATGCCAGATGTGACCTCTAGGCCTAGAAAGAACGTTGTGGTGGAAAAAGTCGAGATTTGAATTCAGAATATTGTAAATTGTGACGTCTGTATAATGTGCGGTATCCTCATCGCGTCAATTATCTCATGTGAACATGATGTTGCACACGTATGGTGGAATTTATGCCTTTAACATATATAACAGAAGCAAATTTCAGAATGAGTTGAATTCTGAAGAGTTTCGACATTGGGTTTGGACTTGGACTTTCTTAGCAGTTACAGGATGATGATGGACCTTTTAACTTCCTGAGTGATGTGTCGTTCCCATTTCAGCTCATGTTAAATCATTACTGGAAGGTCGTTATGAGACGAAACGTGTTTCAATTGATGATTTTATCAATGGAATACGTTTACATTGAGTTGTTTTTTCCAACACACTTGTTATCATCAGTTTTTATTGGCATGTGTTGTATCAATGTGAGAAAGCCAGTAGATAATTCCAAGAACGGCATGCGACTCCAAGAATCTGCCGTGAATTTAATATTATCTGAATTCGATGAGTGAATATGATAGTTATTATATCCTAAGTCACCTCTCATCTCCAAATGTTTTTGTTTTATAAGCAGCCTTTACAGTGGACCATTGTGGAACGCACATGAGAAATCGAGATGAATAACGCCAACCAGATCATCTTCAATCAATGACTTCGTTGTTCATGAGAGAAGATTGGTACGACTGGGATCCATAATCTTCGTATATTGGCTGAGGAACTCTCGAATGTGTTGCTTCCATCAGTATTGAGGAAACTGATATCGAAGTTACCATTGGTAACTTCGATATCATCATTCTATCTCTCTCTAGTCTGGTATTAGATTATTTAGACTGGAACTAATCTTAAGGAAGCATGTACAAATCTATAAACAAATACATGCTGTGGAGTTCATGGGTTTTCATTATTCATCGTGACGTTGGAAGATATAAACAGTATTTTCAGAAGTATTCACATCTCGATTTACATCTAGAGTGTTTCAAAAATTCATGAAGTCACAGCGGAGAATTATCCCAAGTGATAAAGGGTGAGGTGAAACATATTATGTGTTCCGGAATGCTCGCTGAAATGTGTTAGACGCTGATTCCCAAACCACACTGATTAAGAGTGAAGGTGCATCGGTAGCTGCATTTTTGAAATAGGACTTTTCTGGTTCAATTTCGCTTAACAAATTCTATGAAAACCACCCCATATTTCCGAAAAAAAAAATAAACGTTTTATCAAAAGAATATCAGGGGCACGAATTGGATTCCATAAAATCATACAACTAATGAAATATAGGCCTGAGTATAGACCTTTAGGTATAGGAAAACAAAATGGATTTCAACTCACCTACTTCTGATGAGCCCTATTTAAGTGATTCCTGAAAACTTTGATAGATAATATACCGTTTTCAGATAATATCATTGGAGAAACCTATAGTTGCTCTAGTGATGTTACGAATTCAACGATCAACAAAAATTTTGCAAAATAATGAAACCTTTGCTTCACGCTCATGACTTCCCCTACTCCTATGCCTCGTAGAATGTAACGCCCACCTACCCCATTTTTACCCATCCCCCAACAACAATTCTGCGGAATAATGAAACCCTTTCTCTACGCTCATGACTACCCTTACTCCTATGTTTCGTATAATGCAACGCCCACCAACCACATTTGTTTACCCATATAGAGTATTCGCGAAGGTTCGAGAATCGTCTATGCCCGTTCAAAAACTGAACATTCCAGAACCATTGACACAGAGCAGCGGAAGTCAGTTGAATACCGACTACGCGATCAGAAAAATGAATAGGCGAAACATTGCGACAATTATACAGGTGACTGATTGAATTGTGTATCAGTTATTTCAGTGATTTCTTGAGATTGTGAGAATGGAATTCTTTTATTTTGTTGTACCAATTGTCACTTATTTTCGGACCCAGAATGAAAAAGCAACAGTAACAAGACCCAATTCCTGAAGGACATCGGTCAAAGTCGATGCTGTTTGTCACTGAAAACATTAATTTATATCTACTACTACTATCATTATTATAACACCATTATATGAAATGTACAGGTATTCTCTCTGAAGCTTCTGGCCTGCATTATTTTGTGCAGCGAGTTGACGTAGTGAGTTTTGGAGTGGTAGGTTACTAATATTTTCTATATGATTCTTAATGCTTCTGATTAATATTTGATTCACCACACTTTTTATCCACCTCATTCAGGTGATGAAACTGACAATGACCCAATTTTTTGGGTTCAGACGAAACTCTGTAGGTATATAACAAAAAAAAAACCGGAAAACAAATTGGCATTCACTGAATATTTGAAGGTTCCTAGGTAAGCATCAAAAAAACCTCCCTAGATAAGGACTCCCAATGTTTGGTCGCTTTGTTGAGAAACAACCTCGGAAAAAGAGAAGTTCGACCAGACTACCACAACAAAAGGGAGAAAAGACTGCACTTCTAGGGTTCAGTCGAAAATTATAGATCACAATATCATCGAGATCTCGATTGTGATGGATGATTCCGCAGAAAGAGTCACTCCTGACATCAAGTTAGTGGGAAAACCTTTCAATTATCTGATCATTCCATGCATCCATCGATACTGATGAATCTATTCAAAGTGCCGATTCCTGAACAGATAGTGGGATATTTTATGATGAAAAACGATTATAACTCATTGCTCGCTCATGGAATAAACTAAGTGATAGGCAGAGTTTCTTTATGAAAAATGCAATATGTTCATGAAGGATGTGAAATTTAGCTAGTAACAATGATCAAAAACTCATCAACCCAATAATTACAGAAAACTTCATCGATGTTACAGTTGAAAGAAGTATTGATTTGACATTACACGAAGTGTGTCAATATTACCCATATAGGAATTCTACCTAAAGTAGTTATTCATCACATTATCAACACAAAAAAGAAAATTTTTTTTAAGAAACCATTATAGTGAAATTTCCTGATGTTCCAACATTTTCTGATTGAATATATCATTCGAAGAATGAGATTTGATAATTATAGACTGTGTCGAAACTTCTTGAAAAAATTGTTCAAAAGCTTTTGACAGCGTTTGCTTTGAAATTTTGTTACTGAAACTCAGTCACTATGGTGTAAGAGGAACACCTCTTAGGTGGTTCACCAGTTACTTATTGAACAGGCAACAAAGGGTAGTTTTGGATGACAATCACGCAAAAAAATGCTCTTCATGGGGAAACATTAGCACAGGTGTCCCGCAAGGATCCATCCTGGGTCCCTTGTTGTTCCTTCTTTACATTAATGATTTGCCGAAAAATATCCCCCAAGCTGCAACAACAATGTTTGCAGATGATACTATTTTTCTAGTAAATGGCACCAACATGAACGAATCATTAGATAAATTGAACTCCACAATACTGCTCATAAATCGATGGTGTGAGACAAATAATATTGGTATCAATTTCGCAAAAACACATTGCGCATTTTTTTATCAAAGACCTTATAGTAACCCCAATCCTATCTCCTTTGGTGTGAAATTCGAAAGTAGTAGCAGATATCTTGGTTTCATTTCAGACTCTCAATTGAATTGGAGGCAATCTATTTTTTAACTGAATAAAAAATTGAGTAGTTCTTGCTCTGCCCTCAGAAACCTGAAATCACAAGGCTTATCCAAACAAACATCGAAAACAGTTTACATTGCAACAATTTATTCTTATCTATGGTATAATTTTCTGGAAAAAATCTGTGAAATGGCAATCAGTGTTTGTACTCCAAAAAAGGGCCTTGCGAATAATTGTCGGACTCAATCGTACGGATTCATGCAAAGAATATTTCATTTAACTGGAAATTTTTACTCTACCATCACTTTATATTATGAAAGCTCTATGCTCTGTTCACAAAAATCTAGCTGTCTACAACGTCAGCTCAGCGTCCACACGACAGGGCAATGATCTGATAATTCTTCCTCATCACGTAACTTCTTTTCTTGAAAACAGCATTTATTATAGCAGCGCTAAACTATACAAGTTATCTCCGAAGTTTGAAAGCATGCATTCTCTAAAATTCAAGAGGTCTATTAAAAAATTCAATTAGTTAATTGGTAAAGCCTATTCTATCAATGACTTTTTTGACGATTCAATCTGAATTGTGCTGTTTCGTATTTCATGCAATTATGTGTTTTTTATTGGATTTCAATTGTTGATCCATTTTGTAATTTGTCTAGGTTTTATATCATTATCTTGCTTATCTCATACTACTGTACACTTTCCTACAAACTCTTTGTTTTCCCGGAAATAAATGAATTTAAATGAATTTGAATTTGGGAAATTGGGTTTTTCCTTCAACCAGCTGACGCCGCCTTCAGAATTCGAGACTTGTGCCAACAATTGATTAACGGGACCTTACCTTTCAACATGTGAATTTCTTGGGTGGGAATCGAACCCCGGTCTCCTCCTTACAATACAATACCGGTTTATCATAGCGCTATCAGTCGACGTCTTATTTCGCTTTGTGTTCAAAATACCAAATAAATCTTCGCACCTAGTCGAGAGTCACCATATACTTATTACATGAAATGAAGTTATGAAATGATTTTTATATACAACCATATATTTAAGGCTGTCATTACTAACGTCATTGAAGGTTGGGAAGTGTCACATTACGTCGCACATAACACACCTCTACTTCCCGCCCTCATTTCATCTATTCTAGAGTCCATCTGTCATTTATTGACTTAATCTGACATTTATTTATATTGATGACAATTGTATACCTGTAGTCACGGTAACAATATATCTACTTGATTATTCTGAGAACACCGCGTTCTTGGTAATTTGTTAAATGTAATATTTTCATGTTCAGAACGAAACAGAGATTTATTAATTCTAATCGGAATATGATGGTTGTGAATAAAATAGTATACAAATCTCGGAAGGAAGTTTCATTCCTGGCTCGAGATAACCTTTGCGTCTCGGTTTACTAACTCATCTCACGACAGGAATGAATCACTTCCCACCACGGTATGTAGTATACAATTTCATAGCAATATAATGCGCCGTAACATGAAAATACCTGTATTCACAGTTATAAAAATACGTTTTGCCTCCTGCAACATGTAACAAATGAGTAACAGGGTATATCCCAAATAAATAATAATAAAAAAAATCATGCCCTACTTTTCTTGATTTCTCCTCTCATAGAAAACTGAAGGAAGCTCTCTACCAACTACTCCGCTCACATGATTGAAACACCTCTTTTAAATCCAATTGTTCAACTCAAAGTTCATGTGCGCCATCTACGATCGACTGTCTGCCCTGACCACGTGCAACTCCCACTCGAATGTGCGTGCGAATTTCGCGGAACGGCTGCAACTTCGACCTTCCCGACCGAGATCCGCGGCTCGACTGGAAAGTGGAAACTAGAACTCCTGCTCTCACATGAGAAATCTGCAACTTTGCCCTAACCTCAACATCCCCTTGCGAGGCCGCTATGACTCTCCCGTGCAAAATTACCGACCCTATACCTCGAGTACCTTCTCATCAGTTTTCCGGGTTCGATTTTTCGTATGTGCTTCTACGTTTTTTGTCATTCATTTAGTTTAACTGGTAGTGATATTATTCGCCAGCCAGGAGACGAAGATGATCAGTGGGTTTAATCGAGTTCCGTCTCAGGTCAAGCGTTTCTTGTGGCAATGATCTGGATGGGTGAATGGTTTCCTTTTCTCTCCATTCTCTCTCGATAAAAAAATGGCACAATGGAAGATCATACCACGAGTTTTGAATTACTGAACTAAACCATTGTTCATGGATATACAGGATAGTTAGTCAATCATACCGAAATATCATTTGAAGGGATAAAGAGTACGCATGGATGGCATAAGTTTACAAATAACGTTTTTTTCATACTTTCTGAGTAGTTAGGAGATCGAACATCGTAATAAATAAACTTTTTATAGGGTTTCTTGAATAAACGAATACGCTTATAATGACTTGCCTATCAAAATGTGGTCCAGACTATATACAGTGAGATTAAAAACTTTCCACCACATAGAAAACTTTTTTATTATCGATTTGTCAAAAAATTGTACTACTGATAAAAATTGGTGTATTGTACAATACTTGCATATGAGTTGGCAACATTTCAAATTGCTGTGTGAAACGTGTGAAACGAATAATATAATTTTGATCAAGAGTAAAACTACCTACCCTGAATGTGATTCCAAATTTCAATATTGATTTCAGTTCAAAACAACTCCTCAAGTATCAACTCATGCAAGTATTCTGCAATACACTATTGTTTATGAGGAATAAAGTTTTATGACAAATCGATAATAAAAAAGTTTTCCATATGGTGGCAATTTTTGAATCTCACTGTATATAGTCTGGGAAGCCACTATAGGCGTATCCGCCTATTTATGAAACCTTATAAAAAGTATATTTCATCTGGTAAACAGATGGGTAAAAGTCGATCTCTATTCCGTCTTTCGGATCAGAGGTCGTAGCTTGAATCGAACAGTTTTTTGTCACTCACACAAATTGCCAAAAGAAGTCAATCAGTTCAGAAACAGAGTTGAAATTTTTTATCAGTGTCGTTTATGGTTTTTCGTCAAACGGCCGACGAACGCCAAGCTTCAGAAGTCGAAACTTGTGTGAGCAATGGAGCACCACTCGAGGCTCTACGTTTATCGTTGATATTTTATCGATTATTTCAAAGCTCAAACTTTCATTTTCACTGTAAACTTCTATTGAAAATATTATTTTGAAGATTTATCAGCTTTTTGTCAATATTCCTGTTAAACTGATAAACAATAATCTCCACTCACATCACACTTCAATGAAGGAAACTTTACATTGTCAATTAAGGAGAGTCATTAGTATAATCTCATAACACCAATTCACGATTGTTATGACTTTAGTGACTATTTGACTATCGAACTGCCTTCATTGTTCTATTCAAGCATAGTATAATATTCATCTAGTAGTTGATAGCTGCACTATCAACCAAAAAATGGCCAGGACGTGCTAGAACGTGTATTAACTTTGTCATAGTTCTAGATTAAACTATGCGCTTTCAAGTATATTTTTTCATTCAGGTAAATTTTGAATTCAAATGTTTATGCCATTTGATATTACGAAATTTTAAAATATCTTTCTTACATAAGTCTCAGGGATCTGGACTCCTTGAATTTGTTCCATTTCAAAACGATACATTGAGATATACACAATGTTCTGAACATTTCAAATCGTTCACCCAACCGAGCTATGAGAACAATATAATGAAAGAATACCTAAATCTGCAATGAATTCTTCCATTGAAACTCCCACCTATTGACATTATAACCCAGATGATGTTACGAAAACGATTCAAATGCTTTTTACATAGACATCGGCTAACTGAATGTGTGAATGGAATGGAATAATAATAATTTACTTATGATAGAACAGAATGGAAGCAAAAGGAAAATGAATATATTTATTCATATATTGGTGGTGAAAAAAAAATAATATATATATATATATATATATATATATATATATATATATATATATATATATAAGAATACTTTTAATATTCGGGTGGGCAGTCAACAAGGAATTGGAACAAAGTGAACTCTTTATTCTGTTCAAGCGTTCGAGTCTTTATTGGCTCTTCATCAGGAACTCTACAATGAATTGGAAAGAACTGTAAGAATAAAAAAGTTTTTTAACATGTGCTTACTTACGAATGTGAGGTTAATAATCCTTTTATATAAAAACATGAAGGACAACATATCACAAACACATCGACTTAATGGTACAAATATAATATAAAACTTTAATTAAAAGATATGAGCAATCGAACATGTAAAAGAATTGAAAAAATGGGGGAAGTTGTTTCTCCTCATTGCTCATATCTTTTAATTAAAGTTTTATATTATATTTGCACCATTAAGTCGATGTGTATGTGATATGTTGTCCTTCATGTTTTTATTATAAAAGTACTATTAACCTCACATTCATAAGTAAGCACATGTTAAAAAACTTTTCTATTCTTACAATTTTTCCCAATTCATTGTAGAGTTCCTGATGGAGAGCCAATAAAGACTCGAAAGCTTGAACAGAATAAAGAGTTCAATTTGTTCCAATTCCTTGTTGACTGCACACCCGAATATTAAAAGGATTCTTCTTTAACTTAGACAGTCGTCTAACCTTCGCACATCTATATATATATATATATATATATAACAAAACTGTTTAGTTTTTTTGGGTGAACAGCAGAACGGAAGTGTACTCCTATTAGACCAGTTTTTCCAATATTTCGATAATGTTTATTACCATCTTCAGGAAAAAGCTACAAAATTATTACTTCAAGTTATCACTTCAAATAATCAGTAATCAGAACCTTACTGTATTTGAGGTTAGTCGTATTCAAAAAGTTGGTAAATGAATACGACTAACCTCAAATACAGTAAGGTTCTAATTAGAGATTATTTGAAGTGATAACTTGAAATAATAATTTTGTAGCTTTTCCCTGAAGATGGTAATAAACATTATCGAAATATTTGAAAAACTGGTGTTATAAGAGTACACTTCCGTTCTACTGTTCACCCAAAAAACTACACAGTTTTGTTCTTAACTGGTCAGCAAAGACTTCCCCTCTAGTATATATACATATATCATTACACTTAAAGATCAAAACACGAAAACATATATTTGGCAAAAAATTTCAAAGAGAGACTTCGCATGTTTTCAGAAAGTTTGGATGAATCTGACCCATAACTTGTTTTGAGATTAGTTTGTTGGTTGGCTACATACTTTACTTTTAATTATATTTATGCAAGAGAACGGCTTGCTCGCACGAATATGTCGATCTAAAGATAGTTAGCACCCCAAATGCCAACTTCTTCACCTCACTGTAGCGATATGGAAGACTACATGCCTCGAATATATGTCAACTCGCGGCATTTCTTTGACAGCTGTCCACTTTTGTTGCGTTACGTACATACATACATTTCCGGATCTCCAACTTTTCCAACTTGATTTTAGACTCTGTGAATTCTCCGCTCCAGAAAGCTTCATTCCTAAATCAAACAATTTCATTTTTAGAGATTCAGTATCAACTCCAAGTGGCTCAATTTATAGATTTCGTTACTATTTCTCTAGAAAGAAAATTCGCTAGGTTCATGGACCACACTTTTTTTTTTACATTATATTTCACATACACAAAATGTTAAAGTAAAAGTGTCGTGCTTCCATTGATTAAAATTGTGAGAACTTCCTGAAAGTAGAAGATAAATTAAAAGTAAAAGTTTGGTCTATGAACCAAGCATTACTATGAATGCTAGAGTGATTTTGTTGATTCTGAATCGTTGAAATCTGTCAGCATATTTATTCCAAATTTTTTTTAACTGCTGAATTAATTCGTGTTAACAGTTGCACTGCTGGTTTTACCGCGATATCACTTCAGTAACTGAAAATGACGTGATTTACCGCTCTGAATATGTTCTGCAAAAATATTCGATTTTTCTCGAAACAAAACAATTCTTCTACCAAAACATAGGCTGCAGTTTCAGATTCAGCTCATCGAATACTGCTGTCCACATATCCACCATAAAGTTAGATTTTTTGTAAACATTTGCCGTTCTCTCATTCAGGGCGATTGATGCCATTTTCATTAAGGAATCCATTTATTTCATGCAAATACAAAGAAAAACGTTTCAATACCTTACCTTCGGAAATCCATTGCACTTTATTGTGAAGAAGTAGGTATGACTACCAAGTCTTCATTGCATTCAAGAATTCTTTGAACTGACGATGGTAGAGTGCTTTTTCTATACTATGGATCCATGTTAGATGCCTCTCCTGATTGGGGAAGTTGAACTGGGAAGATTCAGTTCGAAGAAGGTGGTGTCAAAATCAACACTGGTAGAAGTATTCATGCCAATCTCTGAATTCACCAAGAATGTTATACGTAACTGACAAAATAGTCAGTCAATTTTGCATTAACATAATATTGCAGTAACGTATCGGAGCAAATATACCAATTTGCCCTATAACTATATGTCACAAGACTTCGAAGCTTTTTTATTCTCAGGGGGGAGAAAACTCGGAAAATGGATTTGCAAATATATTTGCTTTTTGTTGGGCAGTGGTGGCTTGTGATCCCTCTTCTTTGGTTGAAGGGGGAAATAAACTGAAAGTGAAAAATTTTGGCGACAGCTTCTGCAAATGACCTAAACGAACGAGAACCGTTTGGACATTCTACAAGTTTTGAACGAATTTTATAATTATGTGCTTCTTCAGCAGCTTCAATTTTACTTCAATTGTACTACACCTATTTCTTGCGCCAGCGATTGAATGCCGCTTGTTTGGATGTGACAGCCTTAGTGCATTGTAGTACTTGTAATGAATGTTTCCATCCCCAAAATAATGGTATCAGAGATTTCTTGGGCACATAGAGTGGGATCAGCAGATGTTAAACAGACCCTCCCCCAAGGAGAATCAGACAAAAATATTCGAAGACCGTCCCAGTCTGCTGACTTGTAAATGCCAGACACGACGTGCGGGTAACTTACCACTCATTGGAGCCAAATACGAACAAGTTGTTGAAATCAAAGTGTGATCAGAATTACCCAAGGGGGAGTATATTTTGATCTGATGAAAATCAGAATGAGTAGTGAGAAATAAGTCCAGTGTATTGGCAAATTGGTTATTCGTATCAGGAATACGAGTGGGTTGATCTATGAGTTGTTCCGGATCATTAGTAATAGCATATGCCTCTGCCTGTCGTTCTCTTTCATCTTTTCTATTCGAGAATTTGAGCCATGAAGAATTATGTACATTAAAATCGCATGTACATTGATCTCAGCAGTTGGATGGTTTTCTTTGATGAAGTCGATTTTATCCGATAGAAATTCTAATACTTTGTCAAAAGTTGTTCAGTAATTGGAGTCATTTCACCACGCTAATCATCGTTTTGGGTTTTCATGAAAAAATAAGTTCTGCGCCTTCGATGAATCCGTCTTCATCACCTGCGTGGAGTATTATATGTCTAAGAAAGATATTCTCATTCAGAATTCTCTAGTCGTTTCAACTTTATCATCTTGCCACGAATGCATTATGGAAATCCAGGTCTCATCAATGAATAAAAATTTTCTGAAGCTTCTTCTCGCATAATTTTTTGGTAGTACGGCCAAACGTGAAGTAAGGACTTTATGTGATTAATACATAGGGACTTTCTCTGTGATATCTAATACTCTGGAATAGGGCGGCTTACTGGAAATAATATCCGCTAATAATTTCAAGGAGTATATCAGCAACAATAAAAAATAAGAACTGAACAAATAAAATCAATGAATCATAAAAGAAACATATGCATTGAAACACAGTTATAACTCTGAAATCAAATCAATGAACTACGCAAGAAGTGTAAGCACAAAAAGATCGAACTGAGGACAATAAGGTCTTCTCATGAAATACGAACCGTGTAAAAAATTACACAAGCAGGCAAAAATATATTTTCCGGCTCTAAGCCTGTATCAAATACTTCTAGTTACTAGAAAGGGTCAGTAGATCCCTCAATATGTGATCAATAATTTTGTATCCAACAGAAATGGAAAATAATGGCTTCTATTTCGAAAAATAAATAAAATGCTTTTTTACGTTAAAAGATGTAAAAATTGACCTACCAAGTTGGTCCTCTGTTACCTTGCTTGGCTGTAGCCTTTCGACTCTCATTCCACAGTTTCCAAGTAGGAATATATTCAAAACCAAACGACACTCATGCACACGAATTACTTAAAATTCTTATTTTTTGCGATTTTGTTTCCGTTATTAAATTCTCTTGATGGATGCGACCCCATGTTCGGTGAGGGACTAGCCTAGAGGTAAGCACATTCGCCGGTCCATCTTGCTGGGATTCACACGGTAAAAGGTGGGGCCTAGATAATCCACTGATCGCACAAGTTCCGAATTCGAAGGGTTCGTCAGCCGGTTGAAGGAAAAATCAATTTTGAATACAAAAACAATACATGGTATGAAAAGATTTTCGAATGGCACCTATATCTACTACATGCATTTGTAACTGTTTTGGTGGTTTTACGTGTTCGAGTTGATTTGGGAACTTCGTCATCTTTTTCATTTAGGAAATTGCACTCATAGTATACAATCTCAATTTCGAGGCTGCTGCTACAAGTTGAAAACGAATATCTGACTAAAGAATACGAATACAATTTCCTAAATTGTTCTCAATATACCTCTCTAACAGCGGTTAAGGGAAGTGAAGGTCCATTATTATCGCGTTTTCTTCAGAAATAGTCAATCAAAGATGCTACCAATCCTTAGCAGCGCTCGTTTAACTGTTCTGATCCCTCAACGAAGATAAGTACTGCTAGGGAATGATCAAATACAATTTTGGAATTCAATAACGTAAATGTATACCATAGACATTATAACTAATGGACTAGCCCTTATGACAGTTTTTCATATGATACGATACGGAATACAATAGAGAGAGAAAGGATATGCACATTGGAGTGATATTGGGAAAGACAGAAATATCATTATTCTATCTTGCTCTCGGCAGTCCTCTCTCTCTCTTAGGGCTAGACCGTAAGTTATGAAGTCAATGGTTAGTACACAGAACTGCCACTTTTGAAAAACACTTTTTAATTGCTGAATAACAAATTTCATATACAATGCAGCAATATCGAGAATGCAGCCAACCGAATAGCACAGAAAAACAACGCCCAAGTTGAAATTCAATGTAAACATTCCGAACTACATGAATTTACCAACAAAATGTGAAATTGGTAATGTGAGATATTTCTAGCTAGACGTTTTCCAGAACTTCTGTCGATGATTTGGTTCTCGGCAGTGAAGAGGCAAGCTCTTCCGCCCCTCAAGCGGAAGACCCAGGTTCAACTTCCCATCGGGCCACCGTGCTGGGACGCACACGTCAAAAAGCGAGGCCTTCTGCGGAAGATTCGACCTCTGAAGGCCGAGACTCGTCAACCGGTTAACAAAACAATTTTTTTTTTCATTTTTTCTATTAATTCATTGGTACTAGAAATGCCACTCATTCTGATTTTGAATGAGATTTGTACCCTTTAACCTAGAGCAAGGATAAGCATAAGTTTGAGATATATTTTTCAAAATGAGGTTTTCCAATAGGCACAATTTTTCTAATTTGGTCAACACTTAGTGAGGGTCCCAGATTTTCCCATATCGGGAAAAAAGTGGATCGCATTCTCAAAATACCCCTCTTGAACCTTTTCCTTTGTATCATAGTTACCTGCATCAGATATCAGACTTCAAGCAGATCTATGTATTTTTCTAGTACTATAATTTTTACCTGGCTGCCCGATGGGCGATCTACCTTATCCACATCTACTTCACAAATAACCCCCAATGAGACGAAAATAATTTGTATGGTTTCATCGTATTTGCAATCAGTGATTGCATCAGAATCGCTGAATGTTCACCTCTCAGTTTTTCTCCTGGGGAATGGTTGCCAGACAAAATCGTTGCACCCCGAGTAAGATGGCACCACAGTGGATGTGGGTGCCTAAACGAAGCTGAAAAATATATATTGGGGTTCAAAATACAATACATTGGAAGTCAAAATTGATTTCGATATCTGGAAAACAAGTTTGGGACTGCAATAACAGAAACACCAAACATGTTACTTTGTCCCCTTTAAAAATTTTCAATATTCTAGGGATAAGTGGAAATGGTGATGATTGGGAATACATAAACGTTCGTGTCCGAGACAAACTTAATGTAGTACATCAGTTGCAAAACTTACGGGGTCTGGGTGCCAAGATAAAAATGTTTTACCCTATGTGTTAGAGTAGTTGGTAAACGAATCAATTTAAGGTTATCCAAATTTTTCGGCCCGCTCTTGGAAGGCGTAGTCTCAATATTGAATTCCGATGGTGACACATCTTGAACTTTGATCTGCTATAAACTTATATTTTGAATTTATATATGAAGCGAACATCACTAGTCGATGATTTTTTTGTAAACATTCTCCACCAAAATACTCAAGATCCTGAATATCATTATGTTTTGTTCTTCACACCACTTCCACATAACTCCAGCCATTCCGTTGAAGTTTGGGTATTTCATTCCACACATGCAGTTGATGTGTGCGATGACGGTTTTGTTGACTATATGCAATAAAATGTGACAGTTCGAGAAGAAATGTCTAGGTTTAGAGGCATTCCAGAACACAAATATGAAGTTTGGCCTCGCCTGCTTGCTTCCCTGGATCCTTTGGCTTTCTCGTTGTTGCATGTTATACTCTGGAAAATTCAGGCCTCGTTCTAGTTACCCACCTTAGAAAGTCACTGTGCAACTTGCTGAAAATTTACATTGTCAAAATCCCCCCGATCTGCCTACAAGGTTTTATATATATATATATATATATATATATATATATATATATATAGCCATGTCGGACAAAGTCGTCTCGAATGCTCCAGCATATCGATCCACTCATCAGACATAGCAGTACTGAAGGCTGAGAAACCGTTGCCCAATGAAATTCAAGGGTCCAGTAGAAAACCTCAACTCGGAGAAAAAGGTCTGGACTTCCGGATTCAGTTGAGGTGGATTTGGGGTAGTGCAATGACCTGGAAGCTGCGCCAACAAAAATAATTGTTTTTGTGCGCGAGACACGCGGCGTACACAACTCAGGAAGTGAGTGGAACAAAAAACGGCGTATTATGATGATTGAAGGTCAGCCGTAAAATGATCTACGAAGTAGATTGCCCCTGTCGATGACCAATGATCAGAAATTATTGTCAGTCTCAGCTGTTTCCAAATATATGTCCACTCACTTCTTTGGTTCCGTTCTAAATCGTGACAGAAATATAAAAAACAAACTTACTTGCGACTAGTAAGAATGGAGTTTGTCATCGAGTTACCTTAGGTTCTTCGTTGTCGTTCTTTAGTCTGATATAGGTATACCACCGCAGTGCAAAATCATCTTTGATATCACTACCATAAGACTTTGCCTCAGTCAGATCATCTTCCAGTATAGTATTAACAGCGTTATCACTACGGAAAGATTCACTGTTGGTGGCGGAAAATTCCGATGTCAAATCTGACGACGAACCTGCGCCAACCAAAAAGGAATTGTCTTTGGGCGCGAGACACTCGGCTGGCACAACACAAAAAGTGTGCAGGGCAGAAAACGGCGTAGGATGGTGAATACAGTTCAGCCGTATGTTGAACTACAAGGTAGATTGACCCTGCCGATGATCAATGATCAGAAATCATTGTCAGTCTCATCTATTTCCGATTAGATGTCCACTCATTTCGGTGGTTTCTCTGAAACATGACAAAAAACAATCTAACTTACTGGACGAGTAGGAACGGAGTTTTTCCTAGAGGTTCCGTAGTGTTCGCCAAGTTTCTACGTTGTCTTCACTGAGCATCGTTCTCTTTCGCCATTTTTTCCCATAGTATGGGAATTTCTTAAGGACTAAACGACTTACCTGAAGGAAGTTTAATCCAAATTATACGAGGTCCCGAACCAAGAAGGCGATATCATCGCAAGGTATATTGACGGATATTCGAGTGAGGTATCGTGAGATGGGGGCATCGTGAATCATTCTTTCAACTTGCGCATTTCAGTCATAGAGGTACTACTACAAGGTGATCTATTCGGATGGGACCAACCGAAGTATAATAAATTACATAAAAGCGCAATGATGAATAAAGACAATGAAATATATTTGAAACTGAGTTTCAAGTGGAATTGATGATTTGATTTCCTAATATTCATAAAACTCTTCAGTTATCGCAAGGAAAAGAAATAGATACTCTCAATTTCATTAATATATTCGACTGCCTTCTTTTCTCTCTCATTTCTTTCCAGTTCCCAAGTTTTCTGTTAGGTCTATATTTCCATATAGCGAAATTTCAAACAGAATATAAACTCCAACCCCAAACCACTATACGACAGGAAATATTGTCATCTACATCAAAACAGAAGTTTTCTCATACCGTTTCAACGTGGTATTGATCACTCGGTATCACACCAATTTCAGGAAAATCATTTATATTCCAAGGTAGGTACTTCTCACCACCCATTCGCTCGAAACAAATACTGGGTTCTACTGTCAAAAGCTACCTGCTACCCGTAACATTCAATCAGATATGCAAATGTTTAGCACAGCTTCGAGCCCGTATACCAATTTTCCCGCTGGAGTAGTGGAATTGGGTCGTGACTTTGATGAGTGTCAATAAATGAACTGATTCGTTTCGGAGTTACACGTTGATCAGCATTGGAATATTCGTGAAACTATCATTTACCACCATTGCCAAATGAAAGTAAAATTTGCATGCTATAATCTTCATTTCGAGGACTTTTTGTAGCAAATCGGAATTTCAAAAATGATAACAGCTCTTAAGTCGATTCAGTTTTCAATGATTTTTGTACAAAGATTATGTCAGGGATCCTCTAACAATAAGATACATGATTTGTATTTTACTTCTAATGAGCTCGAAGTTGCCGTTTTTCACAGGATAATTAATTTGGTATCCGAAGAACATTGTCAAATGATATTGATTTTTTTCTGATCAGTATGATCATTAGATAATAATGGTGAATAGTTTATTTTCTGCCAACGGAAGTAATAAAGGAAAGTCCTGCCAAATATATAGTGGCAAACAAAACGGGTTGTGTTACGACTTTTGTTCAATTTTTCCACACTCTTTTGAACTAAGTGCTTCTTCTTCGTAATATGACACAAATGGAAAAAAATATAATTTTCAACAAACAATAATCTAAAAAAAATAATGGTGATCATTAATAAAAAAAATCAACGAGCACTCGGAATCTTCCAAAATATTTCGAAGTAGATTTGATCTCACCTTACGGAAAAAAGTAGTACATGTATTGAAATCGAAGTCCATTGATATCCGTCATTAAACTTAGGAGTAGATGACCTAAATTGCTATCTTGGGGGACACCAGTCGGCCTCACTAAGAACATCGATTTAAGTCCTTGTATTACTTTCACTAAGGTGAAATCAAAATACTTCGAAATATTTTAGGATAGGTACCCTGATTCACGAATTTTATTCATTGGAATGTAGAAATTAATTTCGTCCAACGTTTCAACAAAACCTTGATGAATATTTTTTCGAATCAATTCTCAGAAGAGTGCCAAGTTGGTTTTGATCGATCTGTTTGCGAAGAAGCCATAATCGATGAGATTGGAAACTTCCGTGTAAGAAGAATATAAATGTGTTAAACTGTGAAGAACCAATGTTGCTGGTCAATCATAACATTCTTTCCACGATATATGTTGAAAATTATTTTTTCAAGTTTTCCGGAAATACATTTTTTATAGGTCCGTAGACTTCCATAGAATATTTTTGGTCGGATTTATCATACATCTAATTATTGGAATAGTGGATAGGAGTGACAGAAGAGCAAGGTTAGGGGCACCTCTTTCCATGAATGAGAATGGCATATTTTCAGTTCTTGAAGATTTTTGATGGGTTTCTGAGTGTTGACTAATTTCAATTTTGAGTTACTAGGTGTTTTTCTAATAACTCTTTTTTGTTTTTCTACGAATATTTCAAATTCGACAATCTCTAAATAATCATATTTATCACCCTGTTTTATTCTCCCTTTTAATTTTCCAAAATCTTCTTATTGTTTTGAAGTTTTCTTGATCTTGATATCTTGTGATCGATAGTGATAGAATTCTCCACGTTTTATCAATGTCAAACCTTTTTTTATGGGACTCTCATCCTCGATAATTCATTATGTTTCTTGTGAGAAACTCCAACCGCAGTATCGATTTCAGTATTAAACAATATTTTTCATTGTCATTCGAAAATGCGCTTGTTTCTAACCTACTCTCAAGTTGGAAACTTGTAAAACTTTGTTTTACTATTTGAAATGTTCACCAAATCAATAAAAAAAAATTATATAGATAGCAGAGTTAGACAAAATCACTACTTTCGTGAATTGAACTCACAAGTCACAATTCATGAATTGAAACTTCACCAGAAAAAAGCTGGCTTGTGAATTGTTACTCTGATCAACTCACAATTCATTTTGTTAGTTTCAAAACGGTTTCATTTCCAGAATTCAAGATGGTGTTTTCCGTTGATCAGCTGACGCTCTCGCCTTTCCATCCAAAAATGAAAAAAAAATATATCTGATGTCTTCTTCAAATATTTCCCAGATAAGAAATGGTGATATCTATGGAACATATATAATATTCTAATGGCATATCCTAAAGGAAATTACACAATGATTTTTTGGCGATTAGTCTCGTTGATGATACTCGAGTCACAGACTCACTAACTTCTTTGTAATTGAGAAAAATCGGCGATTGATTCCTTTTCTTATTGAATTTTATCACCATTGCCCTCCTGATACATAATCAATCGTCTTCTCCTCGTCATTTTCATCACAGTTGGTTGATCCAAATAATAATTTTTTCCCACCGTTTTTTTCTGATCTCGTAAACCTTCCGAATTTGTTTCTCTTTCAAGGATATTTTGAAAATCAGTCTCAGAACCTTCAAATGTCTGAGGTGAGAAATAATTCGCATCTCTTCTCCGTTGGTTCACAAATTGTTCTCTGAATAGCTTGCTTTTTATCGTGTACGCTCGAAGTTAAAGAATAAATTTATTATAGTTATATCTGGAATCTCCAGAAAGTTATGGAATTTCAATTAGTTTTAATACGCCACCATTTATTGAACATAGGTACCTACTGAAAATTCATAATAGACAACTTGCGGGAATCACTTGCGTTAAGTACGGTATTCGAGTGACTTGAGCTCTTTTAAAAAAATTCACTTTTATTCCAAAGGTTATATTCTATTTCCAAAACTCGAAAAAAAAATATATATTGTTCTTCAAACTTGGTGAAATATCAAACTGAGTATAACAAAACTATTCATAACTTTTCTTCAACAAGTGCTCACTAACGGATGGCAAGAATTATATAATTGAATTTATGATCCTGAAATTCCTGAACATACGTTAACTGTAGCTGGAGGATATCTGTGAACGACAACGTGCTTTCTATAACGTCATCGGCTCGTTTAGGGTAGACCAAAAATCAAGAAGCAACTGCGCTTCAGATAATGACTTGTGAATTGTAAATCTGAATTATGGCTTCAAATCATTTTCGAGGAAAAAATCGCAACTCATAATTCACAATTCACTTTTTTCAAAGTGAATTGAAGCCAATGAATTGAATTCACTGAGAATGAATTCAATTCATATTGGTTGAGTGAAAAGCGCAGCGAAAATTATACTGAAGAACCATATAAGGAGAAAAAAGGATAGTAATATATTATCTTGATTCTCTTTCAGCAACTCTTCCTGTGTAGGTACTATCCAAAAGTTGGTGGTCTCAGTGATAAGTTCATACGTTTCGCTAGTGCAAGTGGCCAGCTCCTTCAGAGGCTTACTCATTTCCGATGACTAAATGAGTAAGCCTCTGAAGAAGCTGGCCACTCGCGCTAGCGAAACGTCAGGAAAAAATTCCAAAGAACGACGGCCTCCAAGCCCAAAGAAAAGTAGTTATACTGCGAAAGCCTTAACCATTATTTCTACTATAACAGTTCAAAATCGGGAGAGTACGGGATCATAAAAAGCCTGAAAATGAATGAGGAACTGGTCACGGACACTGAATAATGTGCAAAGTTTTTCAACCTTACCTTTGGTGGCGTGTGGCTTCGATTTAGGGAGTGTAAAAAACTGATTGTAGAATCGAGATATATCATTTAACAAGACGTGTCTGTCGTTATTGTAGATCTATATAATATGGTACCACCACATAACGTAATTTTATTGAGAGATTTCGAAATCGCAATCGCATATATGTTATTGCAAACCGATCAAGTCAAATATAATTACGGGACAATATTGGAAAACTTCAGGAGACCAAAATATCTCCCAGATAGTTTCTGAATGGAAAAATCACTCAAAATGATACTTTTTTACATAAACTCTGAAATCTAGTCCTGTTGACGAGTTAAGAGAGGACGACTTCTTGTGACGAATCAAGCATCGCGGCTATGTAAACTTGTTGAAATGGAAGTCGTGATGATAACTCTTTTGATAGCTTTTTGATACCAATTGAAATAATTTGGGGTGAAATTTACATTGAATATCTAATGAAATTATGATTCGATTCGTTTGTTCTAAGATTTTTGAATACAAAATAAAACGGGAAGGGTCAAAGATTCTCCAAAGTGATTCAGCATGGAAGAGGTAATGCAAAAGCATTTCCAACGAAATGTCGCAACAATTCATCTTTCACTTGAGAAACAGTTTATACCGCGTTCTTGATGACAAATGGCGCCACAGGCACATTATTTGTCATCAAATATACTAGGAATAATGCATCTCAATTTTTTCCAGAACTGAAAATGGAAGTCACTTTCCCAGTATTGAACATGATGCGATGTCTTCACATGAGCAAAAGACTCCAAATACCGGAATATCATTTTCTCTTCCTCACTCCTGCTTTTCCAATAGTGTCCTCGGAATATATAAGGTTATCACATTTTCAAACGGATATAAATTTGTCAGAATAATCGAATGCAATTTTTCTCGTACTTAATATCAGTCCAATAGAAATGCTCCATTCACGTTAACTCCATTACAGACCGTAATAATTCATTCCTGGCATCGAATTCCTCTGCAAAAATCCGAGCAGTATATCATCCGGAATTATGCAGATTGCTCAGTTAATTCCCCGGCCAAAACCGATTATCTTGAAATAATCATTAGATTACGACCTGATCACCCCCTGATTGAGGAACTCAATTTAGTTCGCTTTATCTTGATTGATGACTAACCTGATGCAAGAACGTCTATTTCCTGTTTATGTCGGAGACATCCCTGAAACGTCGCGTTATTTCCGGTGCGGCTGTATGTACCTGCCAAAGACACGGATTCGTAGGAAGACTACAATTTTTCCGGGTTAAACAAATACTGCAGAACTCCTGTTAGACAGGTTATTTTCTCTCGGGTGGCATCCGGGAAATTGGGGTCAGTGCCTGCGGATCACGTTCCTTTGACTTTTCTATGTATTATTGAAGGGTGTTTATCGGATGTTCTATCAAAATCTGAATGGATGAGTGAAATGATTCAATTTGAGATTTATATCGTCTCTCGATCACTTTAGTGACACTGACCAGATGTCTAGGACACCGAGCAATTATTTTCACTGCTTGAAGGAGAAACGAAAAAAAAAATCTGAATGGTGCGAATTCAGGAAGTTTTTGCTTTACTTTATATGCATAATCTCTAATTTTCTAATGGTCCACTGTTCACAAGCGACGGTTTAAAAAATTAAGTTACGGGAATACGAGTTATGTGTCTGATGGAAGAGGTGAGAAATTCATAGTTTTTTGAAATTTCATATTGATTTGTCAAGCGGTTTTGAAAGGTTGTTCTGCATTCACAAGACAATATTTTCCATTGGCACATTATAAATGTCAACATCGAAAGAGTTATAAGTACTGATATTTTTATTATCAATGAGCCACTGCTCTTTCATTTTTAAAGAAAGTTTCTTCTGTGCTGGGCAACTTACAGCTTCTCCACATCACTTTTTTGCTGTCCACAGTGACTGACACTCCTTAAATAACTACAGATTTTGTCTGTTGAGTAACTGCGTTTCAGACGCACATTTTGAAATCAAAAGAGAAGAAATCGATTCAATCAAAAGAAATATATCAGCATGCCCAAACCAAGCAAATGCACCAAATTTAACGGATTCCTGCACTGTAACAGATTGACGGCTAAATCCTACATAGCAAAAAAAGGAACTGCTTATGTGTTACTTAATTTTTGTCAAATCAAACTCAGTTACTTTATATGTATGATGAATTCGTCCCATCGTCCTTGAAACGCTGAAAAGCTGCCCCTTCAAATCATCACCAATAAATGAAAACAAAGCAAGTGCACTCATTTTTTCTTGCCTAATCGTATTGAGTTATTTTATATCATTTCTGTGAGAGTGTTTTCAGTGCTAAGGTACTGAAATATTTCTTGTTACGAATCGATCCTCAGTAAAAAAACCTGAGCACATGCCTATTTACTGAAAATTTGGAGCCGAAATCTCATTAAATATCCTCTCAACAGATATGTGTTGAAAAGTCGTTCTTCTCAAAAAATAACTTTCAATCAGTCAATTTATTTTTGCTTCGGGCAGCCATTTTCATAAAATTACATTCAACACGGTATTCATATCATTAGTGTAGCCTACTACTTTGCCAATACTAGCCTGGAGATCACAATCATCAACGAAGAAAATAAAAATATTCATTTTATATTTCGGTGACAGGGTACCAACACATGTCTCATGTTCTACATGGAAGAACCATTCCATATTTGCCTCTAGGAAACAGTAAAATAACTTTTATTGAAAGAAATGAGTTTCAATTGAACATTCAGATATCTTATGCTGATCTATAATGTGAACAAATGAATCAGTTATCAGCAAAACCTTCACCATTGAAACGAACCTTGAGCTTCACTTCTCATGCATATGTAACGTGACAATAGGTCCCCTTTCAAGCAGTCTGACCCGCTGTCCCCAGCGAGGCCGCCATAGTCCCGCTTTTGCAATTCGATGATTCAAAATGTATTTTCCCACCTCGAAATGCGTGGCATGGCGTCCCGCACGGGAAGGCAGATTTTGTAATTTTTATGGCATGCTTATCAAGAAGACTCTTAGTACCCTAGCAGGTAAAACTATTCGACAAGGATTTTGATTCAATACTGTGGTGAAACTGCAAAAGAATTTTGTCAATATACGTACATGTACTCGTATTCTGGACTCGGTACTCAGTATCATGACAGCAATGGTTTTGTTTTAGTTCAAGTCCGATGCAACTAGGATCGTGTAGCGCAATGCAGTGATTTTTTAGATAATAATAATGCCTAAACGCACGTGTACCTTCAACAGTTCGCATGGAAAGCTCATAAATTAATAAAAAAGTTATACCGCAGACGTTACGTGTGAAAAGTGTCGTACTGATTAGTGTTTGACATGCTGGTGACAATGCCACTTATTTTCAACTTTGCGACAGATAAAAAAATATCTGGCTGGAATGGCGAGACCGTTGCTACAGAAAACCATTGGGTCATCTTCATTTAACAAACTTCTCTACAATCATTGAGTATGTTGTGTGTCTGCCAGGAAGTAACGCACCCGTCGAAAGAGTTTTTTGACAAATGAAAAAAAATATGGAGAAGTGATAAAACAACAAAAAAAGATCAGTGGGATGATTCTTGGGTTAGCCATATTACTTGAGATTGAATTCAGATCTTATTCATATAAGAAAATTGGATACAATTTGCGTTATAAAATGATATAAATACAAATATACAACGAAACAATCAAAATATAAAACAAAATTGAAATATATTACTCGAAGTTGAGGAAAACTCACCTCCACCGGCTTTCTTGTGTTTGATTCCGTACAGCTTCAAAGACGGTACCGCTGTCTTGCGCTGCAGCTCCAAACTGTCCTTGTGAAGTAGCGACTGCAACTTGGGAGGCAACATCTTCCCTGCTGTAGAAGAGTATGAACGGTGTCTCCGACGGCGACAAGCGACTTACGTCTTCTTACGTTGCCTTGGAGACCAAGTGGTCGTTAAGATTTAGTGTCACGCTCTTTCGAGTTTCTGAGGGGTACGGCCGTGTGGGGGTGGGGGGAAGTGAATTTCGAGAGAAATGTGGGCTGGACTTCAGCCTTCGTGAGCGAGCCCGATGTACTTCGTGACAATTCGCATTGCAGGAAGGGGACTGGGACCTTGACGAAGGCTGGTAACATATTATACCAGTGGCTTGCCAATTCAGTTGTTCGGAAAATTTTATATAACTATTAGGTACTGATTATTCTGATTACCACAATTTTGTGGTTGACTCTCTTTGGAAGGATATAATAGATGTGTCAATAAATATACATTTTCAGTGAACAATTATTTCAAAATGAATCATGAAAGGAATAAGGTGTGATGAAAATAAAAACAGTGTAAAGATAGGTATACCCACCTGTCCATATTTCTTGCACATTTGAGCCATATAAATAATGGTGGATTTATGCAGCAATCGTAGCTCGGAAGTGGGAAATCTTAACTCGCAAATCTTAGTTCGTAACAAAATATACACCCAATGAACGTAGTAACCCAATTATGTTTCAGAAAGTAGCGAAGTCAGCAAATTTGAAAAAAAATTGTTGAAATTACTCAAATATGTACAAATAAAAGAACATGGTATAAAACGATGAATATAATCACTGTAAGACATATGGTACAACGAATAACAGACACAAATTGGGATAAATTGACTAGAAATTTTCAGGCCTCGAATGTCAGTGAATTTTCAAGTATTTCGTCTCTCGCCAAACCGATGTGGATGTTTGGAGATAACGAATTGTTTTTTCAAGGTATCCTTAATCTGCTCCTATCTGAGACTATTGATTATTCTTTCGTAGTGTTTTTACGACAATCTGAAAAAAAAGTTCAGAGAAACCAATATGGAAGTGAAGTATTTGTGAATACCTTTGGAAAACAGGAACGTACCTATTTGATATCCGAAACGTTAACAGAAATAAGTATTTTTCCTCCTACCTCTATCAAAAGTATACATTTCAATGAGAATGATCACGATACATTTTTAGTCGATATAGGTGTTGGTTCGAGCCACAGCGTCGCTAGCTTTTTTAATTTTTTTCTTTGTTTTGTAGGTTCTCTTCATTTTCAGAATTTCAGGAGCATTCTATACTGTACCTACCTCTTAGTTTAGGTTCTTTAATAAATTTTGTTTGTTAGTTTATTCATAAATAAATTATTCAAAAATGACTTGTTATTCGAGGAAGGCGGAAAAATCTTATGTATAACATGTGTGAAGTTTCCTTCCTTGGATGATTACTGCTCTCGAAGGCTGGAAGGAATCCGACAAAAAAAATGCCATTAAATGGAAGCGACATTCAAATGGAAGTGATGGAAAAGATTACGGCGAATCATGTCAAAAACCGAGCAATTCAATTTGGAAACAAATAATTTTATGATAGAAAACTTTGCCAAGAGTGAACAGGACATCAAATTGATCGAAAGATCAACTTGCGATCAGAGAAATTCGTGTTTGTGGGAAAGTGAAAGGAAAAAATGAATCACTGCCTCTAAATTTGGCGAACTCTGCTGCTTTCGAAATGATACAAGCAGAAAAATTCTTGTGGAAAAAATTGTATACCCAAAACCAATAAATGTACCAGCCATGTCAAATGGAAGTTTTAATGTTATTTTATAATTTTTGACAATTAGGGGTAGTTTTTACCCCTAAAAAACAAAAAGCGTACAACGGCACAATATAGAAAATAAACTAGAGGGTGTAATAAGCCTAATCCCAAATTATTGTACAAATCGGTGCTGGACGAAAAAATTGGGAGGTTTTACCATTTTTTCAGCTTCACTTCCTGAACCACTAGTTTCCGATTTCTGATCGATTTCAGTACTAAAGCTGCAACATCAATATTACGTTTTTTTCCTGTATTTTCCCGCGAACTGAAACTTCCATAATATTTTTTCTTCAGAAAAAAACATAAAATTTCATGTATTCTTCATATACCTATTGCTAGATCTCTTTTTGAATCTGCTGATTTTCTATAGAAGTAGGTACATATCGAACATACCATTTTACGTAGGTACATAACTAGGTTTTCGAACGAAATTTTTAAGTGACTCTTGTTCTCTTTCTCGGCTAATGAGCAATTGAATGACTTGACTCAAAAGAACTGATTCCAATTTTCTGTTTCCTCACTCGAATACTCCAAAGAAAACAATGTTTATTTGTCAAGAAGACTTGAACTTTTTTGCGTACGCTACTGTATGAATTTAGGCGCAAGGGGAAGGAAGCACCGCCCATTCTGACCTGCTATCACTAATTTAAGATATTCTTACACAAATCCAAATAAATTCCGCCTAGAAGTTGAGCAACCCACATTGACACGAATCAAGCGTTGCATACATTTAGGAGTAATCGAGAAAGTTGAGAAACGTGCTCTTAAACTTGTACCATCCCTTCTTCTCCCTGGCCGCAGAGTACAGTTCGTAGCGGCAATCGTCCAGAATTTCAGTGCGTTTCTGAAGGGGAGATTTTTTTGTGGAAGGCAATTCAAAATGTGACCAGTGAAATGAATGAATCAATATGGAATTGAAAAATATTGAAAATACTCCTTTCGGATATTAATTCGTGTGCGAGTTGTTGACATGTTCGATGTTTCGACTCATTGCAATTATTATATTCAATATAGATAATATGTTCATCAATACCGGGTAATACCATGAAATCAAAATTTTGTATATTTTTAAAGGAAATGCACGTAATTACTGTTAATGTTTTCAATACGAATATAAATATAATATTTATAATTCTTCATTATTTATCGGGTGTAGAAAAAACAGTGTATGCAACTTTCATGTAATTGTGATTACGATTGTTGCATAATATACTATAATCAGACTCTTAGGTCATTAGCAACAGCATCGCTGATATTATGAGATTTGAGTTCGAACTCACGAATGATAATCATATATGTTGGGCGAATGAAATGTTTATTTTTGACGGATGAAAAATATAAAACGATTTTTTTCTGCTCCACATTCGGATTCATTATTTCGAGAGAGAAAAACAATACTTAGGTATAATTTTTTCCTGAAATGATTAATATTTTTCCCAGTATCTCAAAAAATTTCACCATTAAATTGTTTTTTCAACCCACATTGATGGGTACCGACAAGATAATCACATTGCGCTATGACGAATGAAATATCGAGGTTCGATGATTGAAAATATTTCACTGCAAGCAATTAGAGGACGGTGAATGCTTGCGAAATAACAATTTCCGCTTGTGATATAATTACTGGGTAGCTTTCGTCGGAGACTAGAGGATGTTAGTTGTTGGATTAACGCGGAAATGAAATTTCATCGCCATACTAATTCTTACTTCGGTATTGAATTCGATGAAAATACTTCTAGGGGATACAATTGGATGTAGATATTATCGTTTTGTCAACTTCAATAGAAAAGGGGTGAAGACGTGCAAGGGATAAGGTGACTCATATCCTTAGACATTGGAATGTACTTTTCTATGAATGTTTCTATTAGAAGATCTAAATTACAGATAGTTTCGGAAATGATTGCGTTTCCGTTCCAAGTACAGAAAATCCATTATTCGATTGGAATACAGAAACTGTTTGGTCGGGATGAATTCAAAACTCAATGCTTCACAAAATTCGAAGTCGAATCGTTTGTCAGATTGGTGTCAAAGTCAATTGACAACATCATAGCTGTCTGCGTTTCAGTAGCTTCTCAATCCTATTGGGATTTCAAATTAAGTTGTTAGCGCCATGGTGGCGATTTTGGTACTAAAGTTGTCTATTCAAGTTCAAGATCACTCGGTTGTCTACTTTTTCTGATTTTGTTGCTATGAAAGTTGAGATTTGAGGTTAAATAGATGAAGATGAAGGTATTGTTTAACGACTGATGGGGGAAGAGAAATATATATTTGAATTTTATTCGGAATTCTGATGAATTTTCTGAAAATAGATTATGTTGATCCATGTACCTATCAGAAAAATTGCATTTCAGACAACATTCAGTCACACTGTGGGGTAAAAAGCCGTTGGGATTCGATTTCATAAGGAATACCCTGAAGGATACCATGCAAGTCCATCCTATTGTTTCCAGTCTTCACACCACCAAACTCCAGTGAATTCATTCAAGTCTTGACTGGGTATATTCATACTATTGGCTGTGAGATGAAAAGCCGTTGGAATTCGATTTCAAAAGGATTATATTCAAAGGATACATGCAAGTGCTTCCTATTGTTTTCAAAGTCATCACAGCACCAATCCACCAAACTCCAGTGAATTTATTCAAGTCTTGACTGGGCTCATCATCAGAAGATATTTTCAAGAGTTTGTGTTGGATATCAATGTATATCGCTCCATTTTGAAGAGCCTATCTATGTATACTGTGGAAATTTAGATGTTTTCTTATACTGTAGCGAGACATTCTTTCACCTTGTCCATACGAATATGCTTCTGTGTGCTTGTACATGGAAGCAACCTGTATATGGGTAAGAAAAATAGTTGTGGACTACTTCCAGTTGTTGGTTTCTGTATTGGACGTGAACATGTAATGAATAAAAGGACAATGTGCCTTGGAAGCAGCAATACCAATTCAAATATAGAAAGTGGATAAACAATGACCAATGACCTTTGGTTTAAAAGTTTTTTAGAAAAAACTTTTTGTATTTGTGGAGGTCAATTACCCTAACACCAAACTGATATTTTTACACTCGACACACGTTTCGCTACCAAGGTAAGCATCTTCGGGAGAAGTAAACTTATTGAGAAATCAATCAGAATAATTCGTAGTTATCAGGCGAAGTCCATGTTGAACTGAAATTAGAATGTAAAGTATATAAATACTGAACCCTAGTATTAAGATTCAGTATCAGTTTCCTCCCCTTGAAAATACTAACTCTATTAGCGAAACACGCTTCAAGGGCAAAAATATCAGTTTGGTGTTAGGGTAATCGGTCTCTACAGAAAGTATAAATAGAAAGTGTAACTTTTCATCAATGACTCTTGAATACGGTCCTTATGTTATGGCAGATGGAATATTTACTGTAAATAAAATTTCAAAAGCAGTTTTTTTTTTATAATGAACCTGTGTGAATTGTGTCTTCATTTATCAAATATCTGGGGAAATAAATACACCCATTCCTATATTCATTGACATTGAGGTAGGGTTACATACTCCTTGGAAATAGCTATAACGGCTTGCTTCTGAAAAAATTACAAGGGATATTGTACTTTCGAAATCCAGTGTACATTATTTACCAGAAATCTTGAATGAAATACCTCATTTGATGATTTGCTGTACAAATTTTTTGTTTGATTTCAGTTCAATTCTCACATACACAGGAAGTTGCATACTGGGAAAATCAGTTATAACAAATTTGAATATATCGGTATAGAATAAAAATTTGATTGATCCAAAAAGGAATAACGAATCAATTGTATACAAGAAAAATTTCTCAAGACATGCAATGTATTTCTCAATTGTTCAGGATATAAAACTAAATGAAAACTTAACGAATGAGCAGTTCAATTAAAGATCAATTCAGGGAAATCTTGAAATTGATTTTCCAATAAATAATAATTCTTCAGTGTATACCTAGGTGAATATGGCTAGGTATGCACTGGATGCTCTGTCACAAGTCTCCATAAGGTAAGGTTGGTGGGTAGTGCTCTTCAGATCTCTAGGCATGTGGAACCAATGGAAAGGTGGAAGGCTTCGTTGATAACATAATTTGAGAGTTTGGGTTCATGACTGTTTCAATCCATCACATATATATTTATTATATTTTATGATCATTAGGGAGCTGCATCTCTCGGCCCAGGTCAATAGTTTTTTATCATATATCCGTTATGTCCAAAGTATTCACTATGTTATTTGATACATTCTTGGATGTGAACTTGAAATTTCTCTCGATTCGAAACATATTTCAGTGGCAAAAGCTGAGTTCTTCTTGTATCTTCTTGATAAGCTAGGATCGGCGAGCACCGTCAAGTTGGATATTAAAGTGCTTGACTGTTTTTTTATAATGAGGTATCGCTTCCAGGAAGATATCTTGGTAGACATATCTTTGAGCATATTTGGAGGATGAGTAGGGGCAATTTGTTTTTAAAAAATTTGAGTGCGCACAGCTCTATTGAAGTATTTCCATCAATATCAATAAGTTTCCTGCACCACTTGTAGATATTTTTGAAAAAGATGTGAACTCATGAATTCGAAGATGAAAATTTGATAACATGTTTGTAAAAGTAAACATAAACAGGAAACATTTGATATCAATGACGTATATTACGTCAACGTTTGACCTTCACAGACAACTGTCAATAGACAACTTTAGTTTATCAACTGCCACCAGATAGGGTATCGCTTAGCTTGAAATCCCAATATACCGTTTTACATTAATGCAATTGAATTTATACCTATCATGTGTTACCAGCAGGAGTAATGTAAACAAGACGAAAGATCAATCGTGTCAATGTCAACAGGTTATGTTGTTTCTTGATATTTTCGGAAGAAATACTCGATAATACGAATTAATGCTCATCCACATTTTCGTTTTCTTGCCAAACCCATTTTCTGCTTTATATGAGTGATGAGATTGAACTTTCGAATGATTTAATATTTATTCTTGATAGCAATGATAGCTAATCTGATAAAGTGAAATGCGGTATGGGTATATTGGTCACAGCGGAAATTTCCGATAATTAACTGAATTGCAGATGCAATGCAATAAAATCAGAGCAGGTAATCACCTGCAGATATCATCACTGATCATCTCATTGCGTTGGCGCTTTATTTGCTACGATTCCTCACGTGAACTAATTTGCATTTGCATGAAGCAATTTATAAAGGTTTTCCTCACGGAAACTTTTCAATATGATTTCTTGAATAACCATTGATGGCGCTGATGATTGTTTTATTCAATCTGAGAGTGAAGCTACCGAACCGAAACACACATCTTGACGTTGAATACGTTGACAACTGTTAAGGTGGATTCATGCAGCTTCAATAGTCGAGTAACAATTAACAACTAGCAATTAACCATTATCAACTACCATTTCATACTCCAGTCAATGGGAGTTTTTGCCGTGTAAAAGGTGAAGTTATTCTGATTTTTTGCTATATTATAATGTTAGTGACCCCGATGAAATACCCCAGTTTTAGATCTTACTAAAAATTGTTTTCTCCAATTTAACTTTGATTTCTTCTTCTTTGACAATTCGGGTAGATTGATGATGTCTTCATCATCGTCGTCATTGTCAATGTCACAGTCGTCTCCGTTGTCTGTCCTGTGATTCTGTGCTATGAAAGGTGGTATGTCGTTATCTCAAGATGCATATAACCCTGGTGCGTTGACTTATACCTGAAAAATCGTAGTCATAAACTCTCGATATCTAGCATTCCTGATTTTGAAGAAATATAACTGAAGAAATCCCTTCGAGAGTTTGTCACCAGAGGCGCACCTCACGAATCTGGTTTCGAAGCCTACCCTGATCCACTGAAATTTTAATCTGTGATGCCGTGAACGTCAACGGTCCCGCCTTTCGATTAAATCAAATTTATAGGTTATGTCATGAATCATAACTTGATGCTTTTTCCTTTCGCTTTCAAGTTGATGAAATATGAATTAAAATCTCTGTGAATGTGATTTTAAATGTTCCTAATCAATGGTTGTGAGTGAAACTGGGAAGTATAGTGGATATCTGAGGAACCGAAGATAGGTAAGTAATGTTATGCGAGCGATTTATTATGAGTTTCGTACAGGGGATTAGTGAATTGAATCGTGCACTCCTCAAATGATGTATATCATTTCAAATCGATTTGAGTTGTTCAAGGTATACCTATTCTATCAAAATCATAGCGAGTATATATCTAGGATGTGACGAGAAATCTGAACGTTCGGATTCGGAAGTTTCAGTGAAGCTCCTGACGTTTCATTATGGAATTTTGTTTAGATCTCTCTGGATGGAGAATTTACCTCGAATATCTATACTTCTTGTGGCTCGATCCTGACATTCTAGTAATCTATTGAAATGAAAAAGTTTCACAATATGAACTGGTTTTTCAAATTCAAATCGAAGTGTCAAACTTTTCAAAAAAATTGATAGGTTTCTATTAGACGAACTTGGCCTTACATATTTTGTATACTGATGATTCTATTGGTGACGAAAAATCCCGTGAGGATTCAGCCAATAAGACCGTCGGTATCGACATTCACTCGTAAGCTGCCGCCTGGTTGGAAATGTAGCCTAAGAAAATCGCATTTGTATCACTACCT
Organism: Zygogramma bicolorata; assembly: GCA_032362365.1. NCBI lineage: Eukaryota > Metazoa > Arthropoda > Insecta > Coleoptera > Chrysomelidae > Zygogramma > Zygogramma bicolorata. Next base: position 377,828 of record JAVJAQ010004948.1, on the reverse strand, counting down.
GTGTCACTACCTACCGTCAAAAAATATAAGCTCTGGCTTCGGTTTCTCAGATCGAGAGGATTTGACTAAACAAAAGCATATCTGTCGACGCACCAGGGTTATATGCATCTTGCGTTATCTTCATTGTCGCTGGCGAATACAACTTCTGGTACATTTTCACAGGATTCGCCGTTGCAGGATCCGCACACAACGGAGCACTTTAGCTCACCTTCCCTTCAGCCGCATGTGGTACCACATCCCTCCTTACAATTGCAAAAGATGACGTTCTTCAAGGCGTCGAGAGCTAGTTTTTCCGTTGTTGTTATAGGAGTGAGCCCATTCGTGCCAAGTTTCCAGCCTCTTTCGGATATATTTTTGGAGATTCCGCATCATTTTCAAATCTGATGGTACGTCCTGAACGTATAGTACCGTGCGGCGTCGTTCGTTGGAGGTAAAGAAGCCAGGTTAAATTTGCTCTAGTCCGGCAAGAATTGCCGGAGAATTGTTGTCTTCTATTTTTAATACAACATGTAACATCTTCTTGGGAATTTGAATAACTGTATTTTTGAATAAAAATGAAATTCATCTTCATCAGATTCATATGACGATTTTTTATAGGCAGGTACATGATTTACCTGGAGTGTCGATAAAGATGCAGTTGGAGTACTTTTTGAGTTTGCATACTACAGCCCAGTGCCCATTTTTCTGATTATAAATAGCGGGACAGTATTATCGGAATTACTGTCTATAGAGACCACAAAAATAGCAGATTTGGTGAATATGACACAGCTGCAAAATTATTATCACTAGTTACATTGAGGTTAATCTCAGACAACGGAAAGATAGTGATTGATTCTCAACGGATTCCAGAGCACGATAATTTTCCACAGCTTCGCCAAGGGTTAGTTTTACTCTATAGCTCCATTCCATTGTTTTCGAGAGGTTAACTTATATCTAGCAAAGATTCCGTTCACAGGTTAAGCCTTAAGGTCTTAAGTAAATAGCTTTGAGAACTTCCACGGCCGCGGTATACGACTTTTTTCTGCTATGAGTTGATACACCGTATGTCAAACATAATTGATGAGGAGTCTTAACTAACTAGCATCGTCAAGAACTGATGTTTTCAGCCAGTAATTTCATTCTTGCGAGACCGTCGACGAATGGGGATCTATGTCAGTTTCATGCGATTTCGAAAAGAGATCCAATAAGTTGATAAATAAATTGTAGTGAAACCTTCATCTGGAAAATCAGGCTTCATTTGGAACCGTCAAATCAACGTATTTTATCCTCTTTACATCTTTTTTTTTATATACAGATTCACACGAGGGGGTGAGAATCGTGTTCTCGTCGAGTAATCCGTGTAGATACTGCCAAGGGTGGAACGATTACTGATTGTAATTCATAGCATCAAGGTAGTTGACTTGGTGGGAATAGTGGTTCCATGAAAGAATAGAACATGAAAGAACAGAACAAGAAAGAACAGGACATGACAAAACAGAACATGAAAAAACAGAACAGTGAATAAACAGAACAATGGTAAAACAGAACAATGGTTAAACAGAATCACGACATAACCGAACCGAGAAAACGGAGAACACTGAAATAAAAGAACCTTGATAAAACAGAACTCTGTTAAATAAGAACAACGGGAAAAAATAAAAGAATGTAATACAGAACAAATAATTGTAATGAAAAGAATATTGTAGGTATATACAATGTGGGTTCCCATAATTTTTATTAATGCTAATTAGCTATTTATGCTAATTAGCCTATTCAGGTCAGTTCAGTTTAGATATAAATTTGACAAGTGAATTTGTATTCTTCAGTCGACTTTTTGAATTTCATTTGAACTGTTCTACTTAATTAGTGCGTTATCCGTATTTGATCCATAAGTTGCAATGGAATATTCAGTCACGCAGAAAGGAAATAGGGTTCTTTTGTACAAAGGGTATGAGTATACCAAGTACAGAGAGAATAAAAGTGGAGTCATCATGTGGAGGTGCAGAATGTACTTTTCGACCAAATGTAAGGCTTTCTTAAGATCTCAAGAAGACAACATAATTGGTGAGGTTCCACAACATTGCCATGATTCTAGACCGCAAGTAGCGCAGGCTAACATTATTAAGGCAAAGATGAAGCAAGACATGAAGGCAGTTGGCGCAACTCCAAAAAATGTATCGGGTCATGCATTAACTAACCTTAGTTGCGATGTATTGGAACATTTGCCAAAGCAATCTTCCTTAACCAGAAATCTTTTCAACCATGAGAAAACGGCTCATATTCCGAATCCGACCACAACAAATTTTCGGGTTCACGAAAATTATGCAGACCTGATTTTGCACGACACAGGAGCGGACGATCAAGATAGGATTTTAGTAATTGGAAATGGTGAGCTGCTGCGAGAATTGGATAAGGATGTAATATATGGAGACGGAACATTCGACAGAGCCCCCAACATATTTTACCAACTGTATACGTGGCACGCTAAGATTGGCAACAGCTATCCACCTTGCATTTACTTTCTGCTGCAAAAAAGAACTGCGATACATACCGTCGTATGTTCACAATCTTAAAGGTTTTAGTCCCCAGCATCGCACCTCAGAAGATTTTAGTTGACTTCGAGAAAGCATGCATTAGTGCTGCTCGCACTGCCTTCCCGGAAGCGGAAATTAAGGGCTGCTACTTCCATCTATCTCAGAGTTTATTGCGGAGAATCAACAGTGCTGGCTTAAAAAACAGTTATGAGTCTGACATTGACGTCAAATTGAAACTGAAGTCTCTGGCTGCTCTGTCGTTTGTACCAGCACAGGACGTGCGATCTATATTCGATGACCTAGCTGCAACTTTTCCCGATGATGATGGACACAACGACGTGTTGACGTATTTCTTCTCGACATATATAGAGGGCGTTGCTGGGCGATCACCGCAATTTCCAATCGCCTTGTGGAACCATTTCGAAGCCGTTGCTGAGGGAAGCCCAAAAACAACAAATTGTTGTGAAGGTTTCCACAACGCTTTGAACTCCATCTTCCACTGCAGCCATCCTAGCATATGGAATTTATTGGATGGATTAAGGCGAGACATTGCTTGCCAACGGTTGGTGCTATCCAATGCAGTAACTGGTCGTCCAGAAAAACGGAAGAAAAAGTATGTGAAGCTCAGCAATCAAGTGGCAGCAGTTGCAGAAGAATATGCAAATTATGCCGATAAATTGATGTATTTGCGGCGAATGGCAAACTTGCAGTAAATTTTCCTGATATTGGTGTATATACCTATAATATTCTTTTCATTAAAATTATTTGTTTTGTATTACATTCTTTTATTTTTCCCCGTTGTTCTTATTTAACAGTTTTGTTTTATCAAGGTTCTTTTATTTCAGTGTTCTCTGTTTTCTCGGTTCTGTTATGTCGTGGTTCTGTTTAACCATTGTTCTGTTTATTCACTGTTCTGTTTTTTCATGTTCTGTTTTGTCATGTCCTGTTCTTTCTTGTTCTGTTCTTTCATGTTCTGTTCTGTCCGGTTACCGGGAATAGTTACTCCTGACATCTGAATACTAGATAAAGTAGAAAATTATTGGATCGAAAGGATAAAATCAAAGAGAGTGAATTGGCACCAGATAAACCATAAATGAATACGTATATTATGAAAAATAGGCTTTGTGATTTTGAAATAGCTGGTTTAAAAAAATGTGAAACTGAAATGAAAAAATGTGAAAGAATAAAATCAAAATTGTTTGCTGAACTGGATGTCCAATTAGTGAAAACATTAAGTAATGGTAAAATATTGAAAACGGAGTGAACTAGTTTCGGTTACTATTATCCATAGCTATCTGAAAATATCCCCATCTGAACAAAACAAATAACAATCACGTGCAGTTTTGGTTTCGATGAACTTTGTTAAATGTAGAGATAACGACAGAAATTCATCGGGAGTAATTACACAAGTGCTTCAAAATTACCGATAACGTTGTCTAAAAACTGCATGAGTTTATTTTCATATTTTATCGAAAGAGCCCGACTCTGAAGGAGAGGGAGAGATGCACGAGTGTAAGTCGGTAGAATATTTCCTGAGTTAAAACAACGACGTTTAAAATTCAGTATTTAAGCCTGTCAAGATGACAAATGTACATTTTAACAATCGTTACTATAGATACACGGACCGAGTGGGTATTTTTCGATACCTACCGGATATTTACCAGCCCGAAAATGTCCCGCCGGGAATTTATCGCTGTAATTGATCGAAAATGTCCCGCTTCATATGGGATTTTTAACATACGATGGAAATATTCAGAAATAGAGCATTTAGCATGGTTTGCCTTATATTTTATGGAACTTACCTGCTTATGTCCGAAAACAGAAAGTTACTACTTTATAGTGACATACCTGAAACAAAATGTACCAATAAGAAATTGAAATACTACTGAGTCATTTGATAGACGTCAAAAATGTTTCTGTGATGTAGGCATGCATATACCTCATGATAAAATAAAATACATTTGATACCTAAATATTCAAATCGGCTCTTTCGGTCCCATTTTTTTCAAATTAAAAGATAAAAAACAAGCTATGCAGCCTGATGATAAGTTGAATGCCTACTAAAAGCTCCTTTCAAGATTGTTCGATCTTCCTACTTGATTATACATTTGAAAAAAGTTATGAATATTCTGTTGAGAAAACGATGTCAATAACATTTTTTTGTATGTTGTGGAACCATATACATTTCGTTTCATCAGTATTCAGATAGAGTTAGCTCTGAGCCACTGGTTCATGTCGAAAGAAATTCTCACATTCAAGACATAAACGTGATACACCCTTGTCTGACACGATAACTGATGTGTCATCCGCGTAAACAATAATTGAGCCGTAACAGATCTTCACAAAATTATTGTTACAACAATAGCGCGGTTACCGAAACACAAAAAAAAGTCGATGTGGCCAAACACAAAAATCTCCAGGAGCTGAAGACGCTCTGTTGGAGGGTCCTGATGACTTCCACAGAACGCAAATAGTCAATAAAACTGGGAGCTAGTACCCACGGATCTATGGGTATGCTATCGAAATGTATGAGCAAAAAAATATTTTTACTGGCATTGACAGAACATGACTATTAGTTTTCAAAAACAAACGGACACTGTCAATGTTAGAGCACATGTTTCTGAATCAGGTCTAATGATTGATGGTCCAACACCGCACCATTCAATTAATACAAAATTATTATTTGAACCACACTCAATCATAGCTTCGCAGCAGAGAAGGAAATTATAACCAACGCCGCATCGCATTTGAAAATATCTGCTGGAGGTGCAAACCACGGAAACCCGTAAACATGTAACCGTGAAATCTTACAAACTCTGATGAAGAGATCCGTACTTTTCAAATACGTTTTCTGTCGCGATTTCAAAATAAAATGTTCTCCATTATTCAATATATTTTCACGACTTGTTACCACAATTTTCTCGTTGACAAGTCAGTCCCACTTGAAAACTATAACCTTGCCAATTGAAAATCAAGGACAGATCTCAATTATTCGCAAGATTTTCTTTTGACTAAAATTGAAAGTTCAGCAAACTGGCTGACAATAAATCAGTTCTGAATTGTGCAATTCTGTTGATATTTTAGTAAATAAAAGTTTTGGTCTTGATTGCTCAATTCATTTTCAAATGAGCTACAAACGTTTGAATATAATCAACCCAGATATCAGGAAGGAGAAATGGAAGGAGAAATTCTGCTTATACCCAGACCTACCTCGTTTTCCTGCCACCTCTGATGAGTGCTATTTTATAACAAATAAATGTTTAATGGAATACTTCCGTATTCACATTCCGAATTCAACTAATATATACTCTCGTCTTGTTATCGTCTATTAATTATCCCGCGTCTGGTATTTTAATTGTACTAATTCAGCAATATACGCTTGTTTGCTGAGCTTAGAGCAGGGATTGCATAAATTTGGAATGATTTGCAAGACACAGAGCTGCACATGATATACTCCGAACTGGGTTTAATGAAAATCCGCCGTGTAGCTTCGGATAGGTATGGCAATTTAATTATTACCTCACGAAGTGGCGCCTGTTCGCCTCGTGATTTATTGCTCGTTGGAATATCAAATTTGGGACATTCAACTCCCGAATTCCGACAAACCCGAAGTTTACTAGTGCAGGATTATTGTGATACCGAAGCAGCCCACGCGGATTCACTGAAAATGTTGACATACTGTATGTAGTTGGTTGCACTAGCTCCTCATAAGAAGGGCTTGTCTAGATTTATCGCCGTCTATGAGTAATTCTGGTTCTTATAATACGGAGATTTGAGACTATCTTTCCTCTCCCCTTTTATTCAATTCGCCTTTCTACTCATGGGAATTCACAGAAGCTTGCACACACCAACATATTTATGTAAAACAAGCTGTAACTTCAACATAATATCACAGTAAGTACACACTATTTCAGTAATAATGTACAAAAGAAATATCTCTATTTTCCAAAGAACAATCTCTGGCGCTCATCGGGGCCAGTCCATTTCTACTGAGGGAATGCCGCTTTTATTTCATATGGAAATCCAAACATTGCTTATTTGAACATTGCTCATTTGTGAAACATAACAGAAATTAATGAGATATGAGGTTTGTTCGACTCCGTATTTTGAGCATGGTTCTAGGACGTCTATAGTTCTGAGCAGAACTAGATGAGGGAAAAAATAATCCCGAACTTTTCACTGACAGTCCCAGAACCATTATCAGGAAGAGCCGAATGATCCTTGATGTCTCGTCGATATATAGCAGACAATTGTCACTTTTTTCTGTTACCCTTCGGTTTGGTGGCAAAAGTTAATTACACATCTATTCGATCGATACCCAGCCCTGAGCAAGTTCTAGTTTGAGAGTTCGAGAACCGTACCTGAAAAAATCCGAAAGAGGTCGATCACAGGCGATATTGTCTGCATTTTGCTTTCTTCTTCCTCAACTTTCAAATGAAAATAGGCCTTATAGAGGTCCGATTCATCTAAGCGTGGGATACGATGATTAGCGGCTACAAGTTTTTTGATTCAGCCCACCCTTATAGCCTTACTCCTCCACCTGGCTTTGGTATAATGACTAGTGGTGAAGGACAATCGCTTAACACAATCGGACTGATGACTTGAGATTTCAATTACGAGAGCTCTTTTTCGACCCGCTCTCGTAAATCAAAAGGAACTCGTTTCTCATCCTCTCTGAGTTGGAACTTGACTTCTACATCTGGAACACATACAATGTTTTCTTCGAAAATGGATGTGTAGTTTTTAAGAATGTGTTCGATCGAAGTGATTTCTCAACCCACTCAAATGATTGTGGTTTGTTATTGGGAGTGACTGTGATGATGCATTTATCGGTGTCTGGTCCAACCTTGTATAGATCTTCGATATCTTCGAGGCAGACAATACCATATTCATTGTTGAAGTGACTCTCTTCTACACCTTCATCTTGAGTGTTATGGGATGAAAGAGTATAGGTTTTTGCTTTTTTTAGGAAGGTGGTGATGCAGACCTTGGTGATTTTTCAACAGTAGGTACACTTTAGGGAGTTGCGATTAGTTCTGCAGTAACGTGATCTATGATTTGATTGACCACAATTGAGACGAAGATCATCAATGCCTGATAATGACCTATAATCAACATGACCTCTCAAAACTCTCCCTTCTTTTCCTGAAGATGCTAACCTTGTTAGCAAAACACGCGTTGAGTGCAAAATATCAGTTCGGTGTTAGGGTAATGAAACTCTAGGAAAAGATTCAACTTTCACACCAAAAGTTCCGATCTCATCGTTTATACGACCTGTCAAGTTTTGGTACTGGGAACGATGACGTGGTTGGGGACTGCCATTTGACTGGAACTGTTTGCGACTGTGCTAGCTTCGCTGATAAGACTTGGAACACTCGATATTGTACGCCTTGGCTATCAGGATTGTCTTAACTGACTCGATTCATAGCGGGACGCTTCTAATGCCGTTACCTTCTTGAGTCGTCTTTCAGGCCTCTGATGAATTGAGCACGAAGAAAAGTATCAGGTATTGAAATTTTCTTTCTACAGGTGCAAATTGCTGAAAAATCAGAGTATTTCAAATTTTCTTTCAATGATAACGCTAAGAAAGGGATGTTGAGAAACAACAGTTGAGACTGAAAGAGACAGCATATTCGTAAAATGATCTACCAGAGTCGTGAAATCAGTGTCCTTCACAGGTTTATCTGGGCCAAAAAGCACAGATGAATTATTGCAGTGGTTTTTTCCCATTGATGAACACAACAGCTGAGCCTTTTTTGTATCATCACTTACATTTTTAAAATCCCAATAATTCCCAAGAGCACCCTAAATAAGAAGAATTTTTTTTATTTTTGGCATCATTATTTTCGAATGGTATAATCTGGGATGCTGGGGATGAGTGATCTCCAAATGGAGATGCTAAGAACTTTTCAAACTGGTCTCCATCCATTGTGAAATTTGTAGCAAGTTTGGAAAAGTTTCAAAAATACTTCGAATACGCTGACAATTATATGAATAAGTGTAGTAACTGGAACAGATTGTAACTTTTGCGTTGTACTGGTAGTAGTTTTCAATGTTTATCCTTGTCGCCAAAACTGTTGTAACTATTGGCCAAATAATTAGATGGTTTAACGATTCAATTGCACACAAAACGCGGATAACTTAAATTATTAACTTTGAAACATAAATTATCAGGATTGAATGAGGGCATTCAGACAAGTACTCATTAACTAACTCAACTGGGAAATTCCCACGTATCATCTGACACTTGAAAATTGTTGAGTTGATTATAAGTTGAGTTGGCTTGCTTGAATCTGACTTTAACTTTATTCTAAAACGCGGTCTCGGCACACCCAAGTGAGATCTGATAAAATCTAACTGACATATATACATGCAATACTGAAAATTCAACTTCAACCATCCAGTTCACTACACTACCCTTACGAGATTTTGAGACAATGTTTTCTGTTTATACGAATTTCAGGGAAAATATCAGATAATCCGATTTTTGTACGATCAACATCATCGAATGGAGAAGAACTAGCCATGCTCTAACATTAAATTTTAGCAGAAGTATAACTTCCTGTATATTTTTGTACAGAATCAAATATTAAATTAGCGATAAAAGTATATTGGTGTTTGCTTGAATGTGGTTGACAATGTTGCTTGCTGAATGGGACTTCTATTTTCTATATTATCAACTCTATTGAAACCTCTTGCTGAAAAGGAAAGGATAAAAAATAAAAATCAAGTATGGAATATTAGTCAAAAAAATTCAAATAAAGAAATCAATGAAATAATATCGTGACAATGAAATTGATATATCGAATGCGAGATATTATTCAAAAATTTTTTAAATGGGAAAATAAATGAAATAATATGAAACCAAGTTTCAAGTTGAGTGTACCCACGACCTTCATCACCCGAAGACGATTGCGGATACCAGTAATCGAAACGTGAGTACACTCAACTTGAAACTTGGTTCCAATATTTATTCATACTATTCCATTCATTCCAATATTTTTTCTTGACATATATTTCACATTCGATATCTCAATTTTTTTGTTACAATGACTCCTTTATTTGATTTCTTTTGAATAATATTTCATATTCGACATCTCGATTTTTTGTAACATTATTTCCGTTGATCAATCAAACCTTAATTTTATTATCGACCAAAAAATCCATTTCAAAATTTTGTTTGGATTTGATTCCCTTACTTGATTTTCATTTTCATCCTTTCGTTCCTAGCAACAGGTTTCAATATAGTTAATAATATAGACAGTGGAAGTCCGAAACAATGGCCGCGTCTAACAGCTAACAGCGCTTAAAGCCGCTGCACAAAATTTAACAGTTTTCCATGGTGAAACGTCAAATTTTGTGTGGCTTTAACCGCTGTATTCTGCTAGACGCAGCCATTCCCATTGAGTATATTGGTAGTAATAATGTTTCATCACATCAGTATGACGATTGTCTATGGAATACCTAGCTCTTTCAGTCATCTATTGATTCGATTATTAATCAGGTCGATTTTTTGAATCAACGGTATTCTAACTTCCCAGAAGCACAGTGACTGGTTACTTTTGGGGGTTTCATTTGATACGAATGTTCTCAATTACAGTTTTTTGTTTTTCAGTTCCAGTCGATAAATCAATTTGCTCATTTCATCAGTTACTAATAATTCCATGTGGATAGATGAATAGATGAATCTTAAGAAATCAGCATTTCTGGAAAAAAAAGTGTCATTGTCTTAGATGATGCTGGTAAAAACAACTACTTTTTTCCAAAAGGTATATCCCTTGTCTACCAGGTGGCGCTTTATATTTTGCAAGGAGTTTTGCAAACAGTTCTGTTGCCTTTCAACTATACTCTTCAATCTATCAGTTTAATATTCTTTCTGACAAATTGAACTGACATCACTGTCATTTTTCTCTTTTTTCATAAGTTTTTATTCATATCAAAAATGAGCGATTATCGGCAAAGTTTACGCGGAGTCACCAACACTATTACTATAAGAGGTTTGGATACGATTAGCATATCGCCAACAAGTTTTACCAAGTTGAAGTGTGTGGGATCAGACAGAATTTTTGACAACGTTGAAGATGATTCTGAATCGGAATGTGAAGAAGTGCAGACGCTATCACGCTCCTACACTCCTCATACTTCATTTCATCACCCTCTTCTCAACACCGAGATAGTACATAGTCGTGTCAGGCCCAGGGGGGAATGCGAGTATTTCCTGGATTATGAGGAATTCACTCATATGTTTGTAGACGAAATTCTGGAAACAGCTGTGGATGTGGTCAGAAATAAGTGAGTTGAATGATGAAATATTATACTTATATCAACAGAACGAATTGAAAACTAAAAATACACGATACTTGTTGATCAAAACGTACAGTTTATCAGCATTTGTATCCTTCTATGTTGAATGCGTGAGAAAAAAACTAAGCTTGAATTTTTCTTATTCCTGCTGTGCTTGTTGCCCTTCTTCGTTTCAGAAGAATGCAATTGAGAAACCTGATTATTTCTGTGAAGAAACTGAAGTTGTGGGAAACTGATTCTTGACTTCTTTTCATAACAATGAATTATTAAAGAAGTGTCAATCTGAAACAGCTACTTTCCTGCCTATACATTTAATATAGACTATTTTTGTCTTTTCGTGGGTGAATCAAAAGTTTATGAATAATATATAGGCACCTATCAGGAGAGAGTTCCTGTTAATGTTTTGGAAGTAACTTATTTTATAAAAAATTCGCATTTCCTCCTTTCCATCCTAAAAAAAAAGCCGAAAATCAAATAGAGCAAATGAAGTTTCTTCCGAACTGTGGCAATAAGTGATTTATTCCACCAGTGGCAGCGATCTCACTAATCCACCAGTTACAAATCTCTTGTATGAAATTAGATAGCAATCTGCTATGTTTCTGTTACTAATGTTGGAAGTCAACAAGAAAAAAATGCTTGGTTGGATGAAACCCAATCGATGGAAAAAAAACTTGATTGGAAATCTGCGTGTATGCTTGGCGTCTTCCAAGGAACATCCACTGATAGGTAATTGCCAGTTCACCAGAGCGCTCACCCAAAGCATCGTGTCTACCTCCTAGAAGGCCCAGTGAAAAACTCCACAATCGACAATATAGGTAATGTTCATGCTTGAGGGCTGGCGATAATGGAATCAACTCGTGGGCAAATGGAGCTTCGACAGCTCAGTAACTCTTTGTCCTCTAGAGCCTTCTCTAGGTCTGCTGTATTAGTTTTCAATACGGAATTATACAAATGTGAAGAAAATACTTTTACAGTCATCAATAATGCCAAACATGCGCTGGAGTATACTGAACCTCAGTATGTTAATAAATGCCATTATGTCTCCATCAGTGAATGTTTTCACTTTAAACACTTTCACTGCTCAATAAACGATGAGTTTTGGAACCTCTGGTGTAAAAGTTGAAACTTCTCGTAGAGATCAATAACCTTAACACCAAACTGATATTTTTGCACTCGACGCGCGTTTGTTAACAAGGTTAGCATCTTCAGGAGAAAATTGATACTAAATCTAAAGCTAGGGTTAGTTGATTAGATACCTAAATTTTTTGGTCCAATATGGACTTTGTTACTGTTAATTATTCCATTTAATTTCTTGATAATGAACTGACTACCTGAAAGTTAAGTTATCTGTTAGTATTGATTATTCTGATTACTTCCTCAACAATAAATTGAAAAGTGGGCTGGAAGGGATAGGTCCTTTGTCTCCATTCTTGCTGTTTTTACATTTTGCCATTCCGAGACTCTCACATGCATCGAGTAGTCTTGTGTCATGCACATGCTTGATCAGTTTCAGATTTCTTTCATAAATTTTGTGGTCATTGTCTAGAGCGTGTTGGGTGACACTGGATTTTTCTACCGTTCCGTATTTTATGTGCGCAGAATTCTCTTTAAAACAGGTTTTAATAGCTCGTCGGCTCTGGCCGATGTACTTGTTGTTGCAATCTTGACAACTGATCTTGTAAATTCCCGACTTCTCTGAGTTGTCTAGTTTGTCTTTTGGGTTACCAAGAAGCTTTGTAATTTGTGAGAAGTTTTTTATGCAACTTTCATATTTACTTTGTCAAATATCTATTGAAGTCCTCTAGTGTATTGAGGTTCATATGGGATTACTATAAACTTTTCGTTTCTCCCATCTTCTTGAAAAGTCGAAAAGATGAGAAAAACGAAAAGTTTATAGTAATCCCATATGAACCTCAATACACTAGAGGACTTCAACAGATATTTGACAAAGTAAATATGGAAGTTGCATATAAAACTTCTTACAAATTACAACAGCTTCTTGGTAACCCAATAGATAAACTAGAAAACTCAGAGAAGTCGGGAATTCACGAGATCAGTTGTCAAGATTGCAACAACAAGTACATCGGCCAGAGCCGACGAGCTATCGAAACCCGTTTCAAAGAGCATTTTGCACACATAAAATATGGAAGGGTAGAAAAATCCACTGTCGCCCAACACGCTCTAGACAGTGACCACAAAATTGGTGAAAGCAATCTGAAACTAATCAAGCATGTGCATGACACAAGACTACTCGATGCATGTGAGAGTCTCGAAATAGCAAATGTAAAAACAGCATGAATAGTGACAAGGGACCTATCCGTTTCAGTCCGCTTTTCAAATTATCGTTGAAAAAGTAATCAGAATAATCAATACAAACAGATGACGGAACTTGCAGGTAGTGAGTTCATTATCGATAAATAAATTAGAATAATTAACAGTAACAAACAAAGTCCATATCGGACCAAAAACTTTAGGTATATAAACAACTAACCCTAGCTTTAGATTTAGTATCAATTTTCTTCTCCCGAAGATGCTTACCTTGGTAGCGAAACGTGTGTCGAGTGCAAAAATATCAGTTTGGTGTTAGGGTAATTGATCTCTAGGAAAAGTTTCACTGCTTAACACCACACTGCCGAGAACCAGAGACTAATTCATGGATCTATCAGAAAATCAAAAACTACAATAATCTTATCTTATGAATTATTATAACTTTCAAAAGTGAAAAAACTGAACATTCATAAACATACTAACTCAGAATTTCGTTAACAAGCCATATTTTTGTTATCAGAAAAAATAGTGAGATCGAGCAAATGAAACATGATCCACCCTAGATTTTTTTCTCAATGACGAATGTCCCATAGTTGAGGAACATCTACATGTTCAGTAGAACTCAACTCCTGGTAACTGCCATTGGAATAGATCAAGTCGCTTCATCGAGAATTCACACTCGACAACCTTTTTTTTTCATTCGATGGTTTCTAATTGCAGGGAGGATGATCGTCAATTGTTATAGAAACGTTCCCTAGAATCTGAAACTTTGTATATCAATTTATTGACGATGACAAGAAGATTAAAATGATATAAATTGTTTACCAGGTAGAAAAAGCACAACATTCCTGGGCGACTGTGAAGATTGCAATACAGAGTCCAGGAATGTGTCTTTTCCAACGAGGTAAACAATATTGTTTTTTTGCAAATCGGTTTAAATTCGACAGATATTAATTGGTTTATAAAAATCTGTCTTAGCTGAATCCAGGATTCAGCTAAGGCAGTCAGCCTACTTGCCTAGTTGAACATATATTTTTTCTCCAATTGTTTATAATGATATATGTAGGATATTGTATTCGCAAATTATTACAATTCTCACAATCTTTTGATTTATTCTGTAGTGATAAACAGGATTTGATAGAAAACGCAATTGTTGGAATGAGTGGTTGCTATGAAAATTATGATGTTCATAGAAATAATAGTTTTACAACATTATGGACAGTGAAAGCGACTTAGAAGTAGTAACTCCTCTATACACATATCAATCAGCAAAGTATTACTTTTGCTGCCTGGACAGGAAAAGTAATACTTTGCTGATTGATATGTATCTGCAAAAATAATATTTGGTCAATAGGACAGAATATAATTTCCTTACACTAAGGAAATCTTGAATTTTCCTTCGAGGAATTTTGTCTGGCATATCAAAATCCACCAGCAATATACATTATATTATTATTATATATAATTACATTATATGACAAAAATGAGATGTGGTTATCAAGCATCCGCTATAACCGTTACAATGAATTCGAAGTTATTTCGAGGAAGGTATTTCAAACCTACCTTATTCTTCTTACGCTCAAATTAATTATAGCTTCTTGAAAACATCCTGAAATATCCCTAACATTGCCAAACCTCCATAATACGATACTTGATATCATCATATTTGAATCCGAATTCAGGTAGCTTTCAACAGTGTACATTGCTGGTGAGGCTATATTTTTACTAAAGTTTTGCTTCCCAGATGGGTGGATTATCACCCATATATCACTATGAGCCTATTTTTTTTATCAAAATGATTGTGACATGAGATATGTATTTTTTGTTGAAATCTCTTTGATCGCCAAAAATTTATTTATGGCTTTGGTAATATCCGTTTCTCGTCAGTTGACTTTTTTTCTAATTTGCCCCTTAAAATAGATAAACTGATAGCGATAGTCACGTCTTTCTATATACCATGTCATATTTTTAGTGAATTATACGATATCGCACACCTAGATGAAGACTCCGATAACTCAAAAAGTACGCATTTAGAGTTTGTGGCGTTTTCAAATTCGTGCCTTGAATACCTACACCTTGCTATAACTCGCGTAATTATACCTTCAGAATCCGGCAAGAGATGGGGTTAAACACAACTTTACGTTAGGGTCACTGGATCTAGTAAGCTTCGCTTACACGGGTACGGACATTGGGTGGAGCTAATCGGAACGATTACCCAAAAATTGACCAATGTCATTGCACTTTAATTCGTTTAAACAATTTAGAAAAGAAGAAGACAAACTGTCATTTTTCAAATTGACGTGACATTGACATTTTGATGCTCGATGCAAAATGTAAACAATCACAAAGGTTTTCGACTAAAATTTTGGGTGTTTTCTATGGATATTTGACTAATTTTAATTTCCTTTTAATTTTTCGAGTTGAATTCCAATAATTTTGCATGTGCACGCCATATTGACAATACTGCAAGGAATATTTGTAACGTGGCTAGAGGAATGTTGAAACAATACCACGAGTTCTTTAGTACAGTTCATATTTTAGGTCGCTAGACATTAAATTCGATTAAATTCTGAAGATTTTCTTGGAATTTTCAAGAAAATGATAAACCTGATTTGAAAATTTAAGCAGTAAAGTAAGTACCTACTTTGTCAAACAATAATATTTGGCAATGAAATGTAGAGATGGAGTTCATGTTGACTGTCATTCAGGGCTATTCACTAAGCAGAGTTGGTATGGATAGCGACTAAAAATTGTCGTTATGTTCAAGGTCAGTTGCTAAGCGCGAAATTGGTATTCACTTTTCAAGTTAAGTTGCTACTATAATGACCAGTTGCTGTGAGTAGTGGTTCACAGGCAACTGCTTTAGATATCTTGTTAAGGAAAAACAGCTTACCACCGTCATTATGGCAAGTTATTATCAGAGTTGCTACGACGGTTAGCAACTGCGATAACCACTTTACTTAGTGAATAGCCCTGATTATCTATTTTTCTAGGAATACATTCTATAATATCTATACCATAATAGCATATTCTAAAAAACTATCTTTGAAACTTCAAAAATGTTCGTTTTATAAAGATATACAGATGAAAGTCTAATTCAACACAGGTAAAAAAATGTGAATTAACTAGGATGTCCTATCTTTTAGTTAGGGCTACCTACGCTGATAACTGATTTAATAATTTGTATGTTTGATACTTCGGAAATGAAGACTATTTCGATCAAGTTACTGGGATTAACAGCAGATTTATACAAGTTTCAAGTAAGATGAAATGGTCATCTTTTTGAATAATAATTGTTCATATGGAATAGTAAGTAATGTTGAACTTCTTATAGTGAATGCTCACTTCGTAAATTTGTGTATTTGGTGATTCTTTCTCAAAATTTCCCATTTGAAGAAATAACTTCTACCCAAGTCCCAGGTAAACATCGAGAAAGGTCCATTTAATTCAAGGTGAAGTTTGTTTTCATTCGCGTTCTATACAAAACTATATTCGGTGATAATCTAGTAAAAAATAGTAAATAACTCATCACTTGGAATGGAAAATAGTTTGTGACTTTTGTCATTGTTTTTACAGTTATTTACTGAACAAATTTTCATTTCAAAATTTTGAATTTCAAATCAGAATGAAGAATATTGTGTAAGTTGAACTCGGTTAAACTTTATACTCAACAACACAGACCACGTTAATTATTTTTTCTCAACACGCATACACGAAAGGCGAGTTCTGAAATTCAACAGTAACTTCCGTCAGTTCTATCCACCGATGCCTCTCTCTCTGTTCGTCGTTCGTCAAAAACAGAGAGAGAGAGAGAGGATTCAGTGACAGAACTGATGGAATTTACTGTTGAATTTCAGAACTCGCCTGAACTCAAACACTTCTTCTTCTCATATTCTCCGAATTCGTATAAACAAATTATCCTACATTGCGATTGGCCGATTTTTGGGTATCTTCTGGGATTGGCTAATTTACAACAATTTTCGCCAGGGCCTCGCCCATTGTCCGTACCCGAGTAAGCGAAGCTTACTAGATCCAGCGACCCTACTTTACGTTAGGGTCACTGGATCTAGTAAGCTTCGCTTACTCGGGTACGGACATTGGGTGGAGCTAATCGGAACGATTACCCAAAAATTGACCATTGGCATTGCATTGTAATTTGTTTAAACAAATTAGAAAAGAAGAAGACAAACTGTCATTTTTCAAATTGGCGTGACATTGACATTTTGATGCTCGATGCAAAATGTAAACAATCACAAGGGTTTTCGACTAAAATTTTGAAACTTCAAGAATGTTCGTTTTATAAAGATATACAGATGAAAGTCTAATTCAACACAGGTAAAAAACGTGAATGAACTAGGATGTCCTCTCTTTTAGGGCTACCTACGCTGACAACTGTTTAATAATTTGTATGTTTGATACTTTGGAAATGAAGACTATTTCAATCAAGTTACTGGAATTAACAGCAGATTTATACAACAGTTTCAAGTAAGATGAAATGATCATCTTTATGAATAATAATTGTTCATATGGAATAGTAATGTTGAACTTCTTATAGTGAATGCTCACTTCGTAAATTTGTGTATTTGGTGATTCTTTCTCAGAATTTCCCATTTGAAGAAATAACTTCTACCCAAGTCCCAAGTAAACATCGAGAAAGGTCCATTTAATTCAAGGTGAAGTTTGTTTTCATTCGCGTTCTATAAAAAACTATATTCGGTGATAATCTAGTAAAAAATAGTGGTAAATAACTCACCACTAGGAATGGAAAATAGTTTGTGACTTTTGTCATTGTTTTACAGTTTTTAACTGAACAAATTTTCATTTCAAAA
This sequence comes from Zygogramma bicolorata, assembly GCA_032362365.1. NCBI lineage: Eukaryota > Metazoa > Arthropoda > Insecta > Coleoptera > Chrysomelidae > Zygogramma > Zygogramma bicolorata. Next base: position 359,914 of record JAVJAQ010004948.1, on the reverse strand, counting down.
TTTTGAATTTCAAATCAGAATGAAGAATATTGTGTAAGTTGAACTCTGTTAAACTTCGAACTCAACAAGCATACACGAACACGAAAGGAGAGTTCTGAAATTCAACAGTAACTTCCGTCAGTTCTATCACCGATGCCTCTCTCTCTCTCTGTTTGTCGTTCGTCACAAACAGAGAGAGAGAGAGGCATCAGTGACAGAACTGATGGAATTTACTGTTGAATTTCAGAACTCGCCTGAACTCAACACTTCTTCTTCTCATATTCTCCGAATTCGTATAAACAAATTATCCTACATTGCGATTGGCCGATTTTTGGGTATCTTCTGGGATTGGCCAATTTACAACAATTTTCGCCAGGGCCTCGCCCATTGTCCGTACCCGAGTAAGCGAAGCTTACTAGATCCAGTGACCCTACTTTACGTAATTGACCTTGCACCGTAAGACGCGAACACTATCCCACATCTTTAGTTGTCTCCGGATTGGCGCAAGAGTTATACGTTTGAATAGTGGCTGATTTTGAATTGCGCCAGTTTATAAGAAAATTATTGGGTAAGTTTCTTTTTTCATTATGAGTTGATCCGGTTTTACTGAAATTTCGTTATGAAAAGTAATATTTCATTTCGACTTACGCGGTTTTTGATTATTTGATATTGCAATATTTTCTTTAATATTTCGAGTACCTCATGTTACATGAAAGTAAAAGTGAATTTCGATTTATCGTGGTTTTGTTGATATAAAGTTTAGATTTGTTTATTTTCACCTCTTGAGTGAAATACGTGATTTTAAAACAGAAAATGGGTAGTTTATAACATTTTCCATTTCGAAAAGTATTTGTTTTACAGTAATGGGAGACAGTACGAGCTTGTGACGGATTTTTTGAGTTGGTCAACTTTACTTGATTTATCATTTATAAACGAACATTGATTATTTTCAGGACAATGAGTGGGCGGGGAAAACTAATGTTACAAATGGTAAACGAACAAAATCAAGATCCTCATCAACCAGCAACAATTGATTTCTCTCTCTCTGGTGTGGAAATGCTCGATAATGTGAAGGAGCCTGTTGCCAGCTAATGGAGGGTCAGTTTCATCACCGAGCATTATTTCAGAATTTTCATCAAATCTCAAGGAGCAGCCTAGAAACGCTGAGGGACTACGAAGAGTTCCTAATCGTCAGTATGCTGCCTCACCAATTAATAGCGGCAATGAAAGCGATTTCGACGATTCCAATGCAGATCCGCACTATGGAATCCCCATTCCCCTCAAAAAAAAATCATCTCCTTTGCGTTACTCGCCTACTCCACAAACGTCACGAACTCGCACAGTTTCATCTTCATCATCTAGTAGTTCGAGTTCATCAAGCTCGAGTAGTAGCTCCAGCTGCAGCACTAGTAACTCAACAAATGAACATGATGATACTGGCGGTGATTCCGAGATTCATCGCAACGATGATAACACTACCGGCAATAACTACGGGGAGCACGATACGGGTCAAAATATTACTCCAAGTGATGAAACACGAACGCAAGAGGAAGTGAAAGTTTCGTTAACCAATGCTGGGATTATTTTTGAACGTATTATTAGTGTATAGCCTCAATTTTATTCAAATGTCTAGAACTTAAGTTATATCTGTTAGGAAAAGGAGATAACATTTCATAGCGCTAAGTTCATACTTAACTAATCTTATGTTTGTAGCGAACCTTTTCAATAATTCAGTTTGCGTTTCTGTCGTATTAGGTAAATGAATAACAAAATTATTTTGAGTATATACATTTCTTTATTTCAACGATCGTATTTCCTTAAAAACTAAACCTGTTGTCTCTGATGTTACAATCACCCGCTGATAGCATTCACAACTCAGAACTTATCGACGAAATGATTTCTTATTCTTCAGGTTAAAAGTAAAGTAACTTCATATTATTTCAGGTGAACAAAAGTAACTTGACTTAGTACAAACAAAAATTGCTTATTCCCGCTGCAGAACTAGAGTAACTGAAAAATATCGACAATTTTAAGGTGTTTTAACAGATAACATACCAATAGGGTAATGCGACAGATTGATATAACGTTACCTGAATGAATTTGTCAATAGAATTTTGATATCTTTACTGAATATGCTGAAAACAGTTTTTCATCATTTTTACAAAATGAGGATTTTTGAGTTACTGGAGTCTTCATCTATGTAGTCCATTTCATTCAATTATTCAATGAAACACACTATATTTTTTCAGGAGGAATATGAATATTTCATGTAGGAATAGTGAAGAATGAATAAGAATCGTACATACAATTTTAACCAATGAATTGATGAGGAAATGAAAAACTGTTAAATTATTTTTAGGAATTTGGTACTTCATTAGCACTGTGGGTTCATCTGGGTTTCCTATTTTTGGAAAAGGAAATGTGCCACTATTAAAATCAGTAAGACGCCCCAGAGCGCTTCGGCATCCAAGACAATTAGCCGACCCTTGCCCGCACGAGGCTCTGCCTCCTGGGCGCACTCGAAACAGTGTTTTCAAGATCTGCTATGATTCATAGGGGTATTGCTTCAACTCGATCATTCATTAGGAAAATAATGAAAACATGTTTTACCTGATGATTTTAAAATATTACCGAAAATAAGAACATCGGAAAGTATAATGTTCTGCGATATGAAGTGAATGTATATAAGTATTTCATAGATATTATCTGACTGCCCGCTAAATCTCCGTACGGCAAAGTACAAGCAAATTATTTGAAGACCTAGAAATGAAGGAGAGACAGCCAAATATGAAATTTGAGGTTTTTCTTGTACATGCCCGGAACCGAAAGACTTCGACTTGATTTTTATTTCAACCAATAGAACCCTGAATAAGGCAACTTTGTCCCAATTTAACTCCTCTAGATCTCACCATTTTCAAGATTCTCATGGATGCATATAAATATTCGAATTTGAAGCCGTCTTCTGCAAATTGATTATTTCACTTGCACAGTTCATTTCACGAAACATAAGTTGTTTTTCAGGAACAAAGAGGCCATGATCATCGATTCTCGAAGACAATCCTCATCCCGGAACATCACATCCTGGCCAGTGATAGAAGAATTTGACGTGAAATTGGGCGCGGCGAAATTGAGAGAATACATCGATAGCACGTCAGAGGTGACAGAAGATTGGATGTATTCAATCTCTCTGATAGCGGAACAAAGCAGTTCCGTCAGCGATTCATACAAATACGAGGCAAAGTTTGGAATTCCAACCAGATGTTACCCTATTCCGCAAGCAACGGCAAGTGTTTACTTCACCTACGAAGTGTCGCGAATCAAACCCACTTACTGTCCTGTCGACGTCACCTATCAGTATGAAGCGTCCAGTTGTGTCATGGTTCCAGGAAGGAACTACATTACTGAGGAATTGCTCTTTCGAATTGTCGATGCGAAAATAGCCTACTTCAAAAGAGTCAGATTCTGAAAACGAATTATCTAGATGCATGTTTAGGGATCAAGTCGATAAATTAATAAATATAAAGAATAAACATGGAATACGCATATAAATGTTTTTTCTAATTTCGACATACGAAGTGGCACTTCGACAACAACAAAATTGACGTGAATGCCGAAAAACTGTTAGGTGATGGCTCATTTAGAATATTCTACTGAGACACTTATTCAAAATTATTGGTAGCTATTTCCGAAAAATAAAAATTCAAATTGAAATAATAAATTTGATCTCCAGACTGCATTAAATTGTCCAGTAACCGAATTCAGCGAAGTGCAGCTTCAAATTCTTCGTAAAATTGAAATCGTACTTTCAGGAAAATAATTGCTCAACAGTTTTTGGATTGATACTGAATCGACAAGCAATTGTCTTGTCGATCATTGAAAATGAGTGATAACGAAGTGTGTGCCACACCACCAGAAGCCACCGCGCAAGCATGTAGGCTACTTATTCTCCTTGTTACGTAGATTAGATTATCGGGGAGCTGGCCCATGGCCTGATTCATTGCGACCTTTACAGATCTATTGTGATGCTCCTTGGTTGTTAGAGCTCGTTGTTTTAGCTTGATCTCTTTGATGAGACTCCATAGCCTTGACACTGACCCCTTCATATTGCTAGCAGCCTCTGGTTTCTCCTCCCCGCATCTTGCGTTTCTCAGCCTTGCTTTCGCTTCGCATTCACAGAGAACATGCAGTGCGGTTTCTTCCTCTCCTTGACAGAACCTGCATTGGGTTTCTTCTGTCAGACCAATGTTGCTCATATATTTCCCTTACAACCTCACGGTTGTGGTTTAGCAGATCTTACTGGAATCTGGGCGCTGGTTCCTTAATGAACTCTTCCGCCTGCCCCATTCCAGGGAGCCCATTCCACCAATCTTTCGATTCGTTTTGCATCCATGAATTTATGGATGTCTATACTACCCCGCAGAAGGGTTCTGGGCCGATCATAGCCTTGGATGCGCCTTCACGGGCTAGAGCATCGGCCTCCTCATTGCCCTTGTGACCCTCATGTCCGGGTACCAATGCTAGAGAAACCCTATTTTGGGTACTTAGCTCATTGAGTGCGCTTAGACAGCTTCCCACCAATCTTGAGAAGATTTGAAATAAGCTGAGCGCCTTAATTGCCGCCTGGCTGTTGGAGAAAATGGCAATGGTTTTATTTACGACCTTTTGCCTGTTTATTTCTCCTATACAGTGTTCGATGGCCGCTACTTCTGCCTGGAACACAGTTGCATTATGTTCGTGGATGAGTAAGATTCTCTTCTTTGCTCTGCCTCCGTATACACCGGCTCCCTCTCCTTCTTAGGTCCTTGTTACGTAATATTTTATATCACTCAGTTACAGGAATTAAAACATTATTCACGCGTATAATGAAATCACAATCTCTCATATGTTCATTGAAGTGAAGAATAATTCATTAAGGACATTTGATATGAAAGTATCGAATAATTCTTTGATCCAAATCTCACAATCTCGAGAGAACCTGAATTTTCAATATCCCAATTATCATGCAGATTGTGAACACACGTATTACCCTCATTTGATAGTATTTGGCATAGTGTCTTTATAAGAAGTTTCTTCCTCTATAATATCTTGATGTGCGGAAGGTTTATTTATGCTCACTTTACAAGCACTTCCAATGGTAATTGCATCTTAAAACTATCAAGATTTCGGAATGTTACAGAAAAGCGCTAGTCTTTACCTTGTCACTTGTTTGTTTTTATTCGAAATGCCTTCAAAAAATGTTATTAGATTGAGTATTGCTAGTGTCTGAATAGTGACACACTAGCGTTCACGATGTACATTCATTTTTTTTAATAGACAAGCATATCCAATTCTCCTCGTATTTCACACTCCTCACGAGCGTTTATCACATATTTATATGGACTCGGATAAAATATAATGCAAAGCGGCTCTGTCTTCTTTTCCGTTATTTCCGTATAATTCAGTAAGCTCTCTTCAATTACTGTTTCGTTTTATTTTTCTCTATCTGGTTGCAGAAATAGTATATAACGTAAGGAGAAGGCCGAGTAGCATATTATGCACGAACAAAAAATTGTGAACACGATCCTCAGCGGAGTGCGGCAATTCGCGAGTGCACGTAGTTGGCCTTATCCTCGAGTTGCGTACTGTACTTATTCCACATCCTCCATGCTCGTGCGGTGATTTCTGCTGGTGTAGAACAAATTTCTTGTTTATCCCTCATTTTCAATGATAAACGAGACAGTGGATCACAGCAAGTAGGTGAAACAATTGCTTGCTTCATGTATATAACTGAATACTGTAGGTACCAATCCACGAACTGTTGAACAGTATATTTCCTGGAATCCATTTTTTGGGTTATCTCTCTAAAAATGAAATGGAAATATCTTTAAGTTCTTATAACATCTGCTTACTTTTTGGTCAAATTGATCTATTGCCCCAATAAGTATCTGCAATACTGAAAAGATGCAGAATTGAGTTACTATTTTGTCACTTACGTGTCGTATTTTTAAGAATTCGGAAATTTAATTAGCATATTCATTAAAAAATCCGTACACTTTCCCTTGGCGACGTTTCGGAAGCTAGTCTGCCTCCTACTCATGCCTAGTTTTAATTGAAGATCCCATTCATCAGGTCAAATGTTACATATCCCATCATTAAAAAAAATAATTCTGGAGGCGGCCGCCATCAATCTAGAATACACTTGTATTCCTAATGAGCCACTACCTAACAGCTGTAGAATACGTTATAAACTGTTTGAAATAGAGGGAGTAGAGTAATTAATAAATGGTAATCGAAACCTATGTTATTACTTCAAATAATGAACATTATAAATTAAGTAACCAGTTAGTTGAATATACTCCCATTTCTTAAATTGTCACTGATACAAGCCAATAAGCGTAATGTATTCATTTCTCCTACACCACCAGATCAAAACGATATTCGTCATGGAGTTTTCGGTGTCAGTTAAAGCGAATTGTCCAAGAAGAGAAGAAAAAACGGAAAAAATATCATTAAACTCCGTAGACTCTATTCAGAGCATTATGTTGAAATAATAATACTGATCATAGAAACCTTTGGTGGAATGATGCCTTCCAATAAAGAGATCATATCATAGACATTAAAACTTATGAGGGCCAGTCCCATCATGACATTCTCTCACAGCATGATGCGGAATACATGAGAGAGAGAAAGAATATGCACATTGAACAGATATTTTGTGGAGGAAATAATGTAAATTTTATACTCAAATCACTCTATCCTGCTTCATGGGACGAATGCGCTAATGGCGTATATATTTATAAAGATCGGAGCCATTTTCAAGACTGAGTGACCTTGCGTCTAGGTTTGAGTTGTCTTACTAGCTGGCTGTCATCACTGGAGATCGAGGATTGAAGGTTGGTGGGATTTAAGGGTTCATTAGTGATTATGGCAGGATCAGGTATCGGACGGTCGATGGGAGGTTCGAACGGATTAGTTCCCAAGTCGGAGTAAATAGAAGTATGTCGGACCAAGAGTGGTTTCCAGGTATTGGGGAATCTTTGAGAATCGTCGCGTTTATTGAGACAGTTGGGACGTTTTTCGATTTCAATGGCTTCACGGGTAATTCTGGTTTGGAGGGTTTTGGTTGTGGCAACGGTTTTGGTGTTTTTGAAATCTATTTTGTGGCCTGTTTCTAAATGATGTTGGAATAGTGCTGAGTTTGTGTCAGAATTACGGACTGCTAGTTCGTGTTCATATGCTTTACAGGACACTCGCCGGTTGGTCTGGCCGATGGGACAGTCAGAGCATGGTATTACATATATTCCTTGGGTTTTATTGGGGATTGTGTCTTTGGGTGTTCGAAGGTAGGAGGATATTTGGTTGTTAGCTGTGAAAAGGGTTTTGATGTCATGTTGTGTCAGAATTCGACTTATTTTATCAGTAACACCATGAATATATGGAAGGAAAGCTTTTTGTCGTTCAGGTTCGTCCTTCGGGGGTCTAGGGTGAAGATCTCGGGTTTGCTGGAGTATAATAGACTTGTGGATTTGGGAATCGGAAAAATCGTTCTGGGTAAGTGGGGATTTGAGCTTTTCCATTTCATTGGATCTATTGTTGTTATCGGTGAGTTTGAAGGACCTATGTATGAGAGAATTCAGAACCGAATTCAATTGTGCTGGGTGATGATGAGACTTGGCATTGAGGTACCGGTTTGTATGGGTTGGTTTGCGGTAGACGGTGTGAGGGAAAGAATTGTTGGACTTCCTGATGAGAACATACAAGAATGGAAGGGAGTCGTCCTTTTCTATTTCCATAGTGAACCTCCCTTCTGTGATATATATATATATATATATATATATATATATATATATATATATATATATATATATATATATATATATATATATATATCACCGGATTATACTCAAAGTATTCTATCTTGTTCATAACACAGTCTTCTATCTTTCAGAGATATAGATCTATAGATCATATCGACTCAAATTCATTGAAAAAATTTTTTCGCAATACCCTTCTCTGGAAGAAAAGCTTGTCATTCCGAAGATGATGAAAATAAATTGAGTCCTATTGACAACAATTTGATAAGAAAAAAACAGAGAGCACAGAAAATCATATTGAAATGAATACAGATATCACAAGTCGAATTAGATATCCAGAAAAGCATGTCAAATGAAAGAAAAACATTTTTTTTCGAATATTGATGCTCTGTGATTAACTAACTCCAACCGAAATCAATCACTTATTTTTGTATGATTTGTATATTCATTTCATATCGAAACTGAAAAACATTTGACAAAAGCACCGTTCACTGCAAATACGTGATTCATGTTTTCGTTCTTGAAAATATCAATTTTCACTATCGAATGTTGAAAATGAATTCCGGAAATCTTCTGTTCGATCTCGGTTAAAGACAGGTAACTCATTTTCACAGAAAGATTTGGATTTGAAAAAAATATCGGAAAGTAACAAGTTCTCATTATCCGAATTGCATTTACTTTTACCGGCTGTCGAGCTGGACGAACATCGGGAATGAAAGTAGTTTAGTTCGTGTTTGGAATTTTCATTTCTGGTTTGAGTTTCTACGTCACATCTATCAGGTTTATTCGTATGATCTATCAACAAATTGTTGAGATCGTTGATAATAGTGATAGCATACTTGAGCTTATTTTTGTATCTATTGGACTTCTTCACTAGGTCATCATTTTGGTTTTTGATTGTGTTATTACTCAGCTCCAGCAACTTGATCTCACTTTCTAGATTTTTAGTTTTCTCTATGTATACTGCTTCCTTATTGGCCATTTCCAACTTCAAATTTTCGTTCTTAGATTTCAGTTCTTTGATCTCTTCGACGTATTTTTTCTGTTGCATCAAACATTTTTTGCTATTGTCGATGAGGTTACTCTCATTCACTTTGATTTCTTCTTGAAGTTTGTTCAAATCTTGCTCGAAGTTAGCCTTGTTGGCTTCTATAGATCCCATCAAACTATCATGTTGTATTCGCAGTTCCTCCAAAACTGATTTCAATGTATTGTTTTCATGATGTAAGTTAGCATTCTCATTAATAACTCCTTGTAATTCCGTGAATAGGTCTGTTGATACTTGGTCACCGTTGTTCAATTTATATGTCTTCGTTCCATTGGAATAATTTTTGATTTGTAAATTCTTTGGAAAGTTTCGGGTATTCTGTTCTTTGAACCAATTTGCTGGAGACATATTGAGAATTTTGACAAACTGAATTAAAACACACTTTTGTGAACGATGTCGACGTCATTGATTGACATTCGTAACGGTAGTCCGTTACAGGTTACAGAAACAAGTTCAGATAGGAAACAGCATACTTGTATCCTTGTATGAACCAAAAACTATTCATTACGACACATTTCTGTAGCGGTTGTTGACACTAACTGTGCAACAAAATGGAATGGACTAGGGGAGAAGTATAAAAAAATACAAATGCAGAAGGTTATGTTTTCCATACTTCGATCGATCGATCGAATCAAACCAGCAGATGGTAATACTTGGGTCGCTATGAGCACCTTTTTTTGAAACTTACGTGATTCGGTCTCTTCTACAAACAATCTAAATGAAATCGGCGGTCTCTTATATTTTCGGAGATACAATGTCTTTTTGGTGTAAAACTTCACAATATTCCACATCAAATTTCTGTTGTTTGAACACACAAAATTCCTCTTTCCTCTGATCAAACGTGGTGTTATTTACTCGTTTTCAACATTTTCAAGCAGAAAAAACCATTAGTTTTCCAAAAAATGCAATTATTTTCAAACCATAACCAATTTGTTGTGATGTCATAGTGCACTGACAGTCGAAAGTGATGTATTTGCAGTGTTGCCGCTCTCATTGTTATTGTTGAGAACTGAATGCATTAATGTTGACTCTTGGAGAAAGTTGGATTTTTCGAAAAAATAATTTTTTGTAGAGGAGACCGAATTACGTAAGTTCCACAAAAAAAAAACTTCAAAAAAAAAGGTGCTCATAGCGACCGAAATATTACCCAGCAGATAATAAAAGACCTTGTCTCTACCCAAATTAAAACAAATCTCCTGAGCGAAAAACAGTTTAACCAAGACGACTCACATTTCATGACGCATTATTTTTATAAGTTACCTGGAATTTTGAGGAAAAGAAACGCGTTACGTAAGTCCTCTTCAGAACGTGGCACCGTAAATTCTGAAGGAAAATGTACTTTGCATGCAAAATATTTACTGGAAATTTGTGCTGCATGAGATGTCAATAGTTTGTGTGTGTGGAATGTCGCTGAGTTATTATTGGAAAAATGTTAAATTCATGCGCCTTCGGTAATTGTTGAACGTGAAATACTAAATTTTTTTGCGTGAAGGCGTCTGTCACATTTCTGAATCTATTTATGTATTCTGTGGTCCGTACAAAATAATTGTCGCACGTCATTATTGATGAAACAAAATCATCGAAGTGGCACCAATTCACTTACAGTCGGGTATCATAACAGAGAACTACTATACAGAAACGAATGAGTAAATAAGCCTTAGTGCCCAAAAAATTTTTTTTTGACAATGATCGACCTGAGCTATTGGTTTCATCCACACTGTGAAATTTGAGAATACCAACACTGGGAAAATACATTGAGCAAATGTAGTCATTAACATCCTGTCCTGATGCTCTTGCGTTTTCCTGATATCAATTGAATATATATTTCTACCTTGAAATATGTTAATCCATCTTCCTCACAATTAACATGATTGTCAAACTGTGCTTCTGAAACAAACTGTGCTTCTAAAACAAAAATTGATAGATACATATTTTAGTAGGTGGGATATCTGGTATAAATACACCAACCGACAAGGTGGCATTGTGAGTTTTTCTGGGTTTCCCTAGAGTTGAAGTAGCAAATGCGCTACCGTGAATATCGGTAAGACGCCCCAGAACGCTATGGCACCCAAAATGATTAGCTGGGTGCACTGAAGGGGGTGTTTGATTTTATGAAGAGAAGTATAAATGAAATAAATAAGAATAAACTTGTATGCTGATCGTAATTAATGATTGTCTTGCTTTGAGCAAGTGTACGTTGTCGGTTGCATGTTTATTTCTTTGATGGTTTGTTATATAGTCTCCGGTGTTCTCCTATGAATGAAATGGCAAATCGGCTAAAAAAAAGCAAGTAAGTAGCCTAAGAACAACATGCCTACAAGTGTTCACTTCAAGTTGACAAAGGCCTTCGTCATTTGCTCTCTTTCCGAGCATTCGTAAGATTCTCCTTGAAAGGAAAATATAAATATAGTTATATAATATGTATCAGATATAGCATTTTTTCTAGATACTTCCAAAACATTCACAAGGAAGCTGTCGGGAGAATCTTGTACTGTTTCGAAAGGCAACGAGATTTGATATATATTTGATCAAATTATCAGTTATATGAGATTCCTTCATGATATTCATTCAATTGTTTTCATTCCAACCCCTCCTTCATTAAACACTTTCGAGTGCGCCCAGAAGGCAGAGCCTGGTGCTGGCAAGGATCGGCTAATTGTCTGGACTACAGAATCGCTCCGGGGCGTCTTAATAACATTTGTGGTAGCACATTTGTTATTTCGACTGAAGGAAAATCCAGAAAAACCCACAGTGGTACCGGGTCGGTTGGTGTATTCAATCCAGATATTGCACCTAACAGGATTGGTATCCAGGCAAATAAATATTGCCTAACGCACCAAGCCGACCAGAAAAATTCTGCCCCGACCGCGGATTGAACCAGTTGTGGAAGAGCCAAATTGATTGAAACGTCTGCGCCTTAAACCGCTTGGCCACACCGACCGTATATTTGATTATGAATTATAATCGATGCCCTGAATTCTGTTATGGATTCGTAGTCTACCAGTCATTTTACAAACTTAATGACTTTTTTTACAAAAATATAAATTTGAATCCGACTGAAGATGAATTCTGTTCATGAAAATTGTTGACTGTCCATCCGGCATAGCAAATATTTTATCCAGCTGGAATTTTCATCGAAAGGCCGCACACACGCCTGATTTGTGTTGTTTCCGTTTGATTTTCTGTCGACACGTAAGGCGACAATCGTGTAACCGTAATAAAAACAAATGCCGATTCTGTTGAGTGGACTTTTTACTGCTCGACCATTCTTGTGAGGAGGAATACTTCTTCGTTTTTCGTCAATTCTGCACTCGCCACTTTTATATATACGGTGAACGAAACATGCTTACTCTGTTTATGGTCTTGCACTGAGTAACGTCTTTCTTTGATAGAGACATTGTTGTTACGAGAGCTGCCAGAGTGGTTATTTGGTTTCCTTTCATCTCGAAAATATATGCAATGTCTACCGGCAGTCTCGAATAATATATTCAGGAAACGGAAGAAGATATTGCTATGTTGTTGAACTATTTTACGGTATTGTAGCTATTTGAATTAAAATTCGTTGTAGCACTTATTGATGTAGGTTCAATGTGAAACACGAGACCATTATTCGGGGGTTGTAGCCTGGGTGCACCAAGTTTAATCGGTTAAAATGTGTGCACATCCATCATTTTGAGAAATTCAATCGAAGGTAATACCACGAGTCCTTCAAATTTAATCGATAAATTTTCATTTTCCACAAAAACTTATAGCAGTGCGTTATATTTCCGCCAGACGTCGCATAAAATTATGAACTTTTTGGCAAAAGTATGAAAACAAACCGATTGATAAAATCCAATTTTATCTAATTCGGTTTGTTTGAACGCTTTTGCCTCAAAATAAAAAAGTTTGAGTGTTTCGAAAATGAAAATTTATCTTATTAAATTTGAAGAACGAGTTGTATTTGGAGAGATTATTTTTTGAACAAATAGAAGGAAGAACAATTTAATTGATCAGTATTTCATTTACATAAGAAGGAAAGGAGAATAGGTGAAAATTTTACAAATTTGAAATGTCAAACAACGATGTATGCCCTCTATGATCCAGAAGAGATATGATACTTACGCAGTGAATATGATGCTTGCCGACGATACCAAGAGATGGCGTCACACCTCTCATTGTACAAGGTTGATAATTGAAAATTTCTCATGAAATGAAAATCGCGGCAGAAGGAACATAAAATCATTCGTTATGTCGTTGTATCAAAATCTTCATACAATGGTTTCTTCTCATACAACAAAAAATGAATTGTATTTAATAAAAACTAATTGTACGCCATCTTCATTTGAGTTAAGGCAACCTCAAATATTTGAATCGGTCGTTCGCTATATCTGTCATAAAGTTGGGGTTATGAGCTATTTACGTGTTTGAGTGTTCATTGAAATGTGTTATGTTATTATTATGCTGAAAAAGTGAAAAGTGAATGACTATTAATAATAAGGTAACTCTTCATTCATGATAATTTATATAAATATGAGCCAGTTCAATAGAATCGACGCGGTAAACCTCATAGTTTTGACAGTTCAAAGGTAAACAACGTTTTATCGAAACAATCGAAAGGACCAGGCAGTTTTATCGGTATAATACCCAATGATTCGCTAGAATAACCATAGAATAACCCGCTACTATTGGTTGAAATGCCAAAAACGTCACATTTTGAAAAGTGAAGAAAATAATCTTTAATAATACACGAAAACGTTTGCTTAAAGCAAAATTTTGAAAATCATGGGAATGCATACATTTTGGTCGATTGAATTAAGTGTAGGAAGGATATATGTTGAGAATGTAAATTCAGAAAACCTCAAAATCGAAGATAGGAACAATATAGTACCTGAAAAGTGATCCAAAATCCAGGTTTATTTTGATCAGTTTAATCGGTATACAGATCTAGTGAAATAATTATTCGCTGACAAACTCTGTGAAAGCACTCTAGCCTTCAACTTTTTCATTGGTTATTGAGGAAAATAATCATTGATAGTTGTTCTGAAGCAAAATTATGTTGCAATATATTGTCTAACGAGGGAGTTGGCGCTATGGCTCTGAGCACGGCTCACGATCATAAGGTCGTGGGTTCGATCAACCAATGGAACAGATATTTTTCAATCGAAAATTTTTCTGTCGCATTGAGTACTGACTGATATCTTGTCGAACACAGGAACTGAAGGTTTCAAAAGAGCTTCGGGGAAAATAAGGAGATTCTGAACGAGAGCAAATGACGAAAGCCTTTGTCAATTTCGTACCTAGTTATCTGAAGTGAACACTTGTACGAGTGTACCCAAAAACATATCTACGCGGATGAAATAACTGTTATTATTATTATTGGGCGTAGTGTTCTTAGGCTACTTACTTGCTAATTTTTTCTGGCGTATCTGCCATTTCAGTGATAGAAAACCGAAGACTTATATAACAAACGATCAGAGAAATAATCCCACAGCATACACTTGCTCAAAGCAAGACAATCATTAGTAACGATGGCATGCTCGTTTATTATTATTCATTTCATTTATACTTTTCTTCATAAAATCAATCACTCCCTTGAGTGCACCCAGGAGGTAGAACCCAGTGCGAGAAGGGGTCGGCTAATGGTCTTGGGTGCCGAAGCGCTCTGGGTCATCTTACTAATATTTGCGGTAGTACATTTGCTATCTCAACAGTGGGAAAACCCAGAAAACCCCACAATCACAATCGTTTGGTGTATTCAATTCAAATATCCCACCTACCAGGATTGGTATCTAGGCAACCAACAATTGCCTATCGCATCGAGCCAGACTGAAAAATTCTGCCCCAAACCCAGGTTGAATGAACAGTAAAAAATCCATATTAAATATATGACAGTGCAACACTGATCTAACGAGACTCCAAGGGATGTTTGAAAATAAAAAAAAAATCACGCAGAAATGAATGCTCTGACAATACGTCGACATGTAAGATACTCCCCATTCATAGCTAGACGAGTACTATATATTGATATGATAGTAACGTGACGTAGATGAGTGATTGGTGGCAATGTATTCAAAATTAAATTATTAATGTCGACGTCAGCAATCGAAGAAAAGTGTGCTACTTGCAGGAGAACTAGAAATTATAGAACATAAAAACTGCAATTTCTTTCTCCAAACAATTTTGAGTTAAATATATGTGAATCTTTGAACATGGTCTGATCAGCTGCAAAGGGGCATGTAGCTATAAATGTAGTGATATTATTAGTGAAATATTCATCTTCGCTCTCAATATTCCTTATTTCATGAATTATATTCCAGGGTATAGATTTTCAATCGGTTAAATTGACTAGATTTTTGGTTTTTGAAACTCCTGGTAGTAACATTTTTATGAAAAGTAATATTATGCTGAAAACTCGAAAGAAAATATGTGAGTTTATGATAACTCTGAACTATGCTGGGTTTTACATCTGCGATGATATCCTTGTGCTTAGTCGAAACTCAATCTAATAGAGTCCATGAATTTGAGTGATGTGTGTAGGGGCGTCTACTAGCTAACCCAAATCAAGAAAATCAAAAGTGAACAACACTGCCTCTGAAGATTATGTGAGCAACTCATAAAATTGATGAAGAAATTCCCCAAATGAACCAAAACAAGATGCATCCCCATATCAACAGGAGGAGATAAGACCTCGATTGCAATCTCTTCTTTTTCTAAAAGGATCTTGACTCATAATTGTTCATTATTTTTAAACGGTTTCATTCAGCTCGCTTTTATTGTTTAGGTCAAGAATTTCGTATTTCAAATTTGACCTGCTCATCAATTAATTAGTTAATTTGGATAACAGCTTGAAATATTTCGAATATCAGATGCTCCCAAAAAAATTAAAATATTATGTATTGATAACAACATAGAATGATGCGAAAGTAGACATTTTCAATTACGTTACATCCCCTACAACATACTGAGAATCATAGTTCATTATGCACTTGAAGCAATTTCAGAGGAATTATTGAATCTCTGACGCCCTGTATATCTCAAACCGCTCAATATGGAAGGTTGATTCAATGGTAGCTCCTGATCACTATGGATATCTGACCATACTGTTTGTACGACCCAACACTTCATTTGACATTTTTCGATAGAGTCTTATGAAATTCACAATGAAATTTCTATCTAGTAATATTCAATCGAATCCAACAGGAACTAATGTAGTAATGGTGATCCCTCTAGCATAGTTACCATGGTAAGCTATCTCATTGTTGTGAATCTGGAGACCATGATAATATATATTTTTTTTAATGCAGATTCACACGAAAGGGAAGCCCTGTAATGTTCAAAGAACACCGCGTGAATCAAGGGACAGGAAATACGAATTAACATTTACTTTGAATTTCTGAAGTTTATAAACCTGTACTCGTCGAGTCATCCGTGTAGATATTGCCAATGGGGGAACGGTTCATAACAATAAAAAATATCGAATATAATGAAATTCACATACTGAAAATAAGGCTCAACAGCCTCCTTTTTGATGTCATTTATAATTTTCCGAAGTCATTATTAATTTCGTTCTAAGGAATCGAAGAACAATTATCTACCTGCCTTAATACATCTTTAAGAAATGGCAATAATCTTTGTGCGACATTAAAATTGCATCGTTGATCTTCCTTGTAGATGAGTTTTCCCATTTAGTTACTCGTATAACGACATTCTAGAGTAAACCGAGTGTAGCTCATCATATATACATATACCAGCGAATTCGTATTAGAACTGCAGAATCAACACAGCATACTAAGAGCTCACGAGCTGATATCATGCTGTTGAAGTAGGAAGAGAAGGAGAGGAAACGCAACTAACTTCGTGAATGTCAGTATCATATTTATCTCAAACTATGCATCAATGCCTCTTATTCAACTTAAACTCGATTTATAGTGTCATGTTTCCGATTTCAATTTGTTCTTCAGAAAACTTCATAAGTTGGGAGTTGTTATAAGTTTTCGGGATACGAAGTTGTCTTGTTTCCTACATGTTACTAGAAGATAGAATGTTTGTAAAGGTATATAGGAACGGCTTCCATTATTTTATTTCAGATCTGAGATATATTTCCTCTCCGGTTTTCTCGACGCGACGTGGTGGTTTGTTGAGATAAATTTTACGGAAGTTCCTAGGAAAACGGCATATTGGAATAGCATTCTGTATGATAAAGTGATTGAACGGTGTAATGCCCGAACTGGAATAGAATTCATAACAACAATAGGGCTAACATTGGAAATAAATGAAATAATGCTTCTATAACGCATAAAACTCAATGACATCAGAATGAATATTAATGGTTGAAGTACTCCGGTGTGAGAGTGAAAACTCTCAATATAGTACAAATACCTCCACACCAAAACGAATACATTGGCATTTCATGTGCGTTTTGCTATGGTTGGCATCTTTAGGAGAAGAAATCGTCACTCGTGTGACTGTTATTTTTCAATTCAATTCAAAATATGCTTTATTGTCGTAAGTACATACACACTTGTTGACAAAGCTTGTAATATAACGCAATATAAGTGTGAATATAAACCATATACATAAGTATACAAACCATATACATAAGTAATAGATAAAAACAGATAGTACAAACATAGTTACTACAAAACAAACAGAAATTGCAAAAATAAGTTTGTATAAAGCCATCGTTGATAGTACAAAATTTCACTATAAAACAAACAGAATTGTAAAAATAAGCTTATGTAAAGCCATCGTTGAGATATTTAAAACACTAATAGGTTCAGGTCAAAATTTAGAGAGATAAAAAACATTAAACCAACATCAAAACACAATACAAGGAAGATATTTTTTTTTTAGAATTCCTCTAAAAAGTATTCATCCATATTATATAAAGGATTTGCGATAAGTAATGCTTTCACCTTAGTACGGAACATATGAATACACAAGATATTTTTTATTGCATTTGGCAAATGATTGTATAATTTTATTCCATTATAAATAATTGACTTCTTGATCAGAGTGGAATGGGGTATTATCAATTTGACCTGGCTACTCTGTCTTGTATTGTAATTTGTCGAGACTACCTCAAAGGTATTTCTGTTTTTGTGAATCAGTGAGACTGTTTCTGAAATGTATATACAAACCACCGTTAATATATTGCATTCTTTAAATAATTCCCTACAGGAGGATCTAGCAGTTGCCTCACACATATATCTCAGGGCCCTTTTCTGCAAAACAAAACTCCTCTGGAACAACTGGTCGCTGCAGGCCCCCCAGAATGCTATACCATATCTTAGGTATGTTTCAAGAAGAGCAAAGTATGCTGTTAGCACATATGCATCGACTGCTGAAGCTTTCATTTTGGTGTTGAGGTCTATTGAATTTTCCAAATTCAGATTAATACTAAAAACTGAATATGAATTTTTCAACAACAAAAATATGTCAATATTTCACCTGGAATCCTTTGGATGAGAACATAAAAAGGAACCAAACGGCAAATTGCATAAAAGCAAGTATATCACCGAATGGCAGTCTGATATCGATTTTGAATTTGAAAATAACCCCAATGAGGACCTGAGAAATCTAAAGAGTGAAGGACAACAAGGGCACACTTTCTAGTTTTTTGTTGTGTCCAAACAATTGTCATCAAATCAGATTATACAATTTTTGCCCATGATTCGGTCACAGTTTGAATGAAAGTTCACTTTTTGATTCTTGTAATATTAATGAAGATCAAATATTGCTTTTGTGTGATAAAGCCAGGACTATCAAACCGGGTGGGTGAATTAAAAGCATGGGTATCTCGAAATCAGTTGAAATCACAAAAATGGTTGATTAAAGGCAAAGCTCCGTATAAGGGAACTCATTATTATGACACAATGTAATGCTTTTTATGGGGCACCTCGAACTTTGAATTTGTTGGTACGGGCCAATGGTATTTTTGTTTTGAAAGCATTTATAGTCACAATCGGTAAATATGGGGATAATCTGATGAATCAAGAGATATTTGACGGGGTTCCTTTTATTGTAATAAATTTTTTCATCTCAACTTATCGAATAAAGAATTGATGTTAATTCATATTATTAGGTTGGAAAAGGTCATGAAATACATCTTCTGAAATTTCAAACTATCCATGCTCCAATGACAATGACTACAATATTCCTGAAACATTCAAAAATTCCGGAGTATTCCATGTGGCGTCGGAGGTTTGAAAAAAAACCAGATCGGTATCTGAAAATCTGAAGTTGAGGTAGACCCAATACATATAACACCCTGTGAAACTTTTCCCTCAGCATTTGCAAACATTTTTTGAAAGTACACTCAACTGAACTAGATATGAAGCGGACAAAATCTAATTTTCTGCTGTATTCGATATATTTGTTGGAGTAAGAGTACTAGTGATATTTTTCATATCATAAAGACATGATACCCAACGTTGTTTCCGTTCAACCTCCTCTGTAATAAGTTCAAAATTCACTCTATTTCTGAAATTGAAATCTTTTGAAAATAATGAATAGTCGTTGCCGTGTCTATTTGTCTATCGTCCATAAATGATTGAACAATACCTTCTATCCTTGCATGTATTGTCAATTGAACTTTGGGAATTATATCTATGAAAATTATTGAGAAAAATATAATGAAAATAAGCTAGGACTCCAGCTCTGCGTATCAATCTAATTCAAAATCACTTCCGATAACCGATTTATTCGGATTTCTCTTGTATTATCTCAGTTCCACACTGAACGAATTTACTATACGTTACATGTTACATAATGTAATAACAATAGTTTCTATTGATTACTCTTTCAAGTTCATGATTATGCAATTATCACAAACCATATTTGAATTCAGAAATACCAATTAAAATGTAAATTAGTCTCATGCAACTTATTAGTATTTTCCAGCAACAGATTACAGGAGTGTCTGGCTAGAAACGAAAATGGACGTAGACTCGTAGAGAATATTTTGTTTTTGTTTGTTTTTGAACTATATCAAACAAATCTCAGACGAAATATCACAATCATTTCTACATATATGTGCCCAGTGAACAGTAGTTCTGATAGAAAACATTGAGACTATTTTTCCTAAAGTAATTCTGTCAATAACGGAAAAAGTACCGATTCGAGAAAAGAGTTGGATGTTAGTCGGCATTCAGTAAATGCAACAGAGCATTGTGGTGTTGTTAGTAAGATACCAGAACGATGGAGCATTTATTCTACACTATACTATGCTATAATAATACACTTATATGCCCATGATCTGTTTCACAATGAGATCCACCATGAAATGGATTGAAAATCTGTATCATAATGAAAAATCTGCATCATAATAAGCTCATTATGATACAGATTTTTCATTACGATACATATTTTCAATCAATTGGAAATCCAATTCAGTAGAGGAATGCTACATTGAAAGTTCGGTTCAGAATAAAATCACCATTTTCAATACAATATCGAACTATATTGAGACTTGCAATAATGAAATAAATGTTACTATTCCTTCCATTTCCAGAATAGTGGGACCCACAATACAAATATTCAGGTGTAAAAAAATAGCGTATGCAACTCTTATGTAAGGTTGCAAAATATAAAAAAATTTCAGGAAGGAGTTTTGACAAGTTACGGTTATGATGCCGATTCATTACATGACTTCATTTATGTGCGTGATACTCTTTCGTTCACTTTGAAAACGTTGTCCTTCGTCATTTGCTCTTGTAAATTCTTCACCTATATTTCACTCTTCAAAACTTTACATTTATTAATACTTCGTTCGAAATTAGGAAATTGTATTCTGGTGTGGAACCCACTACTATGTATTACTGGGAACTTATCTTATATCGCAACTGGTTTCTGACTCAATCTTTCATGGTCCAAATTTTTCTGGACTTATTCGTCCCTAACGATGAAATTCATTGAAGAGACGAGTGAGTTGGCGCAGGTGTTTGTTTTCCCGGCTCTTGATCGAGATGGAGTGGGTTCAATGTCCCAACAGGGCAGATATCTTCCTCTCAACAATGTATCTCTGTTGACCTGGGGAATGACTCCGCAATGATTATTGGTTGAGGGTTCATGAATCACTATGCTGCTCCCAGAGAATGGCGCGGGAAGTTAGTAACAAGACCTACTTTCTGAAGGATTCCGTTTAAAGTCAATGGCGTTTGGTATGAAAATGAATGAATAACATTTACTACTACTACTATCGATAAAATAATATGGTCTCGTTTGATTACCTATAGAAATGAAAGGTTGAGGAAGTATCAAAAGAAGGAAACGGTTATCTCAGTCACAATGAGTCAGAATGAATGAAATTCAGTGATGCACAACAGTTGTGCCAAATTCGGGACAAGGTGAGCCTCGAGCACGCCAAAAAATAACAAAAATTCACAGATTCAGTGATGACCAAAGATATACACCATATTTTACCAGTTTCAGTGGTGTAGCCATAGCCGTCCTCACAAATTGTCGTGAACTCAGGAGAAGCACCCACGCATTGCAAATAGTGCACGGTGGTGCATATGTCTTTAACCCAGTGACCTACTTTCAATACATGACATGTGAATCAACTAGACTCAATCTTTGCTGTTGCCACCTGTATAACCATAGAAATATAAGGTGATGTATAGAAAATGGGAATGAGTCACTTGTGTGTTGGAACGTTTCAGTGAACGACCATATTTTTCTTCAATGGTAGTATTGGTGGGATTGGGATCAAAATGTTGATTAATGAAAAGAAAATTTTTAAAAATACTTACCAAAAACCAGTTTTTCTGAGTAAAAATATTAAAACTATGTATAAAACAGACATTTTAGATACACACTCTAGGTACAAAGAAATCCACATTGAGCACGGGACAAACGAATACTGAAATAAAATTCATAGAATGGCTGTAGTTCTTATGAATGCTAATAGGAAGAAAACAAAAACAAACGTGATTGTTGAAAACACCGTATAATGATAAAGAATCATTTCGGTAGCTGACTTATCGAATTGTAATAAGTCGTATTCAATCCTTCTATATTTCTTCTTGTATTAACGCTGTCTTGGTGAAGAATTTGTATCATTTCACTGAATAGCCTTTTTGACAGAGAAGATTTCTGATCAACAATGATAGGTTTTGTAAAATCAAAAGTATGGCCATTTTCTCTAGTGTGTTCAACTAAGGCTGTGGGATTTTTGACATTCAGCTTTCGTGTAAAATTTTTTTTTCAACATTTTGAACCCCTGATAATGTTCTAATAGTTGTTGGCATTCTTTCATTTTATTTATATCCTACCACTTTAACACGAAACTCATTGTTATAGAGCCCTGATGATGAATTTATTAAAATTCGAAACGTTGGCAAAGCAACAATAGTTTTTCTTTAATCAAATTGATATCAATCCCACCAATACCACCATTGAAGAATTTAACTCTGGATCACCAAACCTACCAAAACTGTGAGAACATATTTTTGATTTAGATAAAATAAGTGGAAGTCGAAAAGTCGAATCAATCAGAAAAACAACAAACGGATTAAAACTCCGGCATAAAAAAAGATTTGTGAAACATTCATCTCTACATAATACCTGAACGGGCGGGATACATCCTCAAAGAGCGGTAAGTGATATAATCATCAATAGTATCGGACCAATTTTCTTGAGATTCTACAGTCGGATGAAAATTGAGGAGAAATACTTTGGCGAACAGACAATTGTAGTCTTTGCTTTGTCTTGCTTGATTATTTCGTTACTTACTTCTATTTCGAAGTCATTTTCAAAATTTTCAGACGAATATCTGTCTCAGCAATATAATGAGCACTGGACGAAATCCTCTGATTCACTACAATTTGTTTTAGCCCTTATCAGCTTTGGGTCGGCTAGGCTCTCTTGTCTAACATCCATGGTTGGGGGATTTCCAATAATGGGGATGCAATAATACTATACAAAATATTTCCTTTTCATCATCCTTCTATAATCCTGAATAACTGTATAAGTAGTCGATAGTCGAGAAAAGAATGTTACCTCGTTAGAATAACAAAAGAACGAAAAGCTGTCTGCCACTTATGACTTGAAACTCGATACCCGTATAGACAAACTTCTGATGGCATTGAGATGCATCGTTACGAGTCTTATGTAATTCCTAACGATGAGCTTTATTCGATTTCCAACATACATTTATCTATACGAAGAATGCTGAATACAAATGGAATCGCACTGAAACTTCTATTATATACGAAAAAGTTTTCAACAACTCGAAGAATACACATTCGTATAAGCTCATGGGGATTATTTAAGGATAACTTTCATTTCTGGAGGGTGGTAATATTTCATCTTTGTCATTTCTGTTATTCATTTCATGCGTAGGAGTTCCAACGACACAAGTCAATCAGCAGATTCTACTGAGGAAAAATGAATCTGTGTTGAATACTGAATTCAGTATCATTAATCAAACAAACAATATGGAGGCGAGAGATGAATATATAGTTATCTGACTTCAAAGTGAAGTGAAATACCATACCAGAAGAATATTCAAATATATCTCTCTCGACAATTATTGTTGGTAACCGAAATATACATATTTGATTATCAGTTGATATATGATGATGAAAGATATCGGAAAACGTCTATCTTCCATTCTCGAGAAATAATGGATAATACTAGGGATTAACGATTCACAGAAACTCTATGGTTATATACCCATAAAAAAACATTCACATCCAAGACTCCAGATAAACCATTTTTTATTATTCCAACAACTTTTTTTCTCTTTTCGAAAACAATCATAAGGCAGATCATCTCGATATCTTATTGGAAATGTAATCCAAACCGACTCCTTTCCCGAATGGGGAATTTAGCCCTTATGAGAATTTCCCAGCTGAAACTGATCTCCTGCGCTGGGACTGACTTTTGTTTTGTAAAACTCGGTAAGTTGACGGGGGATTTGAACCTATGAAGCCTACGTTTGTCTATTCGTAGGTTTTTCCACTGAAGTTACCCATTTAAAACTTGTCTCTGATATGCCAACGGATGCTTTCATCGCAGCTAAGATGCCTAGGAAACCCTGGTGTATCTAGTGATTCGATATTGTTTAGAATTTCTTGGCGAAAAACAATCGACGATTACAAAAGCTTTCTAATTTTTGTATAGGGGGCGTTATATGAGCATTTTCGAAAATCTGTCAAATGTCGGTTTTGTCAGATTGACATAACTTTGAGGTTTATTGTTGTCAATGAAAACTCTGAAATTATTTCTTCGCATTCAAGAGTGTTTGAAAGTCTATATAAGTAGAATAAGTTTTAAAGTTATTACAAGTAATACAAGTACTTTTTCATGATATGTAGAAGATTTCGTATTTTGTGTGGTCAGTCAAAATCTGGGGATCCAAATATGCTTCTTTATTCAGTATCTGAGGTAAATACAAAACAAAACGCCCTAAAATAATAACATGAATGTAGCGTTGTAGCTAATTTTATTCGTTTCAGCTTATATCGAGGAGGAAACATCTGTAGCTCTCATCAGTGGGATATTGAAAACAAAGTTTTGTTTAAATAAAGGAAATATCGATGTGATACGTATTTTGAACTGTTGCATAACTATAACTGATGTGTGTTGTGTGTATCCCCAATTCCAAGACAGTCTATCACTTTCAATACACTAGCATGAACTTTGACGTACATTCGTGAATGGGCAAAGTAAATTTTCTCGGAATCGGAATCGAAGTCTAGTCTTATAAACTGATATAAACATACTAAAAACTTGTAGAGGTAGCAGAGTAGCAGGTAACAGGGACAGTATTGACAGGTTGTTAACGGTAGGTTTCCACGTTACATGCACGTTTTCTGCAACGCATTTGATTGGCTGTCAGGGCTGTCAAAATCTCAGTAGGCAAATAATAAACAGTGGTAGAATATTCGGTTGCACATTCCTCTCTACTGAAAATTAAGCTTCATATGGTACATGACTGATCGCCATCTACAATAGCGATCTGAAGATTTTGCGATCTCAGAAATCAAGCAATCGGTTTTCGCCAAGTTTATCCCAAAATTATTCAGGTATAAGTAGATACACCAGGGTTTCCTAGGCATCTTAATCGCAGCCCTCCGTCGATTAATAGTTCGACGGGGACGGATGGGGTGCTTCTAAGAAATTCACAGAAATCTTTCACTCCACCACTTCTGAAAAAACTCTCACATTTCACAGAAATCATCCCTTGAGTCCACATATGGGTGGACCATAGTCCACCTTTCCATAGAAAGATGGTATGAAGTCACACTCGGGTCGTTGGCCTCAAATTCTAACCTATGAAGAATTTCATAAGATCGTGATTCAGGTGGAGGTAATAATGAATTCAATACCGTCCAGTTAGCACAGATCCAAATGATCTGACGGTTTCCAACCCCCGGATATGGATGTGAATGGAGGTATGGTGTTTATAACCACATGAGGGTCCGACGGTGTGTGAAATGGTATCGGACCAGATGTAGGCATGAATTGAGGTGTTTAAATTGAAGGATTTGTTCAATTGAACAGTAATGGTTTCCACGGAAGCGTTTGTGAGTCGTCTCGTTTGTTGAGGCATTCAGGACGATTTTCAATTTCTTATCCTCTGCGAATTATTCTGGAGAGGAGTATTTTTGTTGTGGCAGTGGTCTTCTGTTGTTAAGGTCAATTTCATGTCTGGTTTCGTGGTGATGTTTGAAAAAGGTCGAGGTTATGTCCAAATTACTTACTGCAAGTTCGTGTTCGTACGACCTGTTCGATACTCGTATGTTCGTCTGTCCTATGTATGTTCTCGGGCAATCACCGTTCTGATGCCGTTTTTTGCAACATATTCTTCAATGGGTTTTAATCCGTTTGTTTTTTCCGTATTGTTCGACGTTTCGACTTCCATTTCGAACTCATTTTCAGAAAATGTCAGACGAATATCTATTCGTAACTTTCTGGCCAATCATTCCCTTTTCGAAATAACCAAGCAAGACAAAGCAAAGACTTGAATTGTCTGTTAGCTGAAGATACTGGTATCTATAATAATTCTCCTCAAATCTGATCCGAGTCTAGAATCAATTACGAGAAAACTAGTCCGATGGTGAGTGATAAAATCATCAATTTGCATTCAATTCTCAATTATAACTCGAATCAATTTATAACTCAACCCTCCCCAAATCAAATTTCTGGATGCGTCACTGGGCTCAATTAAATCCAGAATTCACAACTTTATGCAAAATGAAGATCAAGTTTCAGTTGTTGCAGGTATGTAGCGGCCTGATATTAAGCTCGTTCGGATTGTAATATACAAATATCCCCAGTAATTGAATTAATCTAGTAAGCTAAATTGATTGTAAGGGTGGAGCATAACAATGCGGTTATTTGTTTGCGATGCTTGGAATGTACTGTGGTTCACAGTATGTGTAAACAGTGTGAACTTTTCCCCTCTCCTTTGGACACAAACGAATATACACTGATTGCAGAGAAGAGATCAGGATTTGTTGTTTTGTTCATTTGATCGATATATACTATTCTGTCTGGAAATATTTATTCACTTATCTATATTTTCAGGTGATGGACAGTTTGATGACTGAAACAGAAATTTTAATTTGCGCTCTCGAATAAGAGTGATCATTTAGTGGTGGATTCCTAATAGGTATACAAAAAGTTTGTGACACACACTGAAAGTCACTGTAGTGTTGATTTATGAATACCGTTGGCAAAATGGAGTTTTTTCCTAACTTCTTTATTCAGGTAGATTCTCTGTAAAGCAGTTTCTGTCAGGAAATCAAGTGAAGTGTCTTGAAGTGCGCTGATGAAAACGATGTTGGTTAGGGTGCATAAAACCTTTTGTACAATGACATATATCTGAAGAATCGTAATCTCAAATTTTCGAAAAAATCACTTCGAGAGAAAAAGAGGCGCACTTCATGAATCAGGTAACGCACATTTCCTTCGCGCCCAATGCCAGCTTTGTGGGTTGAAGGTCATGTTCGTAAATTTTCCACATCGATTTCCATAAATTTCAAATCTTGTTATGTAATGTAAGCACTCGCACACGTTAACCTCAATTTCACAATGGTTAAACTTCGACATATTAGTGCGTCATGTAACGTCATTGATGTCGTAGTTATGACGTCATAGCAATTTTTTTCAATTGGTTAACCCAACTTTAGATAGTAATTCATCTCCTTACGTATTCGTCGAAGTATTTTAAGCAAATATTTGAAATACTCATCACTTACTTGCTGGCAATAAGCAAGACGATATTCTCACTCTTTAATTACATATTATTCAAATTTGGGGGAATTATCATACTGATCAAATTCTTCTTACCAGATCTTCAATATCATTAAGACCATTCAGGAAAACTTTCGATTTCAGATAACCCCACAAGAAATACTCGAGTTTATTTAAGTCTGGAGATCTTGCTGGCCACTCAATTGCACCTCGCCTGGCAATCCATTCGTTGGGGAAAACAGGATGAAGGTAATTACGGACAGTGTGGCAATAATGTGGTGGTACCATAGTGCATGAATCGTAAAACATTATGACGGAAAATGGAAATATTGTTCAGTTGGATGTGCAAGCAACTGCGGGTATTATGTTTTGTTGCAATAACTCCAAATATTTTTGACAATTTAGCGAACCTTCAATGAAGAACGATCCTTTCACTCAAGTGCCGACGGTTCTTGCCCACACGTTGATTTCTGTGGAAATTGCGTGTGAGCTCCAAACATTCAGTGTGGGTTAGCAGGTGCCCAGTATCGGCAGTTTTGTATATTGACAGATCCAGTAAAGCAAATGATAGCTCGATAGGAATAAACAATGAGTTGTGAATATTGGTGATTGCTATTACATCAATCTATCATAATTTCACTAAATTCAACCCTGAGGGTCGAAATCATCGTCGTGAAGTTTCTGGATCAGTTGAATTTTGTATGGATGCCATTTGTTATTGTTTAGATACTTCATAACGAAAGAGTGGCTGAGTTCTGCAACGCAACTTCATGACTAGGTGTATGTGGATTTTCTTGTACAGTCAACATAACATCCAGTTGGGTGTCATCACAGACTGCCGTTTGAACTTTTCTGAAGTTATCTCAAACATGGCCCAACTATCAAAATTTCTTGTCTACTTCACTTAGG
Organism: Zygogramma bicolorata; assembly: GCA_032362365.1. Classification (NCBI taxonomy): domain Eukaryota; kingdom Metazoa; phylum Arthropoda; class Insecta; order Coleoptera; family Chrysomelidae; genus Zygogramma; species Zygogramma bicolorata. Next base: position 331,999 of record JAVJAQ010004948.1, on the reverse strand, counting down.
TACTGTTGATTGTGTAATTGGTCGATCAGGGTAAGTGATATTGAACAAGTCACAAACACAAACATTTTGTCGCGTCCGAGATTTGTCACCGAAACCAATCATCATAAAAATTTCAATTTCCTATTTTTTATTACTTCATAGATATTTTACTGAATTCATTCCATCCTACGCGTGAAATTCTTCCATGGAATATTGGTTGATATACGGTAAACGCACTCTTACCATAGGCTAAAAGCACGAAGTTAATCAGTGACAAATATATCAATAGTGGAAGTCATCTATCAAATCTTCGTGGAACATATATAAATAACCCAATCGTAAAATACAGCCACCATTACCAGTTTTTTTAGACAATAATCATTTAATTATGAACACAAATGAAAAAATTCTTGAACCCCCAATCAGCCTTGTTAAGGAAATGTTCTCTTACAAAAACAAAATATATTTATACAAGTACTACAAAATAAGATACTTATAACATTAAAAGGTAAAAAATGAGGTATTTCAAATAAAGTAGTCGGTATGACCTCCTCCACGGTGTAATAACTTTGACACTTCTGTAAATTGAAACAATCATCTGGTTAATAGTTTCTCGAGGAATATAGCTCAATTCCGTCGCCGTTACGTATGAGTCATCTGCAATCTGAGGTGGGTTGAATCAATTGTGAATGCCACATCAATTCTATCCCACATGTTTTCAATCGGATTCATATTCGGCAAGTGGGTTGGCTGAATCATTCTATCGATAGGTTCTGGTTCAGGTGTATCTTGAACTCTTCCAGCGCGATGTGGTCAGGTATTGTCATCCACCAACACAGAATTTTCCCCCCAATTCGTATGGGATAGAATGCCCGAAATAACTTGTTTGGCGTGAGTTTGGCTGGTCATATTCTGTGGAATGTGAATTGATGGAATACGTCGGTTGAACATTATTCCCCCGTAACACATTACGCGTTTTCCGAACTGGCTCTTTCCAGGCTCTCTGCCGATTGCCATCACTGACCAGTCCACTTCTGGTTTCGACAGTGAAAAACACCCACCTCTACTGCTGCAGAAGCCAACCCCTGTGCTCTCGCGTTCTTTGAAGACCTGCACAATGTCTTGGAAGCAGAATGGGGGCCCGTAATGGTCTTCTAGCACGTGAATTGTGAAATCTCTGAATCTAAAGCAGGTTGATGAATCTTCATTGAAACTGTTGGACTGCATTGTTGAAAGCTCGAATAAAAAAAATTTACGAAGTTGATTACAACAATTTTCAACAGAAATTTACTGACAAATGAGGGCAAGAGATAAAAATGTTAGAGTGTTTTGATTACGTCAATGGGGGGATGACATTCGCCGTAGAAAGAATTCGTCGTAGGGAGACTTCGACGTAGGAATAATTCGTCGTAGGAAGAATTCGACGCTCTCTGGCCCTCCGATAACAAAAGAAAACGTATCGCCCCGGAATTGAGATAAAAGAGGCAGATTTCAATAACGAACGACTGAAAATTTATTCCTAATTTCTGATCATATAAAAAAACACGTTGGAAAATATGTAATATCTAGGCGATCCATCAGGCTTCTGCACTGTACAATACTCCATCCTTGTTTGGTTTTAAAGAATATTTTCAAATGAAACCGACGCTGCAAGTGTATAGTGAATACAATTCAAAAACTGTTGCACGTCATCGATGACGACATAAAATCAACACAGTGGCACCAATCCATTGATGGAAATTCATGGGATTGTTTGCATTGAAATTCAAATTTGGCGCCTGCTGTTGTTAGGATTTTAGTTGGCAGGACTTGCGATGTTGCCGCACTTCATTCGGAATTTGAGAGTAATCAATTGACAATTGTTATTTAAAAGTGACAGTTCTGTGTTTACGTCTTTTTGGTATTTCAAATTGGATATTGTGATCAAAAACTGTGTATTTCGATCATCATATAGCAAGTGTCAGTCCCAGGCTATTTGTGGAAATGCCAAAACATGTTGATGAGCGCTGCGAAGACTTGGTGGCATCTTAACGAGAAAATAGTGACCCGTTGCTTCAACTTCTGTTAGAGAGGCAAATCAAGGATAACAAAGTAAATTGTAATCGTAATCTACCGTCAGATATTGACTTCCAGCGTGTAGTAGCTGACTTCAAGTCAAGTAGATAGAATAATCATACTGAAGCTCTCGAAACGCGTAAAGCAAAGATGCTTACAAATGATGCAGTACTGGATACGAGTGTTATTCGTAAAAGAATTCATAGCATGTCTGAACGCAGCGATTATTTGGTTTTTGAAAACAGGAAAATCTCGATTCTTCGAAATTGGTCCCTTTTAAAAAAACTACACGAGAAAAAACTATTTCATGGACGAACTTCCATATTTTAATGAATAATACAGATGTAATTAGTTATTGTTTTGATTTCACTCCTTTCGTAATAAATACCTCACTTCCATCTGATATTCCATAATTATATGACAATCTGGCTATAGTGTACTTCAAAATTCGACCACGCCCCTGATGACGTGCAACAGTTTTTGGATTGTATACACTACAATACTCTGAAATCAAGTTATCTCACTTTCAGTATTGCACTCCATGTTCGAGTACATTTCAGAGTATTAAGAAACTTGATCGCCACCACAATAGCAATAGAACGGCTCACTCGACGGTATCCTGGCAATACCACTGCGATGATATCTGGGAATTCTCCGAACCCCACGTTATGAACTTATTTGGAAGTTGGTGATTAATTTAACATTCGAACAAAGCAACCATGTGTTTTTGGAATAGCAGCGGGAATTGGGTTTCAATTATTTACTCTGGTCAGAAAGTTTGATTTAGATTGGCTCGGAAAGTTCGCTTGACCGGAGGAACAATTTCAGCAATAATTTCGAATCACATTAGGAAACAAATGTTGATAAACTGAACTGAATAATATCATGTTAACCACAGTGGAATGTTTCTTTGTTCAAAATAAACCTGGAGGAATAAAGATTTATATAGATATAATGTTCTGTGTAGTGGCTCCAACTTGAGTGATATTCAATCAGAGTCTTGTTCAATTATAGAAAAAAGAATTCGAAAAGTTTTACTATTGCATTAATCAATAACTGCAAAATGGAGTACCTGAGCAAAAAAAATTCCTATAATACTTCAGAGATGAATCGATTTTCGCCCTGGCAGATCAGTTGACGATAAAAAATCGTTCTGGAAGTCGAAGTCGTCAAGAATTTTCAAAATATACCCTTCCCATGCACGTGACTCCGAGTTCACAGAGTTTCTCATCAGAGGTGCTTCAGGTCAAGTAATGTTGATTTTGATACGCTGTCGAATCATGAGTGTATACAGAATAAAGTGAACAGCTGTGAGGCGTAGAGAGATGAAATGTCTTTTTGATGAACCAACAATCTACTAACATGGAACTTCAAGAGTTATAATATGGTTCCACGCAGATCTACTACATTTTTTTTCATGAATGTAATAAGTGAGAAGCACTCCACCATCCCTGGTGGAGTGGGAGTCCAAAGTGCATCAAAGTTGTCACAGATACTTGAATATTGCTGAAACTTTTCCTAGAGATCAATTACCCTAACACCAAACTGATATTTTTGCACTCGACGCGCGTTTCGCTAACAAGGTTAGCATCTTCAGGAGAAGAAAATTTATACTAAATCTAGGGCTGAGGTTAGTTATTTATATACCTAAAGTTTTCCGGTCCGGTATGGACTTCGTTTGTTACTGTTGATTATTCTAATTAATTTCTCGGTAATGAACTGACTACCTGCAAGTTCCGTCATCTGTTAGTATTGATTTCTGATTACTCCCTCAACAATAAATTGAAAAGCGGGCTAAAAGGGATAGGTCCCTTGTCACCATTCATGCTGTTTTTACATTTTGCTATTTCTAGACTCTCACATGCATCGAGTAGTCTTGTGTCATGCATATGCTTGATCAGTTTCAGATTGCTTTCACCAATTTTGTGATCATTGTGTAGAGCGTGTTGGGCGACACTGGATTTTTCTACCCTTCCGTATTTTATATGTGCAAAATGCTCTTTGAAACGGGTTTTAATAGCTCGTCGGCTCTGGCCGATGTACTTGTTGTTGCAATCTTGACAACTGATCTCGTAAATTCCCGACTTCTCTGAGTTTTCTAGTTTATCTTTTGGGTTACCAAGAAGCTGCTGTAATTTGTAAGAAGTTTTATATGCAACTTTCATATTTACTTTGTCAAATATCTGTTGGAGTCCTCTAGTGTATTGAGGTTCATATGGGATTACTATAAACTTTTCGTTTATCTCATCTTTTTTAAAAGTCGAGATTTACGAAGTGTTTCCCTAAATTTACAAGGGACCTATCCCTTTTAGCCCGCTTTTCAATTTATTGTTGAGGAAGTAATCAGAAATCAATACTAACAGATGACGGAACTTGCAGGTAGTCAGTTCATTACCGAGAAATTAATTAGAATAATTAACAGTAACAAACGAAGTCCATATCGGACCGGAAAACTTTAGGTATATAAATAACTAACCTCAGCTCTAGATTTAGTATCAATTTTCTTCTCCTGAAGATGCTAACCTTGTTAGCGAAACGCGCGTCGATTGCAAAAATATCAGTTTGTGTTAGGGTAATTGATCTCTAGGAAAAGTTTCAACTTTTACACCAAAGGTTCCAAAACTCATCGTTTATTGAATATTGCTAGCAGCCTGTTTGGACGATGCAATTTGTCGCTGCAACTCCAGAAGATTGCATGTATTCATGCAAGCTTTTCGAGTTGCATGAATCTTTATCGTTGCGATAAGTTACAGCGACTTAGCGATCTCTGTGGTGAATTTGTTACCGCAAACTACAAATATGTGGTGGCACCAATTGAAAAAATGGTAATTTTAAATATTTCCATTATTTTGTTATCTCAAGTGAAGTTATGGAGTGTTTTTATCACAATTACAATTATTAGAAATGAATAAAATCATATATCAGGTGTGACAATGTAGGCGTTTATTCAGTGCTATTTTTCAATATTGGCAATGCAAACTGACATTTCTCCAAGTGACAAGTTGTCTATGGTAACATTCGACACTGTTTTGTTTTTGATAGAACTGTCATTGTTATGTAAAAATAAGTTCAATAAAAAATAAAAAGTCATTTCAACTGATATTTCTTTCAATACACAACAAATTATCGAAGAATAGTGGAAAGATCCCAGTTTATTGTAAAACCGAAAGTTGGCAAAGTTTTACTCAACTTGAAACTCAAGATTCAACTAATTTGAAATGATTGAACTTCACTGTTTCATATTCAATATATCAATTTTTTTGGTAGAATCATATTTTCTTTGATCGATCAAACCTATAAATTTATTTTTTGGCCGATAATCCATCTCAACTTTTTTATTTGAATTTGATTGCCGTATTTGATTCTACTTTCTGATGTTTTCTCTTCGCAACATATTCGAATAGAGTTTATAATATAGACAATGAAAGTCCGAACCAATACCACTCGTATATCTATTGTCTTTCTAGAAGAAAAGTTACGAAGGATCAGTTGGAGTTTTGTTGAAGATATATGCATCAGCAGAAAGTTTGGAACCTTACCAATCACTTTCTTGTTATATAAGTACTATTATAGAACTGTCACGTCATTGCAGGTTTGACAAGTTTTTGAATCAAGCTCTTCGTGACAGATTCGTTTGTGGATTACAGAGTATATCAATACAACGGAAGTTGTTAGGCGAAAATGAGGCGATAACTTTCAAAGATGCTTGTAAAACTGCTTTGAGTCTAGAGGAAGCAGAATCGCAGAGTAAACTGGTGCAGAGAGCTAGAGATTTGAAAGTGGACATGAATTTTACTCATCGTGTTTCTGAGGCACGAAGCGACATGATCCACAGACATGCCCAGCAAAAATGTGGATATGTTCTCGTAGTGGAATTGAAGGGCATACATCACCTGCCTGTTGTAGATTCAAAGTAGACAGAATAAAAAATGTTAATGTTTTTGATGGCCACGTAGAAATGGAAGATGTCTTGGATTTCGATTTTACTGGTTTATTGTAAAATGAGGAAGGAAAGTCAACAGAGATAAATCTGGAAGTCGAGGGGAAATTGCTACAAATGGAAGTGGATTCTGGTGCATCTAAATCTGTAATTTATGTTAAAGATTACAGGTCTAATTTTTCTTCATCCTAAACTTGATCTAGTAACTTTTGACTCGAATGCTGCTACAGGACAAAACATTGAAGTTTCAGGTTAGGTACAAGTTAGATGTTTATTCGAAAGTAAATATTATTTTCACCATTGGTGGTGATGAGAAGTCAACGCCTTCACTAAGTCGTAACTGGTAGAATGTCTTCAATCCTGAATGGATAAATAGACTGTGTAACAAATATTTACTGGATTCGAGTCTTTCCTGGTTGAATACATATGATATGGAACAGAGTATTAGTGGTTCACATAGATATTTTTCACCTAACATTGATGAAATTGAAAATCGCGTGATTAATATAATAATAATAATAATATTTATTTCTTCGGTTGAAAAGTATAATTGAAAAAAAAAATTCAATGAACAATAAACAAAGAAAATGTCAAGTTCAAGAGTAAAAATAAAAAACATATAAATGTAAGTAACTACATTTAACCATATTTCAAAAGTCAGTCAAAATAATATTGTTACGATATTCCTCTGGGTTCGTCAATTAAAACACCAAACAACACTAAACTACTTTTATTATAACTCGCTATCTCAATACAATACAACACAATCACTTAAATCGCTCTGATAAATTTCCAATGCTCGGCACTAAACTCTCTGTACTAAAATTCTGCCGTGGCGTGCGCGGCTTCCGGTTATATAGGCGATCATATAATAAAGAATTATCCAGACAAATCTAGACAATCGAATAATCTAGGCGAGCCGCGATCACGCCGGTATGATTTTTCCTGGAACGGTCGAACCAATTCGCATTCATAGCCGGCAGGGCCGGCGCCAGCACATTTCGTTACAATATCAACAACACAGTAACACAAACAATCCAAAAGTGCCAATAAACATCCATAAGCAATAGAGGTGTAAATGTAGAACAGGTCAATATAATAAAATCAACATACAATTTCTCAAGCATTCGATGATTCAAGGCAAAGCACTTATAATAGTAAACAATATATATTTGCTGAAGCTGAAGATCTCAGGTTAGTTGATCCGTGAACTTTTGAATGGTGTAACAAGTCCTTTGAAGCAGCATTTTTTTCAACTGACTCTTGAATACATTAATATTTGAGGAATTCTTAAGAGTTATTGGAAGCATACTGTATAATTTACACCCACTGTACTCAACACTTTTTTCATACAATGGAGTTCTATGAGCGTTTGGTAAGACCAGCTCCTTAGAACGAGTATTGTGGTTATGTTTTGGACGAGAAGAATGAAAACTGGATTTATTTTTGTAAACGTATGCACTAGCCTCCAGTATATAAGTGCTGGCTACTGTAAGAATTTTTAGCCTTTTAAAAGCATCTCTACATGAATCTCGGTACCCTAGCTTAGCTATTATTCTAATAACATATTTCTGGAGGAGAAATATCCTTTGGACAGAAGCACTCATACCCCAGTTGAGAATACCATATCGAAGGTGTGAATGGAAGTTAGCATGGTACAGTGTTTATACTAGGGCTGCAATGATTTGACATGAATCTAATAGAATAACAGCTTGTTTTTAGTTTATTACATAATGTATCAATATGTTGATTCCACATAAATTTTTTATCTAGAACAATTCCCAGCATAGTTACAGTTTCTACAGGACTAATTGATTTATCACTATTTTCATATAGTATCACATTCGATTCCCATTGTCCTCGTCTGCTGAACAATATGGTATTGGTTTTAGATTTGTTGAGTTTTAAATTGTTTTTTCCAGCCCACATTATTATTTTATCATATATATTCTCAGCAGTTTTCTGGAGTGTATCCATGTTGTCTTCAATAATCAGAATATTTGTATCGTCAGCATAACTTGTAACAAAAGCGGAGTTGGTTTTACTTATGTAAAAAATTAGATCATTAGCAAATAACAAGAACAAAAAGGGGCCTAAATTCGAACCCTGGGGAACTCCCTGCATAATATCACAATCATCGCCCATACATTGACCTATTTTCACCCTTTGTCTCCTACCTATAAGGTAAGATCTTACAAAATCATGTGGTACGCCTCTAACACCTGATCTATAAAGCTTAGATAGTAACAGTTCATGGTCCACACAATCAAAAGCACGTGAGAAATCTATGTCAAAGTTTCGAAATTTGCTCTAGAAAATTAATTGATTAAAGACTCCGCTATTGAATTGTAGTTGGAAGATGATGTGGTCAGCGTCTAGAATCATGCGTTGTGTATTGATATGAAATCGAATATCGAAAAGGCATATTATTGGCAAATGTCGATGCTCTCTCACTATTATCGGTGAATGGGGAAACTGAAATTTGTGACAGTGTATATTAAATCGATATTATCATTATTTTATTCAATTATTGTCTTCAATGATAACCCTTCAACTAATAAAGATATTGCCAAAGCTTCAGAAGAGGACATTGTCTCAACGAATGTTATTGAATTGAACAAAGCAGATGGGTGGCCAGAAAACATGGATGATAATATCAAACTATATTTCAGTGCGAGATATGAACTTACCCTGAAAAAAATCTTTGTTGTTATACCAAAACCATTCTATTCAATGTCACCATCGCTGATACCGACCAGATCTTCCATAATTCTTTCCTGAACTTAGCTTTTTACATAGGAGAAACCTGGCTTACAGGTTATGAAAAAAAATATGTCGGAAACATAACAGATAACATCAAATATAAATAACATCAACCAAGGGATAAACCGATAACTCTGGAAGCAGAGGTTGGGTTATCGCGAAGATAACTCTAGGGTTACAGCATACCACACTGTGGATAAATACTTTGTCTAACTTTTACCCAGGGTTAGAGCTTGACCTAGGGGTAACACTCGATTGATAAACTGGCCCTAAGAGAGAGAGGACTGCGGAATGAGCAAGATAAGAGTACTTCAAGTATAATCTTCAAGCGAATTCCTTCCTCAATGTATAGAATGATATGTAGAAGGATAGAGTAATTCAATTATAGAATTATCATTCTGTCCTTCATAATATCACTTCAATGTGCATATACTTTCTCACTCTAATGTATTCTGCATCGTTTTATACGGAAAACTGTTAGCAGAAGCCGACGAAACAGAACATGTAACTCGAAGGGCAAAAAAGAGTTATTGGTCAAAACCGTGGTGTTCGCGAAACTTGTCAAGCTATTTATGAAGCTACTGAGGTTATTGATTTTTTTGTCACATATTCTTCATTCGCATCAGGAACAACCGTTCGGTAGAATTCAATTAATTTTTCATAAGCCTTCTCCTTCAAATGGTTGTTAGCGTATTGTGTACTTTTAATTCTCCATAAACATGGGTATCCTCTATAAATTTCTATAAACTCTGTTACGAAATCAATTGACTGAGGAGGTGTCATCTCAAATCAACATTAACTAGGCACTACCTACTGAGCTGCTATGGACGAAACTGATAGTGTTTACGCACGTCTCGCTTTCGTCCACTTAAAATACCATAGTCGAACTCTTGCCAATCGGTAACTTTCATGTAGCGGTTGTTGACACTATTTGACAAAATTTAATGTATCACAGAAAACTGTACAGAATAAAAATGCAGAATTCTGTATTATAGAGGCATTGTTTATAGAGATATAGTTAGCATTGTTTATAGAGATATAAGCCCAGATTCTATTTCACGAATTCGATAATCGAATTGTTTAGAATATGCGTATATTTTCGGTACAGCGCGTGCTACAGTCACAGTCTGAGCTACTCGACAATCGAATTCGTGAAATAGAATCTGAGGGCTGGTTAGTCAATGCCTGTGGAAAATGGATTTGAAGCGTTTTTGTTACGCCATCTACAGTATAATGCCGATATTTCTGTTTACTTGACAGTGCACGACAAAGTTTCTTTCTCTGAGTGGAAAGTAAATGCAGAGTTCTGTCTGTCAGTTTGACTGAAATGTTGAAAGAAAATTTATGAAGCTTCAAAATAGAGTTGATGATAAAAGTTTATGAAGAAAATGAAAGTCCAGGCATTAAAATAATATTCAAAACATGAATGATCTTCGACGTTGATCAGAAATTCCACTTTTTTCTGAATTGATTGCCATTTCTTAGAATTATGTATGAGCAAGATGCCTAGGAAACCCTGGTGTATCTACTTATACCTGAATAATTTTGGGATAAACTTGGCGAAAACTGATTGCTCGATTTCTGAGATCGCAAATGCTTCAGATCGCTATTGTAGATGGCGATCAGTCATATACCATATGAAGCTTAATTTTCAGTAGAGAGGAATGTGCAACCGAATATTCTACCACTGTTTATTATTTGCCTACTGAGATTTTGACAGCCTTGACAGCCAATCAAATGCGTTTCAGAAAACGTGCATGTAACGTTGAAACCTACCGTTAAGATGCCTAGAAGTCCTGGTGACTCAACTGATTAGATTTTGTTTAGATTTTTCTGGCGAAAAAAACAATCGACGCTTTTGAAGGTTTCCCCTATTTTTTCGGTAGTGGGCGTTATGTTCCCATTTTTCATATTTGATGACAAGTGTCAAGTTAATTGTCATATTGTCATGTCAGTTTGAAATTTTAATGTTTACGATGTTTTTATCGTGTTTATTTGTTGATTTCATTGCTTTTAAATATCGAAACGTTGTTACTGGTATCTCATTGTCCACCCATTATCCTTTAGGTTGCGATCTCTTCTCGCTAGCCAATCAAATAAAAGTGGAAAAATCCGACTGCACATTATTCTCTCTTAGTGCAAATTTAGCTTCAGACAAGACTGACAAGAGCGTGTTGGCGACATCTGTACATATTGTACGGAAACCTCCAAAAGCTCAATTATCCACCAAAAATCAAGCAATCCAGATTTCGCCACTTTTATCCCAAACTTCTACAGGTATAAGTAAATACACCAGGGTTTCCAGGCATCTTACCTACCGTTAACAACCTGTCAATACTGTCATTGTTACCTCTACAAGTTTTCAGTGTGTTTATATCAGTTTGTAAGACTAGACTTTGATTCCGAGAAAATTTACTTTGCCCATTCACCTTAGAATTTACGATAAAGTTCATGCTAGTGTATTGAAAGTGATAGACTGTCTTGGAATTGGGGATACACACATCAGTTATGCAACGGTTCAAAATACGTATCACATCGATATTTCCTTTATTTAAACAAAACTCTGTTTTCAATATCTCATTGATAAGAGCTACAGATGTTTCCTCCTCGATATAAGACTTTCGCTCAAGCTGAAACGAATAAAATTAGCTACAACGCTACATTCATGTTATTATTTTGGGGCGATTTGTTTTGTACTTACCTTCGGTGCTGAATAAAGAAGAATATTTGGATCCCCAGATTTTGACTGACCACACAAAATACAAAATCTCCTACACATCGTGAAAAAGTACTTGTAATAACTTATTTTACTCATATAGACTCTCAAACACTGTTGAATGCGAAGAAATAATTTCAGATAGTTTTCATTGACAACAATAAACTTCAATCTGACAAAACCGACATTTGACAAATTTTTGAAAATGCTCATATAACGCCCCCTATACAAAAATTGAAAGCTTTCGTAATCGTCTATTGTTTTTCGCCAAGAAATTCTGAACAATATCGAATCACTAGATACACCAGGCCACCAGGGTTTCCTAAGCATCTTACTTATACCTAACCAAAAGATGGCAATCAATTCAGAAATAGAAGTGGAGTTTTTTTGTCAATGTCGTTGATTATTCGTGTTTTGAGGATTATTTCAATACCTGAAGACTATTTTGAAGATTCATAATTTCTCTTTCAATATTTCAGTCACACTGACGGACAGAACTCTGCACCTATTTTTCCCTTCGGAGTAGGAAACTTTGTCGTGCATTGTCAAGTGAAGGTTGATATCGATATTAAAGTTTCACCATTTTCTTTAACTTGTCTGGAATTTTAAGCGAAATGATAGCGTTACATTATTTCCACTTTCAGTACGTGTCATTGTTGAATCCAAAAAAATACTATATAAATATAAATAATATTTTTAAGTTGATTCGTTTCATTCACTCGATTCTAGTATGGAAAATATCTTGGTTTTTCTTCAGAAAATAACGATGACTTTTCCACCCATTTTTTGTGGAAACATTTGGTCCTCATTCACTTCAGGAATAAAATACAGCTGATAACTCAGAGAACCATAACTCAGAAAAGCATTTTGTCGAAATAAATAAATATATTGAATCAAATACAAATACTCTTCAGAATTTCGAAATCACATGATAGATACACATCAAAGTCAATTGTCACAGAGTCACAGAGTCAAAAATGTATTTCCACTCTCAATTAGAACAAAATAAGCTTCCAAAATATTACGCGGGAAGACGGCTGTTACATTTCAAATTTATTTCCGTGTTCTGTGGTTTCAACCGACTGAACAAGAATAATTAGGTCAGATTCCTCAGTGTCGATGAAAGTGCCAAAGTTCGATCAAGGTCAAATATTTTTGGAACAATTGCATTAAGTTACCAATTCGCTTTTGTATAGTAGTTCAATCATTCTGTGCTATATTATATGCTATACATATTTCTCTTAATTTCAAGTATGCTCCGAAAGGTTCTGATTCCATATCAAACCTGAAAATAATTTTACATTTTTTTAATCAGTCCACTTCAGGAATTCCGAGTTCGCTCTGATTCAAAGAGCTCTGTGGAAAAAAACGCAAGATTCTCCTAGCGTGGAAAATTTCATGACGGTTGGGAACATACAGTGAATATTTCTAATTGAGGATACTCAATGCTTTGGCTGAAGTTTGCATTGAAAGTAACGACAGCGACGGAAACAAAATTGTTAAAACAGTTATCACCAAATAACAAGAGCTACGGCTTTCTGTGAGATGAACACAACACGGTAATATCGGGCTGCCTTGGAATCCAGGAGAAACTAATTATATATGACAGAACAATTAGCTCCGAATGACTCAGAACTAGCATCTGAACTATACGAGGGCTGAACGTTCTAGTGGACGATGGAATTGTGCCTGGAATTGAGATGTGTTCTACATAACCCAGGTGGGCTTGTATTAAACCGATGACACAGTAGGTTTTCTGACAGTTGCCAGCTAAAACCTACTGTGTAGATAGATTTGAGACTGGCCTGAACGAATTGTTCGAAAGATGATTGGATTTGACGCCAGTCTTCGAGTATGCCCTATGCCCATCGACTATGGCGAATGTTTTTACATTTACCTCGCACGAGGAATAGGCGAGTTCGGTTTGTTTTTGGAATATGTACCTCGTCTTTGACTTCGTGTTGTTCGCATCAGCTTTGGTCGGGGCTTGGTACTATAAAGGTTTTTGATTTTTGATTATGGGAAGTCATCGACTTTATGTTGATGATAGCACTGCCGTGTACTGACGAGTGGCCAAGTGGCCCGAAACTGGTCTGAAAGTGTGTCCGTCCCTATAATTGAATAATTGAATTCCTTCATTTGTATCGTAAACAGAGAAAGCAGGATTTTTTTCTGTGAAGAAACCTGCACTGGCACCGGTCGGATATAATACAATGCCCTTCGTGGTATTAGCCAGGGGAGTAGTTGTTTTCTGACAGATGCTAGCTGAAACCTACTGTGTAGCTAGATTTGGGACTGGCCTGAACGAATTGTTCGAAAGATGATTTGACTTCCGTCGGTCGTCAAACGGCATCGCTCAATAAGATCACTTGCCTTCCTGCCGGTCCAGGTGTGGTGCTAAAATGAATGTTTCCACGGACGCTGGAATATAGAAAATTGTCCTTTCGGGTAATAATCCTTGTGCAGAATGTTGAATATTCGACGTTTTGACTCTCATTCTGGATTCATTATCAAGAAAATACAGACAAATCTCTTTCAATAGAGATAGAGATAAATCCATCAGTTTCGACAACGACAACAGTATGACCTTGCCTAGCGTCAATGACAACTGTCTCTTCAATTGAAACTTCAGCCACAGAAATCAGAACTATACAGAAGCGAAGGAAAGCAACATTGTTATTTTATTTAATAATGATTGAATAACTTGTGGTAAATTATGGAATGCCTCTTTAAATTATTCCTCAAAACATTCAAACGTTTATACCATCATGAAGTTCTTTTTTTTCATATGCAGATTCACACGAAAAGGAAGCCATGTAATGTTCAAAGAACACCGTGTGAATCAAAGGACAGATATGAACTAACATTCACTTTGAATTTTTGCAGACTGTAAGCCTCAGGAAAAACCTCTCGGTAAAGAGTTCCAAAGCACAGCTGTTCTATTGAAAAAAGATCCCTGAGAAAGAGGTTCGACAGGTCTCAAAATTCACAACAAAGGAGTGGGAATTCTGTACTCGAGTCATCCGTGTAGATATTGCCAAGGGTGGAACGATTGATAACAACTCAGAAGAGCGCCGTCCGTGAAAATATCTATAGAAGAGAGACAAGTCTCCGACCCTTCTACGATGTTCCAATGAAGTGAGCGAGTCTGTGAGCGAAGAATCACCGGCAAGACGGATTGCCTTTCTCTGAATAGAATTGAAAAGCCTCAATGAATGTTTTGGTGCCGAACTCCACACATGAGAACTATATGTCAAGACAGGTCGTATCTGGGCCTTGTAGATCATTAGAAGCTGACGAGAAGTGAAGTATTTTTCGCACGAGATAGAAATCCAAGTTTCTGGGAAGCACCTTCTGCGATCAATCTCACATGGTTTTTCCATGAGAGATTATCACTGATCGTAATTCCTAGTATCGAGATACTTGACTTCGTAGGAATAGTTACTCCTGCCTGGGTTTTCCTGGCAATAAATTCCACCAAGGTCATGTTAACCCATTCTATTATTTTCAACAAACCATCGTTGATTTCATTGACGTGATTGTTTCTTTGAATTTTTGTTTCTCGAGCTGGTATGGGGACTCTGGAAGAGAAACTAGTATGAAAAGTACTGTCATCTGAAAAACTATGTACTGAACAAGATGTTTTCTCGAGCAAATTATTGACATGAAGCAGAAATATTGTTTTCTGTGTGTAGCAAATTTTATATTTTAGTGATGAACATAGTAACTTTTCTCAGTGTTCGAAGCATGATCTCACTAAATATGATTTTAATGTTACTAAAATTTGTCCCCTCAACATCAAAGGTACCGACTTCACTTTCACTTCTGTGTAGTTCTGATATTCTGTGCTTCAGCATCATCCGCGGATTGATGTGTATTACAATGCCTCTCCGCAAACTTAACTGTAATGAAGCGCATTTGATAGACATGCTAACAGTTTGCGGAGATGTATTATAATACACATCAATCGACGCTAACGTTTCAATTGTAGAGACAATGTCGCTAGGCAAGGCTATACTGTTGTCGTTGTCGGAACTGATGTGGATTTGTTGGCTATCCTTGTGTCCAGAACTCCATCATTCAGCAGTTAAATCTTATTCATGAATCCATCTGCAGGGAGAGTAGCAACTACCAAAATGCTACTATTTAATGAAAGCAATCTATGAAATTAATATCACACAACGTCCGCATTTTATCGAAAAAGGAAGACATCATGATATAATCTTGTTATGAAACATGATATGAAAGCTGAAGTTGTGAGCGCTGCAAAAACTCATCTTACGCCGCTACCTCCAAGGACCGAAACTGTACGTCAGCATGCAAACCGCACTCATAAACGTTAGTGCAAAAATGGAAAGGAAACTTATTGCCTCTAACTGAATGAAGATAGCGTATTGAAGACAATTCTTCAACACCGATTAAGGCAGCGGCATATCCAGCACCCCAGAAATTCCTCAGGTTATCTATAACTGTCCGCTTGGAGTTGCAGGAAATCAGGAACACCGCTTATCTGCTGTAGGACTATGTATGGGCATTCTATAATAGTCATAATTGTTTTTGTTTTCAGGATTGAACTGTATCCAACTTCGTGGAGGATGGCTCGGCATGACTGAGGATGACACTGAAGAGGACATCGACGATCCGGTCGCCAATGACGATAAAATATAAGATGCTCGTGACAGTAACAATGATGACGATGAGAAAAACTAATAATTCAAATCTATTTTTTTATTTTTGAGTTAGATTATCTTTATCAATGATATAATTTGTTTAAAAATGTTTATTTTTGCTATATTATTCATTTGAAGAGTCATCTAATGAATAATGTATTTATCAACCACTTTCATAGCACACAAAATCTTCCAACAGGTTGTCAATTCCAAGATATAGGACAAAACTACGGGACTACACATCTCTTATGAAGCTTGTTGGCCAAAGATTACTGCTGGAATAACATTCAATTAGTTCATCCTATGTACAAGGTTTGAGGAGTGGGAAATTCAATGGGCTGTTTCCGGCACCTAACTCAACATTTTCACCAATAATTACCTTTTTTTCCCAAAATGCATCACATCATTCTTGAAAATTTGACGAATCGCATTTCAATTCGGGATAAAATTATATTATCATGTAATATATATGTTTTTGAAACATTTCCACAAAAAAATATCATATATATCGATGTGTAGAATACAAGCGAAAGCTTTTTCTTGGTTCAGAAATTACCGCTGTTCAAATTCTGGAGATGGGGTGTTTCACCTGTTTTCACTATAAAACATGCACATGTCACTCGTAACATTTACACTCTCTTCCACCAGCTTCAACCTATAATTTTCACGAAGATTTCCATTAACATGGAAATACGTCCATTTCGAAGTTTCCTGTTGCTCTAGTCTAGTTAGCAAACTGGAAGTGCATAGTCAACCGACCTATCGTCAAACTCTTTGATTTGAGCAGTTGACAAAATAAGCAAAACCTAATGTCATATTTGTGAAAAACTAAATTGAATGAAAATCACACAAATTTGGAAAACTTCGCCGGCTCTCCTAACAGATTATATATGCGTCCAAAAGAAGAAGTATATCCAGCCGACTGACTATACATTTCTTACAGTTCTAGCAATTGTTGATTTTGACAACTTATTCCTAACTGAATATTTCCATTTCAACTCCCCTTCTTAGAAGAGGTATACAACATTGATCTTCCTTCAAGTAGCAATGTGTTCATTTCCGTTTGACGAAATGCAAGTAGCAGCTTTGAGTATCCTTTTCCTTTCATTCTGTTTTGTCACGAGTAAATTAATTATCATATTATTCAACCATGTATGTGTCGATGTGTTCAGTTAAATTCGACCCCTCTATTACTCCTCTTCTCAAATTATTTCTATAAGTATTCGGAAGCTTTTCCTTTCTCATTTGAATACAAGGCTTGGGAAACAAGCAGATTACTTTTCGATACGGTAGTAATACACGGTACCTAAGTGTGAAAATAGCCTGTTAATTTGATCATACATATAAAGACAGTTTCTTTCAGTGTGGTGATAATTTGAACGAGATTTCAGGCCGAGTGAATGAAAAAAGGGTGACTTTCTTGAAAGAATGGTCAAAAAAAACAGGAATTCTCTTCCTTCTCGAGTTATACGGGGAAAATAGCAACTCACTTCATTAACCATTTAATAACGCTACAGGTGCTTCCCAGAAACTTGGATTTCTATTTCGTGCGAAGAAATACTCCACTTCTCGTCACCTTCTAATGGTCTACAAGGCACAGATACGACCTGTCTTGGAGTATGGTTCTCATGTGTGGAGTTCGGCACCAAAACATTCATTGAGGCTTCTCGATTCGATTCAGAGAAAGGGAATCCGTCTTGTTGGTGATTCTTCGCTCACAAACTCGCTCACTTCATTAGAACATCGTAGAATTGTCGGAGACTTGTCTCTCTTCTATAGATATTTCCTATAGAAATAGCCTCAGGAAAGAGGTCTTTCCTGAGGCTTACAAACTTCAAAAATTCGAAGTGAATTTCAATTCGTATCTCCTGTCCCTTGCTGCGGTGTTCTTTGAACATTACAGGGCTTCCCTTTCGTGTGAATCTGTATATAAAAAAAAGTCTTCGCTTGGTTTTTATGGCAGGAAAAATAAATGAGCTGTTATGATATCTGTTAAGAACTGTCAGACGTTTATGAGCTCAGTTACGTATTAAAGATGTATTCAAATATCGAAAGCACTCATTCGATAATCAGTTATAAAATAGAAATCCCTTTTTCAGTGAGAAATGTGTTGGGAAGCTTATCCGAATCGTATTTTAGACATTCAATTGTTTGGACGATTAGAAAGAAATTTACCTGAAATGAAACTAAAAAAAGTACTGTTGCGGAAGTGTCAGGAACAAAGTAAATGTTTTGGATGAGTAGATATAACTTCATAAGGATGAACAAAGTGAAATGATTTTTTTTTCTCAATTTTGGATTCGTTGAATACAAAAATATTTCTTATCAAGATTGTTTTCTACGAAAAATTGCCCTCGACCTAGTGACTCCTATAAAAACTACCAGAAATAATTCAGAACAAGGAGGGATACGAAATTGTTCAGACGTAAAAAAAAGGGAGTTGAAAACATTGGTAGGTTGGACGGAGTAATCAACAATGGTTAGTTCAACACAAACATCCATTATGGGTGGAATAATACAAATGAACATTAACTTAGAGAAACCCATTTCCAGGAAATATTAGGAATAAATGTTCAACTGAGACTTCTCGGAACAAACGCTTAAACATTTTCCGTTATTCTTTTCCTTTTTTCAATCATTTCAATATTTCACTGTAATTTTTGTATCGTTTACAACCGACTGTCTATCGCAATTCTCCTGTTTGGATTCATCAATTACATTTTGATCTCTCAAACCAATGAGCTTTCAGTAGCTGAGGAATATGCAATGGAAATAATCCATCATATAACAACAAATAATAGGAACCAACATCTCCTATTGTTATTTATATTCGACAATCGATTACTGCGTTTTATAACAAATTGAAAAATATTCTCTCGCCAAAGCAGTAATTATTTCACAACACGAAAATCGGGACAGATGTCATAATCTCATTAACATACATACCTAGATCTAACGAGCCTCCTTTCAGTCAGTATTTCACCGTGTGGATTAAAATGGCTTTCCACGCGTCAGTTCATTGCCAGCATTTAATTAAGAGATTATGATTTAGCCCAGTTCCCATATAATTCCTTTCTCTTACACCTCCTTCATTATCCAAAACTCCCATATTTTTACATCAATATATCTATATGTATAGATAAACATCGATCGCTTTTCATTAGACTCTTTATTGATTCGAATTTATTTATTCATCATGAAATTGAATTCCTGCTGCGAGGCACGATGAATTTATTGGGTGTTTACACCACCCCTTAGGATTTATGGCATCGAAATTAACTTATTTGTGTCTAAGTCAAAGGAATGTTTCCGAATATATACAGGCGAGTTTTTAGAAGTTATGCATTTATTTAGCGGTAAATGATGGATGGAATATCAGGAATTGTTCCCAGTTACAGGAAGCAGAAGTAGTTATATTAAAAAGTTGGATGTTGAGAGTTTATATAAATATATATATAAACAGGAAGAACGTGTAAATTTGGTGAATATCCTTTCCTGTTTTTTCATAATTCGGCGTATTTTGTTAGTGACATCTTTAATGTAGGAAGAAAAAGCTTTGTGCGAGACAACGTTGTTTTCTGGATCTCCAAGACGGGATGGGGGAGTTCGTTGAAGATGAATAGATCAATCAATATGAAAGTCTATGTGACTATTTTGAAGAAGGGCTGATTTGAGTTCAATTAGCTCTTGTGGAAGCTCAGAAGGACGATATTGGGTTCGTATTTTTGGGAGACCGTATATACGCAGGGTTTGTGGAGATTTTCCTCGGGAGATGGGAGCTTCCTTTCTTTCGAAAGGGAGATTAGAATTGTGGATGAGGGTCTTGTTTTTTTCTAAGATAGATCGTGGGGTCCATGTCGGTGGTGTGATGTTCAGGAGAACTGAGTCGTTGTTGTTTCCTCATTTTATCAATATAGTCTAAGGTATTGAGAATGGTGGCGGAATTGCCTTTGTCTGCTGAGAGGATGATCAGGTTCGGGTAGTCGTGGAGACTTTTGGGGAAATGCCTTCCGTCCAGTGTGATATTGGATTTGGAAAATTTTGTTTCCTAAAAGTGATGACGATATCTTTCCGGATTTCTCCTGCTATCATTTCAGAAAGGTGGGTAACGGCAAACTCAATATGAGTGTCTATTGTTTCGGATGATATTGAAGTGGGAGTGATAAAAAAATTGAAACCTATGTATACAATGTTGTGTCAATTTTTGCCCGGTGTAGTGTCTGAGAGAAAGTAAACCAGTGTATCCCAGATACAGTGGATGGATACAGTGCTTGGACGTTTTCTGAATTGAAAAATTTTAAGCAAAATACTTTCAGAATCAGAAAATGGATGATAATAACAGTTGAAATTTTCATAAGTAATGCGCGTTCTACTGTTTTGCTAACCTCGAATTTCTATGACGATTTACATTTCAAGTTATGTAGTGAAAAATGCTTATGATTCTGTTGGAAGGTGATGAAGAAGGATATATAGAATGTGTATATTGTGCTGATACAAGGAAGGAAAAATTTCGAGCGGAATTGGCTGAGAAACAAACATAGGTTTTTGTGAAAAATGGAAAAATGCGTATAATTCTGTTGTAAAGTGATGAAGAACATTACATAGAATGTGTATATTTTGCTGATACAAAAAAGGAGGAATTTCGAGCAGAATTGGCTGAGAAACAAACATAGGCGTAAAACCCCAATTTCCTGTTTTTGTGGGGCCGTATCTCCGAAACTAGTCGAGAACCCCAAAAATTTCATTTGTTTTTTTGTTCAGGAGGCCAAAATACGTAAGTTCCACCAAAAATTTTTTATTTTTGAGGCGGAGCCCGAATAACGGAATATAACCGAAATGACTAACATAAATCCTTTTTACCCTTCAGAGGAGGAAACACAGGCATTAGCAAACTCCTATCAATGAACAATTGTATAAGTCAACGAATGAGGGTTTCATGTACCTTGGTAACCACATATTGCAAAATAGTTCTTCACTAAACCAGCAACTTTGAGGTGGGACACATATAGAAATAGGCAGATGCATCGTCTAGATACAAAAAAAACATGTTCTGGCGATGTGTCTGAAAATTAGAATAAGGACAGCTATCACTGGGATCTTTCAATTCAACCCTGCAGTAAAGCGAATAATCACTGCTCCCATCTATGCTAGAATATCGTCCAAGGCAAGCTGCTAAAAGACTCAACCTGAAAATACGCAACCTAAATTGGCGGTATATTATAAGAAGTGGTTCATAACACTTTTCAGCCATTAGGCACGTTCCTGCAGCATCGCAGTTTAGCCGGATCGTGCCGAGCATCGAGTGAGGTCGAAGTAATCCCCATATTATCAAATAACTGTTTATTGCCAATCAATATAATCAACCGTTCCGAGAGATTTAACACAAGAGAAGAGGCGGTTGCCAACAGACCTCGTTTCTAATGGAGGCACTCGTGAATTTTGATTTTGTTTTAGGTAGTACTTCGGCCATTGTAAGTACAGCTGTAACGTAATGTAGAGAATTTTACGTTTTTATTGTCTATTGATTTTTTTTACATGCATATTCACAAGAAAAGAAAGCCCTGTAAGGCTCAAAGAACACCGTGTGAATCAAGGGACAGATATGAACTAACATTCACTTTGAATTTTTGAAGTCTGTAAGCCTCAGGAAAAACCTCTCGGTGAGGAGTTACAAAGCTCAGCTGTTCTATTGAAAAATGATCCCAGAGCAAGAGGTTCGACAGGTCTCAGAATTCACAACAAAGGAGTGGGGACTCTGTACTCGAGTCATCCGTGTAGATATTGCCAAGGGTGGAACGATTGATAACAATTCAGAAGAGCACCGACTGTGAAAATATCTATTGAAAGGAGACAAGTCTCCGACCATTCTAAGATGCTCCAATTAATTGAGCGAGTCTGTGATCAAGAAGATGGATTGCCTTTCTCTGAATAGAATCAAGAAGCTTCAATGAATGTTTTGGTGCCAAACTTCATACATGAGAACTATATTCCAAGACCGGTGTCGTATCTGAGCCATGTAGATTATTAGAAGCTGACGATCTCACATGGTTTTCCATTGGGAGATTATTACTCAACATAATTGCTAGCATCGGGATACTTGACTTTGTAGGAATAGTTACTCCTGACATCTGAATACTAGATGATGATAGATCGGCTTTTTTTTGAGGGGAGACATGCCTGGGTTTTCCAACAACAACCACATTCAGAGACCTATCAGACAAGAAACTCTTCGACAAAGCACACAAATGAGGAGGCACACCATAAGACGGCAGTTTGGAAAGGAGACCCCGATGCCAAACTCGATCAAACGCTTTTGAAATGTCAAGTGCAACAGCTATCTTTTCTCCGAATTTTGAATGCTGCCAAATATGAGAAACATAAGCCAATAAGTACTGGTTGATCTTTGATGGCGAAATCCGTATTGTCGATCATTAATTATTCCCGATCCGTCTAGATATTTGATAAGCTCCATATTGATTGCTTTTTCCATGACTTTGGAAATGATAGAAAGCAATGCAATTGGTCTTTAGTAACAAGGTGGAGTTTTCTCTCCTTTTTTAGGAACTGGCTGAACTTTTGCTGTCCTCTAGGACTTGAGGAAAACCCCCAAATTATATGAAAGGTTGAATAATACGCAAAGTACTGATGTCAATCAGGGGGCACATTCACAAGAGGAAAACATGATTATATAACTGCAGATAGCACAAAAATCATACATTTTCCACTCATTTCATATGGTAAGTTGATGAATATCCAATTAAGCAGAAATGGATGTCTTTGAATTTGTTCCTCATAAAAGTACCGGAAAGAATTAATCAGTTCAATGCTTGCGAATATGATATTTTTATTGGAATTCCATTAACTTCGGAAATAATAAAACAAGAGATTATTCGGAATACCTACTCCTATCAGAAGATTAAGTAAAAAATCATCTGATCATCCTACGATTTGAAATTTCATAACTTTAATGATAACAGTATATTAAATCGAGTCCAGCCAGCAGAATGGAAGCAGAATTTATCATACATCGCCCATTTGATGGATTACAAATCAATTATCAATTTAGTCATTCATTTATTCGGATAACATTCAGATAAAAACAGAGCAAGCCCAAAATCAGATATACACAAAAATCATACTAGTAAACCCATACTGAAGCACATTTTAGGTGATTGGTCAGGAAGCTCTTCGACTTCAGATTCAAATGAAATTATGGACTTGAGTAATAGACAAACATAGATTGAATGAAGAAATTGGAAATTTGGTGTAGAAGTTGAAACTTTTTCTAACAAGTTTAGCATTTTTAGAAGATAATTGATAGTATCCTAACTTTGTTAGCGAAACGCGCATTGAGTGCAAAAATATCCGTTTGGTGTTAGAGAAATTGATCTCTAGAGAAAGTTTCATGGAAAGAGATATTTCAAGTTTTTGTTGAAAAGTTTGTGACTTGGAATGTGGTTTTCATTATGCAATCATGGTGCAAAGTTCAACATGTCCCTGAAAGTGACATATTTCCAAATGATAATTGATTTCAAATGATATTTGATTTCGGTCTATCAAGAAAAAAAATCAATATTAATACTTATTTTCTTATTGAAACAGGATGTGACGGTAACCTACCTTTTCTCAGATCTCCAATGAGATTTTAGAAATCCTCAAAAAAAGCAGTCAACCGACACTTGCACCGGCGGCTTACTAGTCTGGTGAGCGATGGCCTAGGTAAGGATTTTTGTTGAGCAGCCAGGGGGCGCCACTCTATTTAACCAGTGATAACAGAGAAAAAGTACGTGGTTGTTATACAAAAAAAAACACCTTGTAGACTCATGTGGAGTTTAATGAAATATTATTGATGGAACGACACATATGACTTGCTAAATGTTTCTATGGTAGTATTGACGAAACTTTCTTATATTTAGGTGTAGAACAATAATTTCCAAATATAATTACTGATATGTAGATATGAGAACCTTACACAGAATGTAGTATATCGTATGATACCATTGGAATAATTGAATTGATATTCAGCAAATTAATGTTATTAATACTCAAGAGGTAATCCATTAAACATTCCGTTGTAGGCCTACAACAAAACTCACAACTGTAATACCTTCACAGTGAAATTGAAATTGGTACCTTAAATCTAATATTGAAAGGTGAAAAAGAGCATTTTCATTGGTTGTTTCCCCTACCGTATACGTTCAGGCGTGGACTCTGTTGACATACCAGATTGGTGTGAATGTGACTAAGTGACAAAACTTACAGATGTCTCAGGAGTTCAAAACGGGCAATACAACACTGCAAGGGTGGTTTGGCTGCAGAACGTGCAACCTGAAGCTCTACTAGACCTGCACCCCGTGGTAGAGTAGTTTCTCTCTGGTGGACTGGTTGGCTGGACTCGTAGTAGTCTCGCTGACTTGTAGGAAAATGGTAGCAACCAGACAAGTACCCCTCTGGCAGAAGGAAACGGACTGAGGGTGTAACTCCTGAATCCACAGACAGGGCTCGTCTCCCAAATAACAGGTGGCTAGTAAACACTACTGGAGTGGGCTGGATGAGTTCCAGAAGCAGGTTCCAGAATATATGAATTATAGATAGAAAGTAGAACAGGTGGCAAAACCTCCGAAGGAAAAAGGCCCTCAAATCTAAAAGAAATGGATTTGGATTCAGAAAATTGTTTCTCTGGATACCTATTAAGACCCTGAGTAAACTCGACTCACCTCCAAGCTGGATGGCCTTCGCGGGAATCAACAAATTGCAAATGAACTTCATGTTGGAAAAGTATGCTCGAGAGCTTCACTCAAACGCCATGAAAAAAAAACGGCTTGGCTTCGGTTTAGATAAAAACCATAAAAAAAACATTTGAATTCCTACGTTTCCTTGAGAATCATGACGACTATAAAACAGTCGAACTGTCGAACAACAAGCGTAAATTTCTGATTGGTGATAATTCTCTGATATCTGACAGGCATTTCCGGGCAATTCAAAATATTCGCGCCCTAGGCTTCGGAGAGAAAAGTTAAGTACAGAATTATATCTACCTATGGCGAAATCTACGGAACGGAATACTCCGAAAACGGAACTGTCAAGTTTATGCCACCAATAGATAAAATTAAGAAGAAGACTGTCAGTGGACGAAATCATAACCCTGAAGATATTTAAATTTATTTGACAAGAGAAAAACAAAACAATACTATTGAAATTGTTTTCTAGGAGATTTATTCTGCAAGAAGCTGAGTTCAACTATCTTGTCGGCTCTGCACGAAACTTGAATAAACCAGGATTGTCTTTTCAGATAGATCAGAGACCCTCATGAACGCGACTAGACTAATACAATGACCACTATACCCGATTAAATTGTAGTGAACGATGAATTAAGTTACTGGTGATCTCTAAACACACCCATAATTATATCCTTTTTGTCTTCAGGTAACAATATGAAAGTTTTATAGCATGTTTTCGAATATTTAGGTTCAGTCTATAAAGAAAGTCGCTGCAGAAACCATGAAATTAGTGTCTATCCCTACAATGATTCAGCTATTAGGCATTGATATTCAAGTAACGAAAAATGGTAACATTTTCACGTTACACTCGCCCCCTCCAAAGAAAATAAAAATTGTGAAAGTATTTCTGAACAATTTTTATGAAACACAAGAGTCCATTTTATATATTTTTCTGGTGCGCACCTATGACTAACCTAGCCTAACTAAAGTTTTTGTACTATTATACTCTAATATGTATTTACAATTATTTACAGGTTCTTTTCCTGCAAATCCGTTAATGAGCGCTAATGCTACAAGGAGCTTCTTTGAAAATTTTCGTTTCTGACTAAACAGATTCGACCTCTTCATTATCAGAAAAATCAGACATAGGCTCGTTATATGCTTTCAGATCTTGAATGTGCCACTCTCCGACATTACTGCCGTCTTTAGCACTTTTCAGAACATATACTAATTTAGACTTTTTCTTAACGATAATACATTCGGTCCATCGCGGAGCCAACTTTTTAGCAAAATCTTCCGCTTTATTAGACAATACGAAATTTCTTTTCCACACATGATCACCCACAAAAAATTCTTTGTTACGCCTACGCAAATTATAATAGCGAGAGTTTTTTCTATAAGCTGAATTGATTTGTTTTTGAACATCTGAATAAATTTTTGAAAAATGTCCCAAATTATTAACCCAATAATCTCTATCTGTTAAATCTATATCTAGACTAGTTTCTCCATAGTATTTACCATTACACGGGACTTCCCGACCGAAATTTAAAAAAGCAGGACTATATCCTGTAACCTCATGAACGGACGTTCTTAGTGCATAGCCAATCTTAGGCAATTCTTTGTCCCACAACTTGTGATTTTCATTTATAAAACATCGGATAGCAGTGCAGATGGTTCTATTTACTCGTTCAACCCAATTGGCCTGGGGATGATAAGAAGCGGTATATCTAATGTTTGAATTATATTGTTCTATTAGTTTCTTAAATTCTTTACTTACAAACTGTTTCCCATTATCGCAAATAATGTGTTGGGGTACGCCATAGACTAAGAAAACATCATTTTCTAGGAATTTAACAACAGCAGAAGATGTAGCTTTTCTAAGAGGACAAATCAAAGGGTATTTGGTGAACCAATCACTTACTACAAGGATATACTGAAACCCGTTGGTACTACGTGGTAATGGTCCCATTAAATCAATGGCGATTACTTGCCAAGGGAATCGAACTGCTTTTTCTGATCCCATCAATCCAAATCTTTGATGATTTATTGGTTTCTGAGAGGCGCAAACTTTACACGATCTTATATAGCGATACACATCTTGCCGCATTTTGGGCCAATAATACGTTAAAAGAATTCTATTATAAGTGCGGTAAAAACCCATATGTGAAGCTGTTGGCACATCATGACAAGATTGAATTATCTTTAGACGTTGCCTCTTAGGCACTAAAAGTTTCCATTCAGAAATGTTACTATCAGAAGGTGATTTGGACGGAACTAATTTATAAACGAAGTTATTTTTTACTGCCCATTGAGGATAACTTGGACCATTCTTCTGAATTTTGTCCCTCAAATTAACATAAAAAGAATCTAAATCTGACAGGTTAATTTCTAATCTTTTATCGTTGGAATTTTCTAGAACGTAGTTTTCGTTAACGCAATCATCTGGAGCGGCGTCTACCGGACTCCTAGATAAAGAATCTGGAACTATATTATGTTTACCTTTGCGGTGTACTATATTAAAATCAAACTGGCTTAAGCGAACAGTCCATCTCGCGATCCTACCGATCGGTTCCTTAATTTTGAACATCCACTGAAGGGAAGCATGATCTGTAATTAAAGTGAAATGTACTCCCTCAATATAGGCTCTAAAGCGTTCGCAGGCAAAAATGCAAGCCAAACATTCTTTTTCTGTTACTGAAAAGTTTCTTTCATTTTTTGATAGACTTCTAGAAGCGAATGCTATTACTTTTTCTTCTCCATCTTGCACTTGCGTTAAAACACAACCTAACCCATAATTTGAAGCGTCACACTGTATTGTAAAAGGAAGTTTGAAATTTGGACTTGATAATATTGGTGCTGAAACTAAAGCTTGTTTAATGTCTTGAAATGCTTTCTCCGCGTTATTGTTCCAAGTAATCTTTTGACCTTTAGATTTATTTTTTATCAAATCATTGATAGGTGCCATGAGTGTCGAAAAATGAGGTATGAATCTCCGGTACCAACTGCATAACCCGGTGAACCTTTTAATTTCCGTTGTATTTTTAGGTTGAGGAAACTCTACCATTGCTTTTACCTTGGACGGATCAGTTCTCAAACCATATTCATCTATTATGAACCCTAAATATTTTAAAGATGGGCGTAAAAATTCACATTTCTTGAAATTTACTGATAAATTGCTATCTTTGAGCCGTTTCACTACTTCATTTAATAATTTGATATGTTCATCGAAAGTTTCACTGAGTATTATTAAATCATCAAGGTAGACAAAAATGTTAGGTTCCATCTCTGGACCGAAAGTTGCATCCATTAATCTTTGAAGGCATTGCGCGGCATTACACAGGCCGAATGGCATAACTTGAAATTCAAAAAGGCCTCTTCCCGGTACTGAAAAAGCTGTTTTTTCTTTAGAAGATTCGTCTAAAGGAATTTGCCAAAAAGCACTTCTCAGATCAACTGAGGAAATAAAACGGGTACGACCCAACATAGCTAGAATCCTATCAACTATTGGAAGTGGATAACTGTCTTTTTTTGTTAATGAGTTAAGTTTCCGCCCATCAAAACAAAATCTATATTCATTATTGGGTTTTTTGACTAGTAGTACTGGCGATGACCAATCACTTTTGGAGGGTTTTACTACTTCCAACTCAAGCATTTTGTCTAACTCTGAATTCAAGTGACCAAGCATATAGGGTGACATCAAATATTGGCGTTGTTTTACTGGAGCAGCTTCCCCCACATCAATATGATATTCCATCTTGTTGGTTCTACCTAACTTCCCATTTCCATCCAAAGCTTTGAACTTTTCTATAATGTCGTGAAGTGAATTCAACTGTTCAACTGACAATTTATCCGAGATATTCTCCAAAGTAAAAAGAAGATCCTTATTGATTTCAGTACTCTCGTTAACGTGATTACAGACTATATTTAAATTAGGTTTTTTACACACTTCCCAGAAGTTGTCCCTGAAGTTAATTTTCAACTGAAATTTTTTGCAAAAATCACTACCAAGTATGAAAGGGTAATTTACTGATGGAACTACTAAAAATCTCAAAAGGCTACAAGTATCTCCAATACATACAGGTAAGTCTACTATTCCTTCAACTTCCTGTTTAGCACCGTCTGCAGTGGTAACAAAATTATGAGATGATCTACTGATTTTCAAATCTAGTGTTTCTAAAAATATTTTACCTTTCTGACCAACAATAGAATTGTTTGCCCCTGAATCTAAGAGTGAAACTATTTCTCTTCCAAAAATGTTGACTGATACGTAAGGTCTATTATCTTGTGGTAACTGGAGGAAAACAGGAGCTGCTGAAACCTCTGAACTTTTTCTATTTAAACTTTCTAAAAATTGTTTTACAAATTGAATATGATTTTTATGTTCACTAGATGGATACTTAATAAAAATTTTGGCCTCATATTTCGGAGGTAAGGAACGGCCAGGACTTAAGGTACAATTTACCTCCGGGACGCGTTTCCCGAACAGTTAGGACAATCAGCTCTCCGCTTACCAGGTTCCCCACAACCATAACAAAAGGTACTTCTCTTAACAGTGCAATGTCTGAAAGTGTGGTTAGCTTGTTTACAGTTCCAGCATGTAACAACTTTTCTTTCTTGCCCACTGTTCTGGACTTCTAACGAGGAAACATTTTTTCGGTCAGATCTAGAATTCTGCCTATCATTATTTTTGCAAAACTTTCTTGAATTTCTAAATCTTCCCTTGTGAGTTTGAAAGTTAGTGGAACTGCTACCTGCAGAACTATAAAGTTCGCTATGAGCCTCATCCTCGATACCTAATTCTTGTTCAACTGCACTAAGACATGATCTGTTCAAATTTGTTTTAAATTTCCTCTCTCGTGATACTTCTTCCAAAATTTTTACATCCTTTATAATTTCATCTAAAGTGGAATAATTATTCAAAGCCAATCTATCTACAAATTCTGATCTCAAGTTTTTTCTAACCCATTTAATTTTTGTGCAAACTGCAGGAGTTGAACTGAGACGGTTAAAAAGCTGTTCCATGACAGATACATAAATCACAATTGATTCGTTTTCTAATTGCTTCCTATTTTTTATCATCTCCCAAAGTTCTTCATCATAGTCTTTTTCCAAGAAATCATCTTTCAACCTATCAGTAAGAGAATCCCAATCTTTAACAGTATCTTTAACTCTTCTCAACCATAATAAAGCCTTACCCTCAAATAAATCCAATGCAGACTCAAACAATTGTGATTTAGTAACTTGTCTAGCTTCAGCTAATTCATGAACTCGTTCTAGAAATGATTTGACTCCTAATGTCTTTTTAGTGCCATCAAATTTCAAATTCCACTTATAAATAGCAGGAGGTTTAGAAGTTGTTGGTGAAACTTTTGGAGGATTTAATTGTTTGAACATTTCTAGAAGAGAGCTTGATACATCATCTGATATGGAAGGCCCTACCTCAGGTTTTTGTATTTTTTCTTCAAGATTTGATTCTAATAGAATTGAAGTTGCATAAGCCTCATTCTTGAATAAAGTTTGTACCCTATCTGCTTGGTCAACCTTCATTCGTTGAATTCTATCTCCTACATGAGCTAACCTAGAGCGTAATCTTTGATAAACAGAATCTTTTGATGTACCACTTTCAAATTCCGGAATAGAACCTTCTATGCTTTTAAGAGTTGCCTCTATTTCCATTTTTTCCTCTAGAAAAGAATATCCTGATTCGGTAGGTGGAAGGTTTTTACCTTTGGCCATAGCTTTTGCTAAGATACTGCGCTTTTCATTCATATTACGATCAGTAACAATTCCTCTAATCTTGAGCTCATAATTCAACTCATCAGTTAGCAAATGATTGGGTTTGAAAGCCATTTTGAAAAACTATGAATAACAAGGTATGTAACAATAATATGATTTATGCAGCAACACTCTTCAAATTTCAAGAACAAACTAAATCTTCAAAGCAATTGGTTCAAATATTCGAAGTAATCGGTTATAGCATTCAAAGTAATCAGTCTAGTCCTTAATAGAAAACAGATAGGAATCCTATGGGAAATCTCAATATAACTCAAATAATCATCAGTAGCCTGTGTTTCAAACAAACAATAATGAGTGACCACACATATAATAACAACTAATATTAAACACTCAAAAAAATTCAAAATGATATTAGGGACCACCAATACTGAACACTCTGTAAGTATTCTCAAAAAATACAAAAGGATATTATGGACCACCAGCACTGAACACTCTGTAAGTATTCTCAAAAAATTCAAATTGAGATGTATTTATTGGAAAATCCAATGAAAATATTTCAAAATTAAATCTATTTGTTCAGAATAGAAAAATGAAAACAAGTTTTTCACACAAAGTCCTTGAGTTTTCACCTGAAACTGTGTTATAGGGAAAATGCAATACCAGTATTTCTGCAGGAATTCGATTAATATTTGTTCACTAAAAATTGAAAAGTCAAATTTCCAAATAAGTCCACAAGGTTTAATGAAACAGAATCTACTCAACAAAATCGGGCCCCACGATGTAGGCGACAAAGTTGTGACGGTAACCTACCTTTTCTCAGATCTCCAATGAGATTTTAGAAATCCTCAAAAAAAAGCAGTCAACCGACACTTGCACCGGCGGCTTACTAGTCTGGTGAGCGATGGCCTAGGTAAGGATTTTTGTTGAGCAGCCAGGGGGCGCCACTCTATTTAACCAGTGATAACAGAGAAAAAGTACGTGGTTGTTATACAAAAAAAAACACCTTGTAGACTCATGTGGAGTTTAATGAAATATTATTGATGGAACGACACATATGACTTGCTAAATGTTTCTATGGTAGTATTGACGAAACTTTCTTATATTTAGGTGTAGAACAATAATTTCCAAATATAATTACTGATATGTAGATATGAGAACCTTACACAGAATGTAGTATATCGTATGATACCATTGGAATAATTGAATTGATATTCAGCAAATTAATGTTATTAATACTCAAGAGGTAATCCATTAAACATTCCGTTGTAGGCCTACAACAAAACTCACAACTGTAATACCTTCACAGTGAAATTGAAATTGGTACCTTAAATCTAATATTGAAAGGTGAAAAAGAGCATTTTCATTGGTTGTTTCCCCTACCGTATACGTTCAGGCGTGGACTCTGTTGACATACCAGATTGGTGTGAATGTGACTAAGTGACAAAACTTACAGATGTCTCAGGAGTTCAAAACGGGCAATACAACACTGCAAGGGTGGTTTGGCTGCAGAACGTGCAACCTGAAGCTCTACTAGACCTGCACCCCGTGGTAGAGTAGTTTCTCTCTGGTGGACTGGTTGGCTGGACTCGTAGTAGTCTCGCTGACTTGTAGGAAAATGGTAGCAACCAGACAAGTACCCCTCTGGCAGAAGGAAACGGACTGAGGGTGTAACTCCTGAATCCACAGACAGGGCTCGTCTCCCAAATAACAGGTGGCTAGTAAACACTACTGGAGTGGGCTGGATGAGTTCCAGAAGCAGGTTCCAGAATATATGAATTATAGATAGAAAGTAGAACAGGTGGCAAAACCTCCGAAGGAAAAAGGCCCTCAAATCTAAAAGAAATGGATTTGGATTCAGAAAATTGTTTCTCTGGATACCTATTAAGACCCTGAGTAAACTCGACTCACCTCCAAGCTGGATGGCCTTCGCGGGAATCAACAAATTGCAAATGAACTTCATGTTGGAAAAGTATGCTCGAGAGCTTCACTCAAACGCCATGAAAAAAAAACGGCTTGGCTTCGGTTTAGATAAAAACCATAAAAAAAACATTTGAATTCCTACGTTTCCTTGAGAATCATGACGACTATAAAACAGTCGAACTGTCGAACAACAAGCGTAAATTTCTGATTGGTGATAATTCTCTGATATCTGACAGGCATTTCCGGGCAATTCAAAATATTCGCGCCCTAGGCTTCGGAGAGAAAAGTTAAGTACAGAATTATATCTACCTATGGCGAAATCTACGGAACGGAATACTCCGAAAACGGAACTGTCAAGTTTATGCCACCAATAGATAAAATTAAGAAGAAGACTGTCAGTGGACGAAATCATAACCCTGAAGATATTTAAATTTATTTGACAAGAGAAAAACAAAACAATACTATTGAAATTGTTTTCTAGGAGATTTATTCTGCAAGAAGCTGAGTTCAACTATCTTGTCGGCTCTGCACGAAACTTGAATAAACCAGGATTGTCTTTTCAGATAGATCAGAGACCCTCATGAACGCGACTAGACTAATACAATGACCACTATACCCGATTAAATTGTAGTGAACGATGAATTAAGTTACTGGTGATCTCTAAACACACCCATAATTATATCCTTTTTGTCTTCAGGTAACAATATGAAAGTTTTATAGCATGTTTTCGAATATTTAGGTTCAGTCTATAAAGAAAGTCGCTGCAGAAACCATGAAATTAGTGTCTATCCCTACAATGATTCAGCTATTAGGCATTGATATTCAAGTAACGAAAAATGGTAACATTTTCACGTTACAAGGAAACACGAAGTCATCTCCACAACATATTCAGTTCCTACAGGAACAATGTCCTAGTTAAGACTTCTTTCGAACATATATATGTTCATCTTCAGTTAGGTACAAAAAAAGAGAAAGTTGGGAGATCAAAATTAACAAACTACATATTAGGTATCATAAAATTACTATCAAGAACCAAAGTGGTTCAAGAAGTTGAAATGTTGAACTTTGGTTCTTGATAGTAGTTTAATGATACCTAATATGTAGTTTGTTAATTTTGATCTCCCAACTTTCCCGTTTTTGTTCCTAACTGAAGATGAACATATATATGTTCGAAACAAGTCTTAGCTAGGGCATTGTTCCTGTAAGAATTAAATATGTTGTGGAGATGACTTCGTGTTTCCTTTTTCAATAAAATTGGTCTTCCACTTTGAGTATGTACTACTACCTTCGTACTTATTTTCTTACTTTGTAGTAGATCAGAAACTCGTAATATCCATGAGAAGGAGACGAAGCTAGTTTGATCATGTTAGATATTCGCTTCATAATAGTCACAATCTCAAAGTTGAAGTGAGATGAATTAAACGCTATAAATAAGTATCAACAAAGAGATGTCATGGAAATATAAATCACGAAATATCATCAAGAGCTGGACGTGATTTTTGGCAGGTTATTATTCAGGCCTCTCGCTAGGAAGATATCTTATTCCTCACCGTTGCTTCTGGTATTTGATAACATGCAATATTGAAGAACTATTACTGACAGATAGCGAGTCTTTCTTCCTTTCCAGTGGTTGGTTGGAGGATGATGCAAAATGGAGAATATCCCACAATCAGCTTGTCCATAAGTTACGACCATACCATGAGCGCTGACAGAGGTAATGCTGACAAGGGATTGAGATCTTAAATCTTAACTCACCACGAAGAGTCATGGAAAGCTCACCTGAAACAAAAGGAATAATTAGAAATATACACATTTCCTTAAAGCATCGTTTGAAAATGGTGATGTTGAATGTTATCTGCCGCAATATTACTTTTTTTCCAACTATACTTGAAACACGATATGATTTCAAACATAGGGTTTTCGATTTAAACCATGGAGAAAACATTGTGAGTTTTTTTTGTTGCTACCTCATTTGGCTCATTTAGTGTATATTCAAACTAAACTTTTGGAAATGTGGTGTCTTAAAGTAACCATAGCAACATCAACAACCTGAGAAACGTAGAGTTTAAAAAAGTATGGAAAATCTGTCCTCACTTATCAATAACACAGAATTCCTCATTTCTATTCTGTGAAGTTTTCTGTGAAACATTCAATTTTGTTGTATAGTAGTACATGAATGTGGCGCGATAGTTTTTAATTTATACGAGTATGCCGTTGTCTATCTGAATTTCTGTGATCTGTGGTTGGAGTCAACAGACGCTACAGGGCCTAATATTTTTTGGTATACACAGTTATACTCTTACCTCTCTAAACTTGTTTCTGTGTTCAACTTTTCAAATCTCAACTCATGAGTATTCGAGAGCGGTTATCTGGTAATATAGGGTATAACTTCCGTATCCAGCCGGTCGAGTTTCTTAATGAAACTTTGTATACTTATAGAACTTGACATGCTGAGTTCGAATATCAATAACTTCCGTATCCAGCCGGTCGAGTTTCTCAATGAAACTTTGTACACTTATAGAACTTGACATGCTGAGTTTGAATATCCGGGTCATTTTATGCGGAAACGTCCCCTAGCGGAGAAAATCGAAATTTTGTAAAAATGCGTTTTGGGCCATTTCTAGCATTGCGCATGCGCAAATTATGTATTTTTTCATGCTGAAGACCATAAAAACTTTGCTTAATATCTGTGCCAATTTTGCAGTATCATACTATAATATTGCTGAAGATACAAATAATTTATGGAAATTGCACTTAACGTTATGAGAATATAGCTACGAACTCTTTTGCAGTCATACTATTGAATGGTAGCTGAATTGGTATTCCAGATGCTAACCTAACCTATGCTAACCTAACCTAACATAACCTAACCTAACCACTGAGACAATGTGGCTTAACTGTAAATGTTATGTAATAGGTCATGGGTGAGTAGTGTTGATAATTACGAGTTTTAATATCTTCATAACTATGATAGCTAAAGGCTTGAAAATTATTACACAGCTGCGAATTGCCTAAATCTGACCTTCAGCGATCTGAGACTGACTCTCGCGCATGCGCAGTGCTAGAAATGGCCTAAAACGCATTTTTACAAAATTTCGATTTTCTCCGCTAAGGGGCGTTTCCGCACAAAATGACCTGGATATTCGGACTCAGCATGTTGAGTTTCATAAGTGTACAAAGTTTCATCAAGAAACTCGACCGGCTGGATACGGAAGTTGAGCCAAATATAGGTATTCATTGGTTCACAAAGCGCATTGCAAGTATAAATTTTCATTGATGTGACAGATGTGGGTTGCTTCACAATGCACGACTGAGATTGTGGTCAGTTCAGGTCTTTGTAAAAAACAGCGCCACCTAGTAGTACAGATATAATGGAAGTCAACAGTCTAGTGCTTGCGGTATAAGTATTTCGTCTACTAAAAGGACTATAACATTGACCTCATTAACTTTTCATGCATCCTCATAGTTAATCGATTCCATCGCCAGCTCTAGAACTGTGACATGAATGGTTCATTCGTCAGAGTTGATGGTTTCATCGATACCATTATGACCGTAACTCGCTTTCCGTGTTGGTATGTTGTCTCAATAATTCAGTAATTCCCTTCTGCTCGTTAGGAATATTGGCATGCTTCTCGCATGTGATCAATATTTCCCCTTCGAATAATCAATATGAAACGAATCAGCCGTTTCCCACTTTCTACAGTTCCATCAATCATTCGGTTTTTATAGAACTGAAACGGGTGTTTGTTTTTCATCAGGATAATGGAATCGTTCAAGGAAGTTTCATGTGTACGAGTTCCGAAATAATTCGATAATAGTATGTTGCATCTGGCAATCCCTCCATGATTGCCGAAAATCAAGACATGGAGATGTTTTTTGTCGAATGTCGTCGAGAAAACTCTTGAAAGATGCATGTAATAGTTTTCTTTTCACTTTCACTCGAAAGCAAATTCCTTATAATGTCTGGCAAACCGAGCGAGAGATATTTATTTGCATTGAATTCGAATTATCAAAAATTATGATCATCAGAAAATATGCCCTAATCTGTGGCAACTAATTGCATGAGTTGCCTGTCCTGTAAAACAATGAACCATGAAAAGTTCGATAGGTGTTATACCCAACAGTTTTGAGAGTGTCAAATGTGAATTTTCGATTCATAACAAGCCAACTGAACAACATTTTCAATGCATGGTAGGTAGTATACGTAAATCTGTGCTCACATATCATAAAAAAAGAAAGGGTGATAGATAATTCATTGTCAAGAAAACAATTGAGGGGTGCTCTTGGCAATCGTTTCACATGATTCTGTTTTTTGACTATATTGCTGATCGTTCACCCGAGCATCAAAATATATCATACCATTTTGTTTTCCTTCCACGCTCTCGAGTAATTTTGCCTACACATTTTTAGAATGGTCGGAAGATTTTACGGGCTCACACAGTATCATAACTCCTAAACAACACTATTTCTGTTGACGCAAATCAACCCAAAGCACTTTCATCACTATTTCAAACTGAGATAATTAATTGAGGCGAGTCTTCTGTTGAAATTCCATGTTATTCAAGTAGGTATGATATACCGGGTGTAAGAGGATCATGATACACCCCCTTAACATCCGTTAATTTCGGAGATAATTTGGAATACTCCATAAACATAATAAAAGAAACTCTTTGATTTGAAAATGTTTTTTTTTTACTTTAGGTTTCGCCGGAAGTGTTACCAACTTTTGATTTTTAAATATATCATGCTGTATATTATTACATATCTGAAATTTCCAAAATTTTTGATAATTCAATTTTTAGATTTCCAGTTAGGTGTGCCATGATGGTTCAGATTTATTCCAGTTAGCCCGTCTAATGCTAAAGAAAACGAAATCTCGTCAAGAATACTGAATTGCGTATTTCATGAGCGAATGAAGTTCATCGTGATCGATTTTGTGTTGAAACTCAATTCTTTCAAATGGAACCATATTGGTACCGTGGAACCATTCATTAGTACCATTACTAAGAAATTCATTCATAACTGGTAATGAAATGTACGATAAATACAATCAAAATTACAGCTTAAAAACGAGAAAGCATAATTATTTCTTCCAATTCAATGTTAAGAAGTTACTACGGTGGCTTTGAAATACAAAAATTTTGAACGAAACATTACAACAATTATTCGAAATACTGTCCAGTAACGTCAATGCACTTCTGAAGTCGCATAGCTGCTTCTTGAAGAACGTCGAAGGCCTTTGCGGTTGCATATACAATGTTTTTTACATGGCCCTGAAGGAATAGATCATCAGGTGACCTTGGAGGCCATCGCACAGGACCATTCGTCGGAATTACGTTTCTTCGAATGCCTGTTGATAATCAGTTACTATTCTTGAATTATGGGAAGGAGCTCCATTTGTTGGAAATACATTTCCTGTCGCCAATGGAAAGCTAATTCAGTTAACCTGCCCTCAATTTAATTATGCAGAAAGCTTTAGTATCTAGCTCAAGTGGAGGGCCCTTGAAATATTATTGAACCAAAGATTCTACGAGCGAGTATTCTAAACCAAAAATTCAAACCTAACCGCACCTGAAAGTTGCCCTTCTCCAATAAATTTTGATTGCCGATTCCTTGTATTCCGTCGGTTGAATAATCCCATAATTGTTAACCTAGCATTGTTTGGCTGCACATTATACTGCGAGATCCAATCCATCCTATGTTCAATATCATATTCGTACAGGTGCTGGTGCAATGGTACCACGTTACCAATATGGTTCTATTTGAAAAAAATGAGTTTAACCCCGAAATTGATTACGATGAACTTCATTATACGCAATTTAGTATTTTTGACGGGATTTCGATTTTCCTACCATCAGGCGGGCTAATTGGAATGAATCGGAACCATCATGGCACACTTAAAACTAAAAATATAATTATCAAAAATGTTGACTTTTGAAATGCCACTTATGTGTTATCGGTCTCATTAGATTCAGAAAATCAGTCAGATTTCAAATTTTTCATTTGAAAATCAGTAAAGATCAGAGTTTTGTCTCTTCATTACACACCTTATAAATAAATAATGTTGGTCGGGGTACCCTATGGATCCATACTGAGACCACTTATATTCCAATAATATATATTTCAATATTTCCATAATGTTTATTACCATCTTCAGGAAAAAGTTACGAAGTTTGTTATTTCCAATTGAAATGATCAGTAGAATATTACTTACTGTAATTGAGATTAGTGGAATCTAAATAATTGTTAAAATGGTTGAACATGTCACAGACGATGGAAATATATTCACAGTCCAATATTAAATTATATGCCAAGCATATTTATTTTTTAAAAATACATTAACTTTTTCAAAACATTATAAAAATAATTATGTATATTCAACAGGTGAATACATGTGAGGTTGAAAATTCGGTGTGTTTGAATATGAATCACTTTTGACAAATTAAGTTTAAAATGACAGAAATGACATGGAGTACAGAACCATCCATAAACAGGTGTGTAAAGAGACATCTATCTGCAGGAAAGAACTTTGAGTGAGAGAACATCACTATCATCTGTTGAGAAATCAAATTATTGATTAATCAATGTTTTTTTTTATAAAAATGAGTGTAATGAAATTATATAAGATTACTGATGAGAGGAAAAAGTAACTATTTATCAAGAAAAAATAGTTTTTTTATTATTTTTTTGGAATGGTCATTATTATTTATATGTATCATTTCTAATAAACAAAAAAAACAGATTTGAATGGTCCCAGCAAAATTTACACCTATTTGATAGAATATGAGAAGGATAAGAAAAAATCACCCTTTTTTTCGACTTTCCACCGTAATCTAGAAGTGAAATTATATCATATATGTCTAAATTCAATTAAACGTCACCTTCATATTTTCATGTACAATTTTTGCCTCTATTTTATTATTTAATCTCACGTTAGTAAGTAACCATTCCATTATATTATCAAATGATATATTGTTATGTATTATAGACGCCCTGAGGAAGGCAATAAAAGTTGCCGAAAGCTTGACGAATAACAAAGAGTTTCCTTTGTGATATAGCCCAACACAACTGACTGCAACCCCAGAAGATTCACTACATATTCATTAATCAGTCACGAGTTACTTTCCTATATATATATATATATATATATATATATATATATATATATATATATATATATATATATATATATATATATATATATATATATATATATATATATATATATATATATATATATATATATATATATATATATATATATATATATATATATATATATATATGTATATATATATATTTTTTTATATTATTTTGTGTGATATTTATTTTGTATATGATTTATTTGTCTATTTTCCCTTCCATCTACACTTCTACTTCTTTCTTGTCTATAATTATTATTATTTGTTTGGTATGGTCTTTCTTCACTTCTACGTCTCTGTCTGTCTCTATTATTCGTATTTCTATTATATATGTCATTTTGTTCGTATGTATTTCTATTGTAATTTCCATTGCTATATGTATTGTTTCTATTTGTATATTCCCTATTGTTCTGTGTATTATATCTGTTATTGTCTGTTCTTTGTCTTTCATTATTATTATTTGGATTATACCTCATACCACCATTATTTCTATTTCCATAATAATTATTATTTTGTTCATTATTATTATAATATCTTCTATTTTCATTTCTATTTCCATAACTATTAGAATTATATCTCACATTATTATTATTATTTCGATTACTATAATTTCCATATCTATTTTCATTTTCCCTTCTAAAATTTCCATTAGTATTATTATTTACTCCATTTATCATTGTACTATAATTATTCCTTCTCCTTTCCTGTATTATTAAAAATTGACAAAGACTATCCATATCTTTAAAATTGTACAGCATCATTATTTCCTCTAAATTATTATCAAAGTGTTGGATAATCAAACTTACAATATTTTCTTCTGAAAAATTACAATCCAAATATTGTGAAGTACTATATATTTGCATTGCATATTTATGAAATGAAGTTCCCCTGTTTGGATTATATTTTCCTCCTAATAATTCATCTTTTACTATTTTTTGTTGGGATGGTCCCCAAAAATATGCTAGAAATTTATTTGAAAAGTCTGAAAAAGTTAATAATTCTGTTTCCTTATTATTAAACCATAATAAAGCTTCCTCTTGCAATTGGTTCCTAATAATAGTTTTAAAACTAGTAAATGTAATATTATCAGATAACTTAATTTTTAAATGTTTTATGAAAGGTACAGGATGCTGTTTCTTTATATTTCCTGTAAATATAATCTTATTTTCATTGGCATTTGCAAGGAGTGTTTTTATTATTATTTCCTCATTACTACTTTGTCTTATTCTATTTTCAGTTTGTATAATCCTTTCGTTTATCTCCCCTACTTGTCCATTGATAAGTTGTTCTTGATTATTTATTTTCTCGTGTATCCTTTTTGTTTCCTTTTCTATTTTCTTTTCCAGTTTTTCTTTATCCTTCTTGTTTTCATCTTGGTGTTTTATTATGCTGGTACTTATATCTTGGATTTTCTCATTTACTTGCTCTATTTTCTTTTCTGTTTCCTTGTTCTTCTGTGACATTTCACTCATACACTTTTCTACTGTTGCATTCATTTGTCGTTGTACATTCATGATTTCTTGATGTATCTTCTTTCCTTGGCTTTTTATTTCTTCTTGTATTACTATTTTTAAGTTTTTCATTTCTTCACTTCTCTTTTCTTCAAGTTGTTCTTCTCTTTCTCTTCTTCTCTCTTCCATTGTTCGCATCTCTTCCCTTCTATTTTCTTCTTTTTCATTCAAAAACCTCATCAAATCCTGCATATTGAATTCTGGAGTGGTCCTTGTTTGTGATGTCGTGGCATCTCCAGTTTCCTGTCCAGTTGATTGTGCGTTGTCTTCCTTGTTCTCCATGTCTGTTTCTTGGTTTTTTCCTGTTTTCTTTGATCTATTCCTAGTCTCCATTTAGTTTCAAGTTTAATTTTATTTATTTTAATATTTTCCTTTCCTGAACACGCCCCACGTTGGGCGCCATTTTTTATATTATTTTGTGTGATAATGAATTATGTTTATTGTTGAATTTTGTAATTTTTTATATAATACACATCATAATATAATATTCTCAGGGTTTTTCAAAAAAAATTTTTGTATATGAATATCGATCTCAGGGTTTTAAAATTATAAATGAAATTTCTTTTCAATTTTAGACTCTTCTAAAAGTTTCTGCTTTACCTACCTTGGTCATAGCATTTCTTTTTACCTCAGGTGGATTCAAATCAGGAAGGAAATCCAAGACTCAAAGTACTTCATGAGAAGTTAGGAACCTTTCAGCTTTTTTTAAGAAACAAGAATTGAATTTCATGCTTTTTAATAATGAATAGAAATTTTGAAATGAAATGTGACAGCACAGAATTAATAACAACAATAACCTATCATATATGGATTAAAATAACCTTAATCTAAAATTCATATTCTAATATACATGTCTGGTAATTTGAACTCTTTTCGTATCTACGAACGTGATTCTGTATCAAGTTCATTGGTTATACTTCGCCGGTAAGTCTGCAATATGACATATTAGTGCATTTCCGAACGTTCTAAATGGTAACTCGCGTCAATGTCAATTGTCATTCTAACTTATGTTTACTTTCACTATTTACATTCACGAAAAAATTGTTAAATGTTCTTCAAAAAAATGGGGATAAAAAAAAATTCATTGAGCTCAGGGAAATAGTTTATGTGCACAAGAAAATGGATATATGCGTTGCAACGATATATGGAAAGTGTTTACCATGCTGGTTTCCCTCGATGTGGTGATTGGCGACTCCAACAAGCAATTTCTAGCCTGCTGAGTGATTTTCGTTGCTGTGTTGATGTTGATGGAAACGGCCTTGGTTCGGGCTCTGGAGTGAAGATTTCTTCTGGGGAAAGTTTGGATGGGACGAATGTCTTGGATTCATTGGTGATGAACCATATCACAATCACAAACACTTTGGATAAGTTTTGAACATAATTAGGTACATATTTCCTTCTATTTTAATTTAATAAAAAATTTTGTCATGCTCACTTTGAAATGCATTTTCGGAGTCCTTGTTTACAAATAAACAACTGAATGAGTTGTTTCCCTAGCAACTTGTTGCTTCGATAACTATTCTAAATATTTACAAATTAATTCTAAATCTATTCTATAATCTACAAATTTCTAATTAATATCATTTCAAAGCTTAATTCTTCAAGTATATCCCAATATGTGTTATTTTTCCATAAAATTTCTAATTCCTTGCTTAATTTCAGTAAGCATCATTCAATATCAGAAAAAGTTGAATTCTCCTTCTCATATTTAAATTTGCTGAATGTTCTCAATTCAAAATTTAATTCTATTTTATCTATTGAAATTGATTTGGAAGTTTCTTTATGACTTTATGCATTGTTTGGGACTAATTTCATTCATTTAACTGTTATCAATTTCTTGTATTTCATTGCTAAAGTTGGTTAATTATCACGTGACAGATGTCATGTCATTTGGTGAATAACATTTCTACTCATGATATACGAGGTGTCCAAAAGATTCCTCTTGTTTGACTTCATCTGAGATAGAAAGATTTTTGCTTTTTAAAGTGAGTAGGTTGGATTTCATAACAATATATATATATATATATATATATATATATATATATATATATATATATATATATATATATATATATATATAACAAAACTTGGGAATTATATTTGGGACAGCAGCAAAAGCGAAAGTGTACTCTTATAAGAATTTATTTCCAATATTTCGACAATCAATTGTTGTCATCATCAGGGAGCTGCAAAATAATGTTAATGAATGAAAATATGACAAAGAATTTTTCCTTACTTACATTGTAAGTGAGGATGGTCGCATGAGATGGTTAAACTGATGGTTGACTGATGACTTTTGGCGCCTTTATAACCACAAAATTTCATGCATTTTATCTTTTCCACATGGTGTTAGTCACTACACCTTCTCATTAAAAAGAAAGAAAATAGTTTTTAACGTGTTTACGTGTTGTACTGACACGTATCAATGCTTTTAAATAAGTTTACTATGTGTCATCTGACTTTTTTAACCAAAAAAGGAATAATGACCCCAACCAGCAATCAGGTACTTATCACGTTGCAATCTTTTTCATGAAGGTGATAAACCAGTCTGTCGTTGAATGTCGTTGAATACTTGAAGCCATAATGAATCCTAATCAGCAAAATATTGAGTGCTGCGGTGTAGATAATCACGTGAATTCAAGAATTCAAAGTTGTTGACTTCAGCAGTGATTTTGATGAACGTTTTATTACAGGCTAGGTATCTCGCATCTGTTACACATGAAACATCGATCAAATTGAGAAAATCCTGAAAGCAAACTGTTACGAATGATACCAGTAGACACAACTTTCATGAATGTGTTGCAAAATTTTTAATGAAAACCAACTTTTGGAGCATACTGTTTGGAAGTATATAGTGTATTTCTGAGAAACTTGGAAACCATTGTCCACCGTATCAGATCGGAATACTGAGGAATGATATAAGATCGATAGTATGGTTTCGATGAACTGGAAACTTGTTGGCTTCGATTTGTATATTTAACAATAGATATTGATGGTCCTCAGAATGAGATAGCAAATCATCATCATCTTTGATTCAATATTTGAACAGAGTATTCTATTTCAGAGAAAAAAATATATATTCAGGACTCGAAACATATTTTTTTCTTCTAGTGAAATTCACACTATCAAGTGTTTTTCTTAATCACATTAATATGTAGTCGGTAA
This sequence comes from Zygogramma bicolorata, assembly GCA_032362365.1. Taxonomy (NCBI): domain Eukaryota; kingdom Metazoa; phylum Arthropoda; class Insecta; order Coleoptera; family Chrysomelidae; genus Zygogramma; species Zygogramma bicolorata. The sequence goes on along the minus strand of JAVJAQ010004948.1, from coordinate 287,682 downwards.
CTGAGCAATGAAAATGCAATAATGAACTGTTATCGTATTATTGAAGTTTGAAACATAATTTTCAATATTGGAACAGATCTGCATGCTGTGTGAAAGTGATCATGAATTCCTTGGAGGCACCCAAATGCAATTTCACGGAATATATTGTACCAATGTTCAGTCTAATCCCAGATGAGATGTTGTTTTGCAAATCATCGGCCAACCGTTTGCTAATGAACTTCTGCATTCCTAGCGCCTCCACTACAATAGACGATTGTCTGGGCTGCCTTGTCAACTCCGAGGAATTTCAATAACTCAGTGTTTGACAAGTACATTATGCTTTGTTCGTGGTTCATTTTATGATTCCAAGTAAACGGAAGTTTCCTGACACGTGGGCAAAAAGTTTTTACAGCAATAACCATCATAAATGTTCTCTAGATACAAGAAAACATGAAAATTACTTAAATCGAGTGAATGGATTATGTAACTTCAAGATAGACACGATTAAATTTCCACAGAATTTATTGTCTTCGCGACATGTTTCGATACACTGTATCTTTTTAAAGCCAATGTAGTATAACACCAAATTATTCTTCAATGAAAGATCCTTAAATGCGTTTCTTATTCATTAAGATAATTAGTGTCTACTATAATTCACCCTGATTCCTAGAACCATACCACTTATATAAAGGGAAAACAATATGTAGGTATATACATCGAAATTTCAAAACATCGCTTTTACTTACTAATTGAATATGTTTAACAAAGAAGTGGTGAGGTCCAATTGATCATTTAGTAAACGTTTTGAACTTTTTCGTTTATTGATTTCCAAAAATTCTAATTTATTAAGCCTAATGCCCTTATTTTTAACATAAAGATCTTCGAAATTTGCATCAAAGTCATGACCTTTCCCCAAAATATGATTGGCATATGATGAGTGCGTTGTGTTCTTTTCATAATTCATACGATGTTCGCATATGCGGCTTCTGAATGGTCTACCTGTCTGGCCTGTATATACTTTGGAGCAAGATTCACAATTCAATTTATAAACTCCTGATTTTTCATATTTTTGTGTTTCATCTTCATTATTCTTGATTAACCTTCCCAACGTGCATCGTGTTATCTGTTCAGTGCTACTCTTAAATTTTGTTTATGTGAAAATGAAGCTATTTTTTCCGTAACGGGTCCTGAATAAGTTAAAGTTCTATAATTATTGTCAAGGTTCCTCAAAGTGGGGTACACTTCTTGGATAGCCTTTCTTATATAACTTATGGCGTCATAACTATGGATTTCCATCAAGTAACGGCAACGTCAATTCAAAAAAAACTGATTATGGATGAAAATATAAATATATAATGAAAAATACTCATACAGTTTCCTGTAATATTTTCTTATTTGATTTGTATTCCTTATGAGTTTTTTTGCAACAAGTTTCAATAGATTTAATAATATAGGCAATGGAAGTCCGAACCAATACACACGTCGGAAAAACCAGTCTTTTCATTTCTGATCATTCAGATTACTCCAACGGATTGCTATGTTTTCCAGTGATTCGCCAAAAACTGTCCCAAAAAATGCATGCAAGTTTTCAACCACAAACAATTCGAGATACGTCGATATTTTGGAAAAAATTCATGAGGCAGTTTTTATTTCAAATTCGTACCTCTATTCATTATTCTGAGTGAGTTAAATAATCGTTATTCATCATCTTCTATACTAATATTATATATGAACATTTGTTTTATCTCCTATATTCGGAAATACTGATCGGATCATGAAAATTCTTTCACAAACAGAAAGCTACACTATCCAGGAGTGATATATTATGTATTTCATTACCTTCAAAGGATTAATGCAGTCAGAAACAATAAAATAATATGAAAATCAAGTAGGAGAATAACGGGCAAAATGTGATGCTTTAACAGCGCTGTCTAAACGGCTCGGTTCATTCGAACATAATGTTCCCTAAAAATGTTGGTCTCTATTAGTTCTACAAAAAAGTCCCAGGTACTTTATGGCTATCTTTCATATTCGAATCACTACAAAGGTTTTTCTGTTAATATATGCATATAAAATGCTTTGTGCTGAATAACTGACTGACGGATCAATGCATAGCCTAAGCCGCTGATCGTAGAGACCTGAAACTTGGAGAGTGAGTTCTTTGTATGACGTAGGCATCTGATAGGGAAGGGATTACCGAAATTCCACCCCTAAAGGAGTGAAAAACGGGGGCTAAATTTGAATTGGACAACATGATGCTTTGCTCCAATCTACTTCAGATTTTGCAAAAACATTCTTCAACAGATTTCATGAAAGAAGTGTTTCGTATTCAATTGGATTTCATCGCCTAACGGAATTAAAAAGAGGTAGAAAGTTATTTTGGGGGTTAATCAACGCACAGTCTATATCGCTAATCGTAGAGATCTGAAACTTAGACGATGTGTTCTTCGCATGACGTAGGCATCCGATGAAAAGGGATTTTTTGGAATCCCACCCCTGAGGGTGTGAAAACGGGGGCAATTGCTGTATGGGACAACGTGATGCCTCGTTACACTCTACTTCAAATTTTGATTGAACATTCTTCTACAGAATAGATGTAAGACGTCTCGTATTTCATTGAAACTTATCGCCTCACGGGGTTAAAAAGGGGTTTTTTTAGGGTGACTCAACGCACCGCCTTACCGCTAATCATAGAGACCTGAAAATTGGTGGTATCCTGTGTATATCGTAGGCATTTGACAAGGATTTTTTTGAATTTTACCCCTTGGGAGGTAAAAAACGGGGCCAAAGTTATTATGGGGCCTGATTCCTAAATTCGATCTACTTCAAAGTTTGCATTAATATTCTAACGGGGTATAAAACAGTGTTTATAACATTTTCGACTCATATCAAACACTATTTCGAATGCGCCCCGAAGGCAGAGCCTTGTGATGAAGCAAATAAAACTTTGTACTGAGAATTGTATCACAAAAATAATCAACGACGTGGGAACGAGTCTGCTAAATGAGTGAACTTTTCAATATTTTAAGTATGAAACATGATCCAGATGGTTCGAGATTGAAGCTTATTTCGAGGTTTCCATGTAATAAATACCAACCTGACACGTTTGCTTGAATTTGGTTGACAAGACCCTACAATTCTACGACTGATAAAAAACAACACTATTTTCTTAGTATTGTTTGAAACTCATTATTTTGTGCTGGATGAATTTTTTCCTTCGTAGGTTTTTGGATTGTTGACATACCACAATCTGAAAAAAAACTAAAATCAATATTGGGATCTATATGTCTAGAAGGCAGATTCCTAATCTACCCGACAAAAATTGCTGTGTTAATTGAGCCCCAGCTTCTCCCTCTTATAACAGGAATTTGACTATCAAATATTTATAATGGTTCTCGGTAGTGTAAAGATTAGCACGTCCGCCTTTCAAGCGGAAGACCGGGGTTCGATTCCCCGTCGCATCACCGTGCTGGGATTCGTACGTTAAAAGGTAAGGCCATGTAAATCCATTGCTTGCACAAGTTTCGACTTCTGAGGGTTGACGTTCGTTAGCTGGTTAACGGAAAGAACAATTTCAAAACAACAACAATAATAAAAACATTTATCGTTGTTTACGTTGCGGAATCCGAATCTGCTATCCACAAATCTTTCTGTACCTTTATGAAATCTGTCAATGAACTCACAATTGACACTTTTCATCTCTCAATAAGGGAAGCTCGTTGCGATTTGAAAACATTAGAGTTGTTGTCCAATGTTCGGCGTAGTATCATCCAGGAAGATGACAGTTTTTGGGGAAAATTCATGTTCAAACTATAGCTTTGTTGGCGGGTATGATTCCGAACTAGTTCAGGGACTATTCGTATGCGCGGTTTGAAAAACACCGTTCGCGGATCACATAGTTCAGAATTTTTGGTAACCGTTCCGTTTTCGCGGATCACATCGAATCTTTTCATTACTCATTCAGAATCGGTTCTAGCAATACTAGGATTTTGGTTAGGACGGAAAGTTCGGTTCTCGATGTTTCGAAGCAGCAAACAAAAAGCAAAACTATAACCTATCTTCACAGCATCATTATAAAGTTACTATTTTACAGTATGAAGTTTGTCTATTAGTGGTTATTCGTTTTTATGTACCATATCGGACCATTCATCGTCTAGTGATGATATGGAAAATTTGCTAAAACTTATTGAAGTTCCAAAAAGTAATGCTACTTCGAAGAACTATTGCCACAGTTCAGTGATGATCTATATGTAGAGTATTTTCGATTAACGCGAGAAATGACCGAAGAGTTATCAAATCGATATGCTAGGTCTGATCATTAAAAATGGCAGAAAGGGAATTCTAAGAATCAATCTTTAACAGTTTTCTTAAGGTTTGCTGCAAAGGGAGCAACTACATTCTATAGGTTTCATGAGAGTGTTCATATCTCAAAGAGACCTCTAACACTTCCTAAAGACAAGGAGAGTGTTATTTATAATTCTATAGGTACATATCTGAATGCCATTCTTTCAATTCGACAAAGAGGAATATTAAAGTGCTGAATATACATTTATTGAACAATATTCAAGCACAAAATGACATTCGTAGTACAAATATCAAACAAGAATAAACTTCAAGAAGAATAACAACTAAAATGAATTTCTTTTTATCTTAGAATACTTTCTATAATTTCGGCGTATTCAAATACTCCTGCCCCTGGCTGTGAGTTTGGAGTTCTTCTTATGATTCCTTTCGAGTACTTTCCATCTTTCGCAGTTTGCTCCAGTTACTTCAGTTTTGGTGATGTGTTTCATTTCTTTCTCAATTTCTTCGAACATTTTCTTTAAGTTTTTTATTCTCATTGAACCCACCTGCTCCCGGTATTTTTGACACAGTTCTAGGAATATTCAAGTATTTTGGTGTGTCCATTCATGACTCTCCTCCTCAGAGTTTGTTGGAAAGACCAAGCATTCGGCCATTTTGTCCAAAAATATAAGTATAATTAATAAATGCAAAACATTACTGTTTAATAGTACTTCTTTCAGTATCACTAATTTTCTTAGTGGCCAAAATACATGAACTTTAGGTCAGGTAAGAAGTTAAAACTGTTAGAAGACTTGCCCCTTGCCCGAGACAGTATGACAGATGACCCTGATGACAGTTCAAAATCGGTGAATTCGTTCGCGGTAAAATAAAATCCTGAAAAAGTTCATAATCGGGCATGCGCTCTACGACAATCCTGCATTAGTTCTGGCCTGGTTCATAATCAGTTCCGAATGCGATCCGCGATCAAAGCTTATATATCAGGTTTGCCAGTGATATAAAAAAGAACTCATTACCATGAATAAATACCCCTACAAGTGTTCCTTGACTCGGACAAATTGATTAGTCAATGCAATCATTCTCATAATCTCTATAATTTTCCATAAAGATGTCACCGCTACTCGACTTCCAATAACAAATGTTACGTACTGATGAATTTTAAATTTGACAATCGAATTTATGGGAGTCAACATTCTTAATCCAGATCAACATCATCTCCAGAATGAACCTCATAAACTTTCCGCTCCTAACAACCCCTCCATTTTGTTTTTGCCTCACGTTTACAAGCTTGCCGTCATCGAAAATTGAACGAGCAGCTTGCACGGTAAGATTTACGTCGTCTTCGCGACTTTTTCCTCATTTCAGAAAATTTAAATTTCATCAGAGGCGGCTCTGCGGTTATACACTACATCAAGATCTAGATTCGAGATTAAGAATATGGCAGGCGGCGGTTCGAAAAGCCACTTCATAAGTTTTTCTATTTGGAACGGTGGCTTAACTGATGCCCGAACTTCTTTTTTTGTGCTCGTTTATTCAGATCGTGTTTTTATCCTCCTGGAATTTATGAAGGGATTATTTGTGGAAACGGCGCGATACTCTAACCATTGCTTTTTCTGAGCCTTTTTTATCATCATGTAGGATTCCAGATTCGCCGTGTATTGACAAAATGGGAGTACTTGACACTCATAAATTCCAGATTAGAATATTTTCCACAATTGGGTTTAACGGTTATCACCCCATTTTCACTATTTTTGTTTTCATGATACTATGGAACCTTATTTATGCAAATGATTTAATTCAGAATATATAATAATTCCTAGTAAACAGATGCGGAGAACGGATATCGGATCATGAGACAAAGTTGAGCCAGCCGGTAATTGACGAGCTTGAAATTATATATTTGGTCGCGACGGACTTTAAATAATTACGGTGGTCAATTGAGCAGTTGGTAGTTCTTCACGACCAAATCACCAATTGTAACCTTGTCGTTTGTTGCGAACCGAATTGATTTTATCCACAATCATTCTCAAATGTCCTTTCTAATATAATTCCGGGTTGGAAAGCGACCAATGGTTCCTTCAGACGAAGACGACCTCTTCTTTTATTCGAAACGTTATCATGCCCATCGGAATTCGTGAAGTGCTAGATCCCCGCTAACGTGTAAACACCAAAATAGTTACACTAGAGGAGCTATCCATGATTATACGGTTACTACACATATATCAGTACCAAGCGGACAGGAAAGATAAAAGTAGTTAGTTTATCGCTTGAAAACTAACGAACTCTTTAATAACTGACTCACTAGTTTCCAAAAATTAGGTATCACCGTTTTATTAGGCATTTTATCAAGTACAGGATTCGAGGCTTTTGTCGAAAATTCCATGAATATTTCAGTAACTTATCCAAATATTATTATTTGCAATAATCCTCGTGGAATATAACAGAAATTTATGAGATATGATATATATTTAAGCAACATTATAAAACAGTACTACGTAGGCAAATTACATTTACAAAGATAGATATGGACAATTCTGGAAACGTCATGAAATTCGTTCTTGTGCAATGCCTACTTGGATCACAAAATGTATTGAGAATATTCTTGCAAATATTCACTTCATGTTCATTTCATGAAATTATTTCGAATGATTGTTATTGAAAAAGTGTACACACCTTGACAAAAGATTGAGTTACTCTCTTGAGAAATAATTATAGTAATAATAATAAAATTCATTCCGTAAGTATGGAATACAAAAAAGACGAAAAAAAAATCAAAATACAAGCTCATTTTTCTTTGAACCTTACAAGGGGACAGAAAAGAAAAGGCGGGTAACGTACTGAAATGGAGCATATTCATATTCATTCACTGGAAACGAGTGACGATGGTTTTCAATATATCCAAAAAAATAGAATAGAAAATAGCTCACCTCGGCTTTCAGCCGATATTTCACTATTTTCATATGCCTGAGTTTAGTGAATCGAATCAATTATAAGTTACCATACTATTTGAGAAATGAAGACGATTCAGTTGTGGTGAAATGAGAATTAAGTTAGTTATTTTTATACTCTCCCTTTGTCGAACACTCTTTCGAGTACGCCCAGAAAACAGAACCTTGTGCGAGCAAGGGTCAGCTAATTGTCTTGGATGCCGAAGCGCTCTGGGACGTCTTAGTGATTTCCAGGGTAGAGCATCTGCCATTTTAACTATACGGGAACTCAGAAACACCCATGATGCTATTGGGTCGATTTGTGAATTCAATCCGGCTATCCCACCGACCTAGTTTGGTATCTAGGCAACTAACAATTGCATATCGCATCGGCCGGCCTACAGAATTCTGCACTGATCCTGGACTGAAACAGCAGTGAAAAAGCCAAATTGAATTGAAGAACCGCGCCTAGAAGCCGCTTGGACAAAAGATCAATTTTTCGGAAGCATCTTTGGCTATTAATGCAGAGTTCCAGACAAGTGAGCATGTCCGTAGGCGAAGCATCTCCAAGTAGACCAATTTTCCTCTTTTCATTCATTTCAACTTCCCAGTTGCTAGCACCGAGTAGGAGCAGTAACATTCTTGAAAATTCCAACTAAAATGTTGGCGAAACGTCGAAATTCAATACCGACAAACCAACGGATAAATTGAACAAAAACTTGGCATACTCAACCATCCGTGGAAACCTCCACCATAACAAATATATATATATATATATATATATATATATATATATATATATATATATATATATATATATATATATATATATATATATATATATATATATATATATATATATATATAATGATGAGGAAGTATCAACTTGGTGGAATTCAATGCTGGGAAGACACAGGAGTGTCTCTCCTTAAAAAAAGCCGGATCCATCTTCATCCAATATTCAGATGTCAGGAGTAACTATTAACTGAAAAGTTGAGTATCTCGATGCTAGGAATAACGATCATTAATCATCTCTCATGGAAAGACCATGTGAGATCGATCGTTTAAGGTGCTTCATGAAGCTTAGATTTCTATTTCGTGCGAATAAATACTTCACTTCTCGTCACCCCCTGACGATCTTCAAGTCACAGATGGAATATAGTTCTCATGTGTGGGGTTCGGCACCAAAACATTCATTCGAAACCACCAAAACATTCTTTTAAACTTCTTGATTCGATTTAGAAAAAAGCTATCCGTTTTTTTTTGGTGATTCTTCGCTACAAATTCGCTCACTTCGTTGGATCATCGTAGAAGTTTCGGAGACTTGTCTTTCTTCTGTGAATATTTTCGCGGTCGTGGCAGAATTCCCACCCCTTTTTTGTGGGCTTGGAGACCTCTCTAACCTCTCTTATTCAGGAATCTTCCTCAATAAAACAGCTGAACTTTGGAACTCTTTACCAAGAGAGGTTTTTTCTGGGGCATGCTTAACACGGTGTTCTTTTGAACATTACGGGGTTTTCCTTTCATGTGAATCTGTATATTGAAGAAAAATCTCCACTAATTTCCTAGCCACACCTTTTTTTAGCATAATTTCTCACTAACCCAATCCCCACAGCTTTTTTATTATAATTACCAGTATTTCAAATGAGTAATTCAGGATGAGAGTCACAGAAAAGCAGTCAATTGCTGGCTGTGTCATTACTCGGCTGGATATGAGATGTTCTTTGGAACAAACCAGACATATCTAACTATATCAAATTTCCACACCTCGACTACGACTTTTAATTTTCCATTTAATGAAGTGAGCCTCTAATTACGACGATGTGCAAAGCTTTGATCTCTCAACTCTCAATATTATCTTACTGAATTCAGTGGCTATCCAACTTGATATTTAATGAGTTTCAGTAAAAATTTGGTCTCGGAAATTGTGAGGATAAAACGCAATCGCGGTTCGCTGTGAAGTCAAAGTGATCTTCCTGGTATTTGTAATGATGAAAACTGGCTAAGGGAGAGCAGATAAATACCTTGAAGAATTTATATAACTCGACAGCGAGAAAAAATATTTGCGTCAAAATCAACTCTGTTATTGTGGATGACTAACTGTATAGTTATTTCCATTAGTCAATAGATGAAAGATAAGTCATAACTACTATCATTCTGTAAAAATCAGATGAATTAATTACATGTTACATATGAGTCTTTCGTAACCGAGCGAAGAGAAGTATTTTCTCGAAATGAAATGTTTTGACTTCGACTTCTACATCCTTTCATGTTTTTTAGAATATTTCCCTCAAATATAAAATGTCCCATAAGAGCAATGCAATTATCGAAAACTTACAGCGGTAACTGCATTGTATCAAGTCACCATAACAACACATTTGAACCCGTATCGCTAGACGTCAGTAAACAACACAAATAAATGTCAGATAGACTTCAAAAATAGAAAAACATTTCGCGTCTTGGTGAGTACTCCATACAATCTATTTCTTCTTTATTCGTGAAATATTCCAATGAATTACATTCGTGCATAAAAATGACCAGATAATTTTGCATTCAAGCGTGATATCTTATACAAATTGCATTCGGTTATTTTCATATCTTGTAAAAGAGCCCTCGTTCCTCGGACTCGGGCACTTTCGCCAAAATATGAAAATAAACTTGCAATTTTTAGATATCACGCTTCCTTCCAAAATTATCGGTAATTTTTATGCACTCGTGCAATTATAACCGAAAAGAAATTAGCGCACCTAAAAAGGTGATCAAGTGGCTGACAGATGTGGAGTTCAGGAGCTCACCCGAGAGAAAATATGTATGAGTATTGTTTTTGGATATTTGAAGTTAAGATCTTGGAAAACACCTTTTTCAAAAGGAATTTATATGTCCAGACTGTTGAATTTACATTCAATAATAAATTTTAAGTTATCGGTTTCATTATATTATATTATTTCAAATTGATATTTTCAAATGATTTTCATTTTGTTTTCAATTCGCAGTTGGTTAATGATCTGACTTTTTTCATCCTCGGTATATTCATCAATTCATTTCACTTCATTTGTCGCATTTGGTCACTGATTCGATGTTTCCGAGAATGGAGCAAAAAGTGCCTTTTTTGCAAGGTCGCACCAAGCCAGGTCCATGAACCTGAACTGACGAATATATAGACGCTACGATTTTTACGAATGATTATTATTCGCCGGTACAAGAATTTTCGCTGTTTCATATTTGTTTCAAGTTGTCGCTCTTATCAAAGTGAATTTGTTGTTTCGCATTACGCAATCTAGTGTAAACATCCTCAGAAGAAGTCTCGTCGGGAGGGCCCTCCTTGGAGTTCAACCGAAGAAGATCACATATTACTGGGAATTATCGGAAGAGGCTCTGTGGTAAGTCGTTTCAGTGACTTCAATTTCGTTGTTTTGCCTACTTGTAATTCAAAGTCAGATATCGGCCATATGCGCTCTCTAAATTCGAAAGGGCATACTATCCATTAGGCAATCCACATTTTTCTTTGAGTTATTGAAAATTCTTCACAGACCTTATCTGGGCGTCACGTCACTTTCCCATTCAAAATGCATCCAACTCCGTGCGGACTTAATCAAAGTAAGAAATAATGTGAGGGATATATTCTTGGTCGGCATATAGTGATTCCATTCGAAGAGAGGTTTTTGAAACCTAACAGGTATATTAATCATATTGCCAACCTTTCTTTCCGGTCGGAAGATCGATGCTCTCTCTCAGGCTCAGTCTAACTATTCTATAATGTCTACGGTGGTGGCTATTAGGTGAATCAATGAACACTGAAAAGAAAATCATGGGTCTTCAACTAGCAAACTAAACATACATTTGCAATCAATCATGTGTTACCTAACGGTTATTGAACTTCAGAATTGAAATTGATTGAAGCAAGTTTTTCCTCCTTTCGATCCTCATGCGCACAACAAGGTTCGATAATGTCATTCATTATTACCTAATTCTAGATTTGAAAATGGGCAATTTTTCATCAGGGTAGAGGGGAGAATGAAGAAGTGGTACGTTTCAACAACTATTTCGTTTAACTACTGGCAGCTTATCCATTTCATGTTGGCAAGAAATTCGAAACAAAACTTTCCTTATTTTCATTCTACCATGTCGAAATGAATTTCTAGTTGGTGTTTGAGGTACAGCTTATCCAATTCATCTTGGCACAGAATTAATGACGTATATGCCCAGCAATCTCTGTGAAGTATGGTAAGATGGAAAAGTACCTATTATATGTGTTCACTGAGTTGAGATTTATTCAAAGTAGGTGTTTTTTCTTTCGTCATGCTTTGCCTAGTAATGTGCAACTAGAAATGTTAGAAAAGTAGCTGAGTTTGTGCCAGGATGGCTTGGATAAGTTGTACCTATACATTCTATATCTATTATTCATGCACAACTTATTAGGCATAAATATTTCTCCGTGGGTTAGCTATAGACGACTGTCAGACATTGTCAATTGGACGATAAAGAAGGCACGATCAACCGACCCGGACCGTCAAAGAAGACGAAATGAACGAATCAAATTCGGACATTCGGAAGAACATCTATGAATGGATTAGGGGCCTACTAGTTATACCACAATTGAAAACTGTGCGCTGTTAGCACTACCTCCTGTTGGTGTGAAAATAACTTACCTTCGAATTGAAAAAAAAGTAATAATTATGTGACGGATAGCTACGAAACAACAATTATTCAACGAAAAGCGACAAATCATTTGCCAATATGAGAAAAACTGGAACTTTGATGATTTTTTGGCAAACTATTCACATCATCTACTGTATATAACCCGCCACCCGTTAGACTAAGAAGAAAAAAAGTGTCGACAGGAAAATTTTAGGGAATTTTGTCTTCTTTGAATTTCACTAGACATTTTTCTCGTAAGATTACCCGTTAAAAACCTTTTATCGTAGTTTCAATCCAAGTTGACAGATCGCGCGCCCCCTCCCTTCCCTCCCCCAGGGTGGAAAACTTCTGTTTTTCGTTTGGATCCCTAACCCAATAACATATTCCAAAATCGGAGTTACGCCACCGTTTGCAAGGAAAAATAATTGTTAATATAGAACTGACATATTATTTTTCCATACACCTTGTGGATTATACATTTCTTAACCCCTACTCAAGTAGGTACAAGACATTCACAAAGAATGACAGTAGTTCTCTGTTAATTTGATGTCTATTCATTGATTCGTAATGACTCTCGGGGGCGATTGAGAAGAAGAATCTCATAGAAATTGCAAGCGATTTCTGTTAAATCGATAGTTTAAACTCTATACCATATTCAAAGTGAACCTATGAAATTGGCCCCTAATGGGTTCGAGCTCGGATCATGACAGAACTTCTTTTGACTGGCTCTGTACGATAGTCAATTGTTACCTGCCTAAATACCTGCCTTAATATCGAAAAAATAAGTAAGTCGTCCTAGAATGCTGCAGCCCTTAGGAACATTAGCCGTCCCTTGCCCGCATAAAACTTCATCTTCTGGGTATACTCCTAAGAATGTTCTATAATAGCAAAAATATTGAATTGAAATAAATATATCGGCATAAATAATATTATCACTTACACCTAGGTGATTTCAAACCTTTTCCGGATACTTTTTCTTGATTAGGAACCTCCCGTTTTCTGAGTGAAATATATAGATGGAGTACGTGAGAAAAAAGATATAGTCGCACGACTCATTCAATTATCAGTTATACCTAGTGAAGCGGAAATTGATATCGAATTGAGACCAATTAAATTTTCAGATGGGAGAAGAGGAAAATTATTCGATGTCTAGACAGGGTTTGCTAGAGTTTCTAGTGAAATTTGATCATTTATCATCGTGCATGATTAACGTATTTACAATTATAATGAAAAAAAAATATATTGAATAAAAAATGTCAAAGCTACATTCACTGTTATCATTCTTGATTTTCAAAATGGAATTGCTTGCAAAGAACTGTCCGTATAAATATACTTATTCATAATAATTCGAAAATGAGCTGATTCATAATCTACTTTCTGATTGAAACGTGACTAAATGTTTACAAAGAAGAAGAAACCGTCCTAGAAGATCTGTTTCATCCTCTTAACACTTTGCCGGCCTCTTTCTTCTCTCTCGAATTAATTACATTTTGATCATCGGAATTCAGGAAGTATTTGGGTCTCCGCTAACGTGTGCCCACCAACTTATATACAAAGCAAAATCACCCTGACATGATAATACCCATTATCAAAGTATCAAGCTCACAGAGAAGATAAAACAACTCAGTTTTTTCCTAGAAATCCTCCAACCCCTTCAATTAATTCGAATACAAAACTGTAACGTTACCGGTTTATCACTGACAGTATCCAACTGTTTTTGATGTCGGCGACGTCGCTCTCTCTCTCGCAGTCCATTTTCATTTGCGCAAATACCTGTCCTATTCCGGCAAGCAATTCTGAAATGGGTGATTTGTAGCTATACCTGTGAATCATATTTCAGATTCAGGAGATATTATTGGTATTGTTATGTGAATGCATTAATACATCGTAAATAAGTTAGAACATCAAAGGAGGAAAATGTGACATTCACATAAAATGACACAAATGACAATTGTTTGGATTGTCATGTAGTACGTCCATAAGCAGTGGAACACAACAATTTTCGAAATTACCATTGCAAATATTCAATACCCATTTATTATTCAATATTTTTTCGTTGATTGTGAATACATTTTCATAGAAACCTTGGTAAAAGTTTCTTCCTTAAGAAATCGGGCCAACAACCAATATTTTTCTCTAGAGAAACGATGCTCATTCCGCCTCGGATAATATACTAGTACAAAGCATTTTCACTTTGGAAAACTGTGACGCGTGTTCCGCTGTACGATAGTTTCCTCAAATAGAAATTATCAGCTGATACTGTATACCGGAATAAGTATCACAATTTTGACTATAGTAGTAAGCTTAAAGGTAAGGCTGAGAGTTTTTTTAGTACAACATCGACAACTGACTTCTGAGTCATCCTTTATATTTTATGATCAATTATTACTAGTCACTTTCGTTCATTCAAGTATTCATACTGTAGAAATTCCATGAATCATGAATCATAAAGACATCTGTCGAAACTTATTTGTCGAAATGTCAGTCATTTGACAACCATTTATCAAAATTACATCAGATCATGATCATCCAAGTTCAAATGCAATTTACTAAGTATTTCAAATAGCAAACTTCCGAAGGTTCTTTCAGCGACATTTCTCGTTTTTCAGGATCAAAACTGATGTAGAATTCATTCTGTTCGGAACCCCTATTAACCTTAAGCACAACATTTACGAAATTAAATGAGATACTGTTTTTCCAGGACCAGCAAGGGCGTATGAATAAGTAATACTGTGTTTGTAGGGTTTCCAAATTGACCAGAAGAAAATGTTCCATACGCAGTTTCAGTGAATTAGTCGCTGAGATGTTATTCATTTACTGTAATATATATTATTTCGGTAAGGTTTCTCAAGTTCATTACTCAGCTGAAAAACTTTTTTTTTCATGAATATTTAGAGCGGAAAAATAAAATAATACTAGATTGAAGTAAAGACTGATTGGCAATACTTTATTGGTGTAGATAAGGTGAAAGACATTAGACTGTTACGAATTCATTCACGTTCAGAGACATCCGCCGCCGCCCCTCTTTTTACGACTTCGACCTCTTCGACTTCTTCGACGACTTCTTCTTCGTCTACCACGACTTCTTCGGCCTTTACGTCGTCTACTTCCATCTCTACGTTTTTTCTTCCGCATCTGACAGGCTTCTCGATAAAACCTCATTTTATCCTGTTGATTCATTCGACACCAACATTTTGCACCTTCTATGGCAATTTTAGCAGCAGGCCAACCACATCTCTTCCGTCTGAATAATCGCATGTAGTTTAAAAATGGGTTATTAGTTTTTGGTCCCGGTCTACCGCATCTACCGCGTTTCTTTCCACTTCGCCGTCGACTCCTACTTCTTCTACGACTGCTCTTTCTACGACTACTTCTGCGGCTTCCTCTCCTCGAGCGTCTTCTACTTCTACTCCTTCTTCTCCTAGAGCTTCTCGACTTACGTCTTCTACTCTTCTTGTTTCCTCCTCCTCCTTTGACTAACTTACAGTATTGGGCTGGAGTCAGTCTGCAACATCCCATTTTCGATTTTTTCCGACATCCTGATTTCGATCTGGACCTGGCCATCGTGAATTTTATTTAAACACATTAATTTATCGAGTTTTTCAAGACATTTATGTAGCATTTCATTGTGAATTTTGATAAATGATGACAGTCAACAACTTTGTTTTTGTTTTACAGAAAACATGGTGATGCCACTTTTCCGTTGTTAGCATTTTCCTGGAATACTTGACGAATATCCGATACAGTTCAGAAGATTTTCTATTATTCTTATACAGAGGAAACGTGAAGGTTGAATAGAAAATCTGTGGTAATAGAAGAATCATTTGTTTTTATTCGAACAACCGACAATTAGAATCATTATATTCGCAAGTCGACGAAGATACAGAGGAGAACAAGAACATGAGATGAACGTTCTCAGATCAGTCCAAATAAAAGGAATTATATTTATAATTCAGTATGTCAGCAAGCAAGCGATTCCACTCATTGGGTGAGTTCCGGCTTGCTGACAATCCGCGTATCTCCAGTCTCAGAAAATCAGGTTGTCTGGAAGGCTTGAACTTCTTATAGGCAATTTTGATTACGTAGGATGGAGAATTGAGAATTATGTTTCCAGTTATATGCAACACGTGAAAGTAACACGCTTCATTATCGCTATTATTCATTCACTTATGTGATAGCAAAAACGAACATTTGGAGAGATCGTTTGGAGAGGTGGGTACTATCAATGGATGGCATTCGTTAATTCATTTCCATGTCATGTATGTTCTCACTAGACGTAAATATATTCGTGGATTTTGATAGCCGCTTGTATAAGAGCCAGGTGATGGTACTACGAGAAATTTCTCAGTGCCGTAAATTGCTCCTATTTTCAATTGTTATTTTATAGTAGGTATTATTTCCAGCGGATGGCTTGCTGTGATGAGGTGTCAGTGAGGATCTCTCCTTGTCTGAGAGAAAAACTTGGTATTTCTTCAATATTATGTATACCTTTCCCTCTATCGATGAAGTTGGGTCTCTGGGTAGCCATTCTGTCGTTTTTGTCTTGCACTTGTGATATTAATGATAATTCAGTAATATATTCAGCTATTTATCCCAAACGATATTCGAATATAAAAATACCTTTCCTCGAATTTTTATTAAAGTTCAATTCCAACAGGGTATTTTTGCTCAATTCCAAGCACTGAAAAACACCAAAAAAACCTCTTATGAATCTCTAACAAATATTCGATTTACGTCTAAAAAAATTCAAATATTCCTCAAATAATTTATTGGAAACTGTCCCCCTTTAAATGTCGTCAGAAAATGTTTGTGAATCTTCTCTTTTATCGATGATTCTTCCATTACTTAATAAAGGAATCATTATTGTTTCTACATAATGGTATGAAACTTCTGTAAATGAAAGGGCAAGATCTCAGTTCAACAGTATTTGCGGAAGAGTACATCATTTCCAACATTTTTTGAGCACAAAAACGATAGTGCGACGCCGACGTTTAAAAAAAACACTATTGAAATATTGTTCATCGGAAAGGAGACCTTTCTGATACATTCAATGAATACCTTCTTTCTATACAATTTCTGGTGGCATCCGAAACTCGGATCTGACATTCCTGAATAATCAATTGTTGAATAGGTATCCCATTAAATATGTGCTAACAAACGATAATTGTGAGATTCAAAAAAAAGATGGTTCAAAACTCACTTCAAATTCTCTTATTAAAAGTTATAAAATCATCATACACTTCCTTTCTATAGTAAAATAATTTCTGCATTCCGAAATATTTCAAGGGTCATTCTTATAATGATTAACAGAAAATAGGATGTATTTGTCATGAAAAAATGAAAGTATTTCAGAGTGCCAGTAAGCTATTTCGGCTATAAAAAAAACAAATATTTAATAACAAAAACTCGATCCACCCTGTATGCCGCCCAAAGATGTTTCAAACTCTGACATAATTCAGTTTGAATGAGACATTATGTTTAACCACTTTCAGCATCTCCGTATATTTACACACATTTGTCGATGTATCCCTCAATAGGTTCACTGAAGAATTCGTTCAAGTTTTGTTCGATTTGAAAATTGATATCAGCTCATTACGAATGTAATTTCCATTCTAAAGTTTTGATAGGAATTAATAATCTTTGAGCAATCACTTGTTTGGGTTTTTCTATTACTGATAACACATTGAGTATTTTTTGCGGTTTCGACAATAAATGGACTTTCTGCATGTAATGAAGTCTAAAATTACAGGGTTGGACAAAAAACATGGCGGCGTTGAAATATGAATTTTGTTGGGTGTTGAACATATAACGTTGAAGAAAAAAACATGACGGCATTGCACAGGGTGTTAAAATCATTCGGGGAAAAAACATTTCGGTGATTTACTGAAGTGTCCATGGTGTCTCAAAATACACCGTTAAAGAGAAAACATTTCAATACAGCGTTGAAAAAAAGAACATGGCAGCTATGCAGCAATCCAATAAGGTGTTCCAAAATGCAAAGTTTGAGAAAAAAACATAGCGTTGATGCAATAGAAGAGTGTCCCAAAATTTTCGTTACGATATCGAAATGGGAAACACGCAGGCCTCATGTTTCAACTTGCTACGACATGCACTCGGTGATTCAAACCGGTCAGTCTCCTGTCCGATTGATTTTCGATTTCGTCTACTGTTCGTTTCTTTCGTATATTGACTCGTTTACCATTGACGATGTAATGATGTGAACAGAGTGATGATTCGTTGAAGAAAACAAAAATGGCAACGATACAATGGGGTATACGGGGTGTTTCAAAATATATCGTTGAAAAAACCTTCTAAATTAAAAACATGGCAGCGATATAATGGGCAAAATATATCGTCAAAGAGGTAGGAACATTGTGATCATGCCATAGATTATAGGTAGGTAGGTAAGTTCATGTTGAGTGGGTCTTTAAGGCCCTCCGCAGGAAACCGCGAGGGTTCATTGTGGCTAACATTAGATTTATACTTCTCCAAATGCCGAAGCCGATCAGTTTATTCAAAGAATGATCTTTCAGGTCCGCGGTGAGGCAGGCACAAAGTATATGCTTCACTATTTAATCATTTTACAAACAAATTACGGAATATTCCAGACCCTCTTTGTGTATTTTTTATCGATCTCTCGAAGGCATTCGATGCCGTAGACCATAAAAAACTTTTCAACACACTGGAAAATAATGGGATCAGGGGTATTTAAAAACTAGCCAATGGCTCTAAAATTTCAGTTTTCAACTAAAACAACGATTACACTCATGAATACGAATTCTGATGAAATTTTTTCCTCCATAAATCCAATATTTTTGACGTAATTATAGCTCCTAATAAATAAGCACCCGCATGTTAAAAGATTTTATGATAAAAATCCACAAGTCTTTCTGTAAGGACATCTTTAGTTGGTAATATATACGGATGTCTTTTAAAGAATCTCAAGTAGGAATTCCCAATTCGACCCCGACCCTGAGCAATCCATCCTGCACAAAAGGGTTCATCCTCTTTGAATTAAGTAGAAATGTATTTTTTATTTTCATTCAATAGCGCCAAATCAGACTTGAAATGTCTCTTTTGTACTAGTTTGACTATAAGTATTTTTGACAATTGTACTTCACTCGCTAAAGTTAAACTTTTTCTTCTTTTACAGAAACGTACGTAGAGCAGAAACCGTAGTTTGTATAATTTTTGAAAAAGATGAAAACCTCTCCATTAGTATCACAAAAGGATCGTAAATGTCCGCACTTTTAACAATTAAAGTTTCTATGTCTTCAGTTTGGCGCCAAATCTCAATCCCGTTTTCTGAAAAATGAAACCACTGGTCTCCTGGACAACTAATCAATGATGTTCCGGTGAGCCATAGGCAAAGATTAATCAATTGAGAGGGAGTAAGACCACGTGATAGAGCGTCCGCAGGATTCTAATTACCATCAATATGGTGCCGGAGGGCATGTTTTACATTCCCTTTGATTTGTGGGATTTTCAACAAATTTTTTTTTTTAAATAGGATGTTCTCAAACAGCTGATTACACTCGAAGAATCCGAGAAGGCCAAAATTTTGGAAGTCAATACACGATCCCGATAAGTTCGATCCGAGAAATAGTCATAGCCTTTGCTGGACTAACTTTGGTTTTTGCACAAACTAGCTGAACAGTGAACACTAATATAATTTTTTACCGAAAGATGAAACTGTTCTCGAGTATACTACCGCCCCGTATCCTGTTGTACTTGGGTACGCGAATGCTAAAATAATGATAGGTTGTTCACCGATCGTTCCTAGATATCGGAGAACTTTGAAGTTTATTAGTTCACCCCATTGTGAGCGTACGGTTTGCCATTTTTTAACAATACTCTCAGGGGGTTTTTCATCCCAGCCGATCTGGAGCTCCTGAGAGTCAAAGCTCCTTAATCAAAGACTTCAAATATAAAATGAATGGAGCTAATATTCCCAGTGGATAAAACATTTTGCCACCGCCGAGAGAATGCCCGTTTTGTGCATTTTGACTATGGTGTTTTGACCTCTTTTTCTGGATCCCACTGAACGTCCAAAATTTTTGTGTCCGTTTTGTAAATAACCGTATCCGATGCCTTTTCTCTAAAAGAATATTTTTTAATACCGAAGCGGAGTTTGACTACCACTGAACTAAGTCAAAACCGCCTGACTTGAACAAATTAATCGACTCTAAATCATCCATTTTCACGTGAAATACAATTTGCCGCCTTAGGAAATCTACCACTTTTCCATGAGGAAGGTTTCATACCAAACGCCACTACTCGCATTTTATATACTTGGATTTCATTCTCAGGATCAAACCCCCATATCAATCTTTGGAACCGCCAATGTTCCGGAACAATTTTCATTTACAAATTTTTTTTTTTAAATATGACGTCATAGCAATATGAAATAATCGAAAATTTAGAAGTAACGAAACAAAATCCGTTTGTAATTCAGGGCCGTTGTATAAGTTGCTTGGATTTTCCACAGCGTCCTAAATAATGTGATGATATTTTACAATATATACAATGATTGTTATATGATGTGTGTTTATTGTCAATAACGAAAAAACTTTCAACCGCCGGCGCCGATTTTACGCCCGTACTCGTAGGCGTTTTATTTAAGACTTAAATTTTAAGTGAAGAATCTGTGTTTGCTCTTCAATAAATAAAGCAAGCTTAGATAAGGTTTTCATTATGCCGAAACCAACGTCTTTAATGAATTTAATTGAGTTTTGATAGAAGGCAGATTATACATGGACCATTGATAATATTATATTCATCGAGATAATCGAAACCAACTGCACAATAATGTTTATTGAAAGGTTATACCGAATTTCAATTAATATTATCAATGTGCTTCAGCAAGAGGATTATTTCGTGATAATTCTGGATGAATTTGTATAATGAAAACCAATATTTTATATCCCTTTCGAATTATCGGTAAAGCATAATTCAATTGAATTCAAATTAGATGTTTCAATAAATTCTGGTATTCATTACAACGGTTAATGCAATGATGTTTGGTTTTTAATATTCGATATGAATACATATTGTTCAATGTGTGGCGTCGAGCCACAGGATAAAAAAATCGGAATAACCACCATACATGTATAGGGCGTGCATTTTGCGGTTGAGTGATGTCGATATAGAAGGAAAAAACAAAATAAACAACTATCGGTAACAGTGGTCAGAGTCCGTCGTTCGTTATAAGCTTCAACCAATGAAAAAATAATCCAGA
This sequence comes from Zygogramma bicolorata, assembly GCA_032362365.1. NCBI lineage: Eukaryota > Metazoa > Arthropoda > Insecta > Coleoptera > Chrysomelidae > Zygogramma > Zygogramma bicolorata. The sequence goes on along the minus strand of JAVJAQ010004948.1, from coordinate 266,598 downwards.
GTGAATTATTTTCATTTTGTGGTCAGTTACTTCACTTCACACCTACCAGTGCTCCCAGGAGGCAGAGCCTTGTGTGGGCAGGAGTCAACTTATCATTCTGGGTGCAGAAGCGCTCTGTAGCGTCTTACCATAGCGCATTTACTATTTCAACTGTAGGAGACCTCAGAAAAAGCCGCAGTGTTACTGGCTGGGTTGATTGTGATATACCACTTATCAGGATTGGTATCTGGACAACCAACAATTGTGTATCGCTTCAGTAAATTTTTTTTTACTCTGAACGCCGATTGAACTGACAGTGAAAAAATCTTAATCGTGTATGAGACGACGGCGTTGACCGCTCGACCATCATCGGCCTATGAAATAAAAGAATATATCAATTTTGATCATTCGGTATTCAAAAATTTTCAAATTTTGTAAACAGCAACTGGGTGGACAGTACTCAATAACTGAAGATATTTGAAAAATACTCCAGATAGAACCATGGCAAGATATTTTCAACTTGACAACTCCGATATTTGCTCCGAATTTTCGATGAAAACATTCCACAACTCAAATGAGACTTCGATTTCAAAGGGTGATTCTCTGTCATACTCTATAGAAAAAAGTTCATCTAAAGATTTCACATAATAATTGCTCAAGAGAGTCAAGATGATCAAATTTGATGTAAGTAGGTATTCAATTCAGAAAAAAGTAGTGAACACAATAATTTTTACCTTCAAAATGAATGGGGTAACCATCTGTGACGCCAATAAATCTACCATTTCGAATCTAATCACTTCAAGAGGATCTCTTCATCATTGCTATCAAACGTACCTAATTTGATCACAATTAGAGTAATTGATACAAAATCGCTTCTTTACATTGAAACTTTAACACCGTGGGGTCGAAAAACGAAACGATTTAGGAAAAATGTTTGTATGAACTCTTTCCACGAAATATAACAAGAAATCACCCCCGAAATAAGTCATACCTTAAGTTACGACCTAAATCGCAATAGGTTATATCATTTTACAGCTTCATATTTTTATACAAATTATACCAATAGAGCCATTACAGAACTGAAATCACTGAATATAATCATTTTTTCACCCGATTAGTGGTCGAGATGATGACTTGGCTTCAAGAGATTTCAATTCGAAAGCTGCTCACATCCATCAGAGTCAATCCACCACAGACAGCACATTTCCGGAAAGCATAGTATTCCAGACAATGATACGATCTGAACATGATGTGATGATTGAATTCGTATCCTATTTCATCGGATTATTGTACAAGACTAGAACATTAAGACAATGTAAATCGTCTTCAATTATTATAACCTATGATAAATCGGAAAGGATCAATGCAATCTGGTTCTATCATGACGCTGTAGCCATGATTTCCCAAATGGGATTGTGAGCTTATATTCTCTATGCCAGACTTGAGTTTCCTTCCTATATTAGGTATTTGAATCGCAAGATAAATTAGTTTTTCAACCTAACTGAAACGAAATCAATATTCTTGAAGAGATATATTTCACATATGAAATAATCAAAAATGGTTTTTTTTCTGTTTTGCTTCTCGAAAATCGTTTCTGATGGTTTATTATTCAGATTAACTGCTTTTTTAAATGCAGATTCACACGAAAGGAAAATCCTGTGATGGTCAAAGAACACCGCGTAAATCAAGGGACAGGAGATACCAATTAAAAATCACTTTGAATTTTTGAAGTTTGCGAGCCTAAGGAAAAATCTCTCTCAGCAAGGAGTTCTAAAGCTCAGCTGTTCTATTGGAAAAATATATCTGAGCAAGAGAGGTTCGACAGGTCTCCAAGTTCACAACAAAGTGTGGGAAAACTCAGAAAATTCTGGGTCACCCTCTATATGACTGATATCTTGGTTGTGACCAAATATGTTTATATAGAGATTTGAATGACTGACTGTGGGTTTATAGAGCAAATGAAATAAGTAACATAGTTGAACATTCGTTATTGAATGGGATCGTTCATACACATATTGTTTTCACTCTTTCTTTATTCTAGTTCAATAACATTAATGAGCTTATGCAGACAAAATATTTCCTGTCCTATCTAACCTGTTTCATTCTTTGAAACACAGAAAACGAACTGTATACTCAAGTTGAAAGTAGACATTTATCATTGTCGAAAAGCAGTGATCAGATTGGCCGATTCTCTAAATCTTATTCAATCGGTATAAACACGTACATTTTTGTCTTTTTTCTTATGCTATTCCTTAGTTTATTTTATCTGCTGTAAACCCGGTTGAGATCATTTAATTCACAACAAAGTGTGGGAATTCTGTACTCGTCGGGTTATCCGTAAAGATACTGCCAAGGGTGGAACGATTGATAACAATTCAGAAGAGCAACGACCGTGAAACTATCTATAGAAGAGAGACAAGTCTCCGACCCTTTCACGTTGCTTTAATGAAGTTTCTCTGAATAGAATCAAGAAGCTTCAATGAATCTTCTGGTGCCGAGCTCCATATATGAGAATTATATTCCAAGACAGGTGGTATCTGAGCCTTGTAGTTCATTAGAGTGAGATTAGAGTATAGACAGAACTGATCCCAAACTGATAGTTTTCACCTCCGATTCAATCATAGCTGCCTGATGGATGCAATATCGGACATCGCCGCCATCAGATGCCAATTGGATGGTTATCGTCTCCTCTGCATCCAGTATTGGTACCTCAGTTTCGTCAGAAGTAAAGACAAATCATCATCCAGAAACGACAAAAATAATGTTGTTAGATCGTTATTCATCACAGACATCAACAATCAATAAATCACTTGTAGGATTTTAATGGCTTTCTTTCAAATTTCACTGAAGCTTTTTTCATTTACTCATATTTGTGCAGCTGACTTCTGAGGTATACGAGGTGTCTCAGAATCTTCTGAACAAGCGATATCACCGTTACTGGAAGAGTTAGAAAAATAGTCGAAGAAACATTTTTTCGAACATCGAGTTGCCTTCAACGCACTCAAAATGATCTGTTCATGTTCATACCCGTAAAAATTCAACCCCACCCACATTATTTCAAATGGCATCATGAATTTTTGCGGAAGAACATAATTTTGACAGCATTGTTCATCTGGCGACAAACTCATTTTGTACATTAATTACTCGCTTATTGTTCTTCAAAAATCGAAATTGGTTGGTAGTTGCACTTTTCGTTGTATAAAACATGGTTTTCAGATGACGCCTAATGACAATTGTTAGTGTTGATATCGCTTATAATTCACTTAACATATTTTTTCCCCTTTTGTGACGATCAAATATTCTCATACCAAACTGATATTATTTGCACTTGACGAACGTTTAGCTGACAAGGTTAGCATCTTCAGGAGAAAAAAATTCTCCTGAAGATGCTAACTTCGAAGCGAAACGCGCGTCGAGTGCAAACAATATCAATTTGGTGTCAGTATAATTGATCTCTACGAAAGTGAAAAAATATTTCGATTCAATCATAAGAGATATCAACAAGAGCAATTTTCATAAGGCGTCCTCTGATAACCATTTTTTTCTACAAACTACTACCAACTGATACCAAGTTTAAAAAACACTAAACTAGTAAGAAATGTTCAGAATAAGTTTTTTGGCAGATAAACAATTATGTAACGATTATTTTCCTGTGAAAAAAAACAGAATGGTGCCATTTGAAAAATGGGGGTGGGGTGAATTTTTAGGGGTATGAACATGAATAGACAATTTTGAGTGCGTTATATGGAAGGCAATCCGATGTCCGAAAAAACTATTTTTCGATTATTTTTCTAACTCTTCCAGAAGACTGACATATCGCTTTTTCAGAAAATTCTGGGTCGCCCTCTATATGACTGATATCTTGGTTGTGACCAAATACGTTTATATAGAGGTTTGAATGACTGACTGTGGGTTTATAGAGCAAATGAAATAAGTAACAGTTGAACATTCGTTATCGAATGGGATCGTTCATACACATATTGTTTTTACTCTTTTTTTTTTCTAGTTCAATAATATTAATGAGCATATGCAGACAAAATGTTTCCTGTCCTATCTAACCTGCTCCATTCTTTGAAGCACAGAAAACGAACTAGATACTCAAGTTGAAAGTAGACATTCATCATTGTCGAAAAGCAGTGATCAGATTGGCCGATTTTCTAATCTTATTCAATCGGTATGAACACGTACAATTTCGTCTTTTTCTATCTTGAACGATATTCACATACATTATCAAAATATCTACTCTGTGAACCATGTTGATAGGACCGTTCCCAATCTGAAAACGACTCGATAACGTTATTCGATGTAATTCATTCCTGGAGACTGTAAGGTCAGACAACACTTCTTGATCCGCTCTTGAAGAGACACCTTTTTCTTGTGTAAATTTTCCCGGTTACTTCGACACCGAAGCGGTTTTGAGCGTTTTTGTTTAACAAGGATACACTCCACTTAACCACAGCTGCATTATCCCAACATCCGTGATGTTAGAAACACTTTGAAGGTAGTTTAAACGGTCCCGGTGATATTGTTATTGCGCGTTCTTAGGCTGGTCGACCGCATCGTTGCTGCATTAATGAAATTGCCCTTAATTTCACAGCATGAGCTCAACCCCGGCTGGCTTTTTGTCCGTGAACTTCTTGCTCCTGAGAATCTAATGGACTTCGTTCAGGTTCTGCTGGGAAACGTCAACAAAGATTTAGAATCTGGCAACATATTGGCTTTCACTGGTGATTTTAATTATTCGTCTAATTTACAGGATTCACAGAAGGCTTTTCCGGATTCCTTGATCTCCGAATCAAAATCAACAGAAAATCAGGTGGAGCGGTTTCCACTTCTTGTCTGTTTAGGAAGACCGGGTTTGAACGGTTCGTCCGTGAATGGTTGCCCGATTCCATGTTGCTTTCCGTTGATCCTTCCTTCCAGACAACTTTCGATTCCCGACTTACTTCCCGTTGAGTATCTCGTCTGTTTCAAAAACACTGGCTTGAGTAATCCTTTCTCATAAAATTTTTGTTTCTCTTTCCGTTGCCGTTAATTTCCCAAGAAACGGTGGTAATTCTGACAACTCGCTGAAATTCCATAAAATTCATATGGGTGTTTCATATATACGCAGTGTGTCTCCCATTTTTGTTCGCAAGAAAAAGTTTTTCATTTGTGGATTTATAAAAAAAAATCATACCTGTTCAAGGAGCCTGCTTTACCCAAAACACCTATTTCTCATTTTGAATCACGTGTATATCTAGAGGGTGTTCTGGAAAACGAATTTCATTTGACTTTAATTAACGAAGAAAATGTGAAGTACCGAACTGAATCGAATATCGTATTTTAAACATCAAAGGAAAAAAGATTCTTCAAAAATATTATGGGATTTTCCTTTTTCTTGAAGTTATCAGTGCCCCATAAACTAAGCAGAAAGAAATAAAGTATAAGGTACCCTAACAATTTATATCGGAAAATGACTCACCGACGTAGTAGAGCCCTGTATTTTCAATCTGCTGGAAGTAGCGGACTTTCGAAGAGGTCAAATTTATTTTGATATTTGATTATGAATTGGTTTTCAAGCGGAGGTTCAACAAAACAATTCATAAACTAAAATGAAAGGAGTTTTGAAAAAAATATAATTTCAGAAGTTAGAAGAAGGTACCTACCAAATTTCAAATTTTCATCATACAAAGACGGTATACCTTTATGCGTTTACCATCTTCAGCCTAATCATAGAATTTTCATGCAGAATTAAATACAAAATTATTTGACCTTTTCGAGTGCCTGTTGTTGCTCTCATACTTGAATTTTCATGATGGTTTATCTCAGTCTCTTGGACAGGTTCATGTAGGAGGCTATGATTTCAAGAGGAATGATTCATCATCCACCATTCTATTTCAATTCAGTTCTTTACCTAATGAATTTTTTAGGAGTTTGGAACAAGTGAAATCCATTTTCTGAATTATTATCAGATAAAGACATGATTCATTATAAACAGTGAGTGTTTTGAAATAACCATACGTGAAGTATACCATTTTCACCTGCGAACTCATTTAAAGAACAATCAACAGATTAATCGTATTATCATCATCATCATTTCTATTTCAATAGATTTTCACGAAAACATTTTCAAGCATGCTTATAACAACTCACCAGAATTTCATCATCGTATGAACGGTTTCGAAGTCTATTAAAATATACATACACACCAATTCTATAGACCTGGTATAAACCGATTCAGGATGGGTACTTAACGACCTGATTAAGTGTCCGTTGAAATAATCGGTGCTGAGAATGGACACCATATGCTGTCATTTGCTAAAGTGAAAGCACAGCCTAAGCACCGATTATTTTAACGGACTGCTAATCAAGTCGTAAAGTACCCGCCCTTAGTCTACTAAATCTCTCCCGATCTGATACTTTTTTGTTAATATGGTATTGAAATTTGTTGAATCACACGTGGAAAGATGAGCCCTCCATAGTTTTTAACTCACGCAACTTTCGAATTCCAAAGATTAACATTCGTAGGAGGTGTTGACTGTTTAACGACAAAATCCATTTTGAAACCCAACTCTTTCTTCTCTTCTCCCAATTCCTGATCTAATTATTGTTGTTGTTCTAAAATTGTTCGTTCCGTTAACCAGCTGACAAACGTCAACCCTCAGAAGTCGAAACTTGTGCGAGCAATGGATCAACGAAGCCTTACCTTTTAACGTGCGATTACCCAGCACGGTGGCCCGGCGAGGATTCGAACCCCGGCCTTCCGCTTGATAGGCAGATATGCTAACCACTACACTACGAGAAAACTAAGAAGAAGTTTTATTGGAACAAACGGAAGGAATATTCCATACACTTATAGTTGGTTCCAGTGTTACTCATTTACATTACTCAATTATGAAAATGTTCAGAACATTGTATATATACTTTGATAAACCTCCCAGCAAAGTACTGATTTGACAATATCATATTTTCATATATAGAATGAATGACATAACCAATAGAAATCAGATTGTAGCCAAGGAATGAGTTTGGTGGAATATTTTTTTTATTTTTTGGGTTGACCTTTGATGTTTCATTGCAGTTTTCTATACAACGGACAGAAAAATGTATGTGATTATGTTCAGTAGGAATCAGCCAAATCGAATTTTCATATTTTTACAGCTACAGTGTGACCCAATAAGGATCGGAGCACCCTCATTAGATCTACACTCTCCGACCGATTAAATTTTTTCTTTTTTCAACAGGAAGAGTGTCAAAAGGTCTACGTTCGCACCAAATTTGCAAAATATAATTCCAAATCTCAAGGCATACAATAATTTTTTATGTTCTAAATTGCTAAATTTCATTGGCGATTTTGGAAAATGTAGATTTTCTGATGGTGCTATGATCTTGAGTGGGTCACACTGTATATCTATACTTGAGTGATTACCACGATGCATCAGCTTCCTTGAAAAAAAATTAGGGAATCTACAGCTTTTCCTTTCTCCAGATTAATTCCACTGTGATGATGTAATCAGGTGAGTATAGAGTTTTTTTTATCGAATTTGCTATGGTATAGAATTCTCGGTGCTATCACTTACCCTTGCAAAAATTTTCAAAACACCGATAAGTGGAGTGCCGTAAGTCGTAAAAATTGTAGAATATCGGAATTCAGGGCATGTCAATGGATCTTTATGAAAACTTTTGGACTGCATTGTTCACAGCTCGAATGAAAAAGTTAAAAAAGATAAGATGCCTGATCTTGATTACAACAGTTTTCAAAAATTTACTGAAAAATAATGACGAGAAAAAATGTTCAGACCAAACTTGTATGCCTAATGAATAATATTTATCAGTAACTTGGATGTAAATCCATTCAAATTCTGCTACGGATTAGAATTTCGAACCCGATCCGATGTAGTGGAGCGTCGTGGGATTTATACTTCGGAACCCAGGGCAATAAATCTTCATAAACATTGAATTTCTACTCAGGAAATAATGTTGGTATAGTAATTTCAAAGAATATTTCCCTCATATATAAAATGTCCCATAAGAGCAATGCAATCATCGAAAACTTACAGTGGTAATTGCATTGTATCAAGTCACCATAACAACCCATTTGAAACCGTATCGCTAGACGTCAGTAAACAACACAAATAAATGTGAGATAGACTTCAAAAATAGAAAAACATTTCGTGTTTTGGTGAGTACTCCATACAATCTATAGAGGAGAGTATGAATGAACAAAAAATAACATTTCCTTGAGAATTTCTTTATTCGTGAAATATTCCAATGAATTACATTCGTGCATAAAAATGACCAGATAGTTTTGCATTCAAGCGTGATATCTTATACAAATTGCATTCGGTCATTTTCATATTTTGTAAAAGAAGAATAAACTCTTGCAATTTTCAGATATCACGCTTTCTTGCAAAATTATCGGTAATTTTTATGCACTCGTGCAATTATAATCGAAAACATATTCATATTTCGCAATGAATAACGAGTTAGAGCACAAAAATTATTATAAACTACATTATTATACCGTGTCATTCTTCAATATCTACCCCTCTTCCATTTTTTGAATGAGTCAACTCGAAAAATGAAACTTGGAATATTGAAATATATGAATACTATATTTTGGAGTGGAATTGACAGATGAAAACTGTGCGACATCTGTGAAAAAAATTAATGTCACCAGACCCCTTCTTCTTGTGACACATCCTTTTGAAGCTCCTGACGAACACTGCAGAACCCTAGAACATAAAATTGAAAAACTTCAGCTACTACAAAATAGTGGAACAATAATTGCCTGAATACACCGAAATTCCACTTCATGATTTTGGGAAATAAGTTGAGTTCAGTTCAGAAGATGCTCGAAATTGTTGTCTTGAATTTTTTGACATTAAAACAGCGTATCCTATATTTCACGCTGAACATTCGAATATAGGAACGTCGATATTCCTACAAACATTTATTATTCTCTGATGTTTATCCAATATTGAAGCAGGTTCAGTTTCATCTACGGGCTGGCCATTCCGTAGGACCTCGACGGCCAATCCAACGACCGAGGAAAGTATTATCCAAATAGTTTTTTTACTTGACTGGAGTAATGTGGTGGTGCTGCATCTTGTTGGAAGACAATATCCATATTGAATTCATTGGGATTCGCTTCGATGATTTCGGTGGTCAGAGTACTCTCCAGCACATTCCCTGTTGTTCAAACATTAATATTTTGTGGAAAATGAGTTTGAGTTTTCCAGAAGACGTGAGGGTCTGTGAACATTGCCATTGAGGAAAAATGTACATTCCTTGCAACTGTTTCCGTCATCATTTCGCAGAATCATGATCTTCCATTAAGGTCATCTTCAGTTAAGTGGTGTACCATCTTGAATTTGTATGGGTTATACTTATTCCTCTTCAAAAGTCTCCACACAGTAGAAGGGCACACCTCACAATTATTAGCGATGGAAGAGGTAGACTGTTGAGGATTAACTATTACATCACCAATTATTTGAACTTGCTGTTCTTCCGGAATGTACCTGGGGGCTTGTTCTTAATATAATATTTTTAGAAATATCGACGTTATTTTGTTCGGAAATGTTTGGCATGAAATATCGGATAGGTTGTTCTTCTATTTGAATTTTTCCTTAAATCATGGGGTAGAAGGTCGATGTATCCAGGCAATTCATAAATGTTCTACCATTTTGTAATCGGTGAAGATATTGACTTCATATTCTAGGGTTTTGCAGTATGCGTCAGGACCTTCAAAAGAATATGTTACGAGACCCCCGTTTCCATTACATTTTTTTACCCAGATGGTGCCATCTTGAAATGTTCATTTGTCGATTTTACTTCAAAATATGGTATTTATACAATTTTTTGTGTTGAACCGTTCAAAACAAAAAAGGAGGGGGTATTTTTTCCGTGTCCTTATCATTTTTCAGTAAACTGTTGTTGTTTTAATCAAGATCGGGGACTATTTGTTTTTCAACCCCTATATTTGAGCTTTCAACAATGCAGTCCAACAGTTCTTATGAAGCTTCATTGACTTGCTCTGGAATCCGAAGTATAATCTTACGGCGCTCCAATACATTAGATCGGATTCGATATTCTAATCCGTCGAGATAAAGAATCGTGATGTCTTTCCATTGTGACAGGTTTCGAGTTTCAAATACATCCAACCCAAGATAGAGGACTGACAGCCGCCACTGATAAGTACTTATATTTGTTACACTTTATGTTCGAAATTTGATTTTGTCTCGACCAACATTTACCGACTTAGGTGAATGCTGGTCCCGATAGAATTATATTGTCATGTGATGTTGACCAAACGATAACGAATCAGTTGCACCACCAGGTTTTCTATCATTCTTTTTTTTCAGTTGTAACCTGAGGTTGTTTTTTATAAACATGGAAAAAATCACACAGACGATTTACTCTCCACTATATATTTTAAAAATTCGTTCAAGTGTCACAACTTTCTCAATTATTGCATGCCATATGCATATCGAAACGTATACTGTACTATAATTGGATTCTCTTGGGCAATTGAGATTATTATAATGAACGTTACATATTCATTGCTTTTTAGTCACTCTACTTATCATTGGATTTTCTGTAATGCAAATGGGTTTTGCAAAATGGGATTTCATTCACACCTTTCATTCCCCAGCAATATTGACCCCCAGAGAGTCAAAACTTGGCTGATTTGATTATAAACGAATCTTGCCTTTTAACATGTGATTTCTAGCAGTACCAACAAGATTTTTCACGAAATGTTTGGAATTTCTATATTTCCAATATTCTTCAACATTTTCATAAAATTGATATTCATTCCATTTGAAATTGTAATTAATTCACCAATACAGCACCCTGTCTACATTTAGCGTCTAATCGGCTTTCACGTGACTAAAAATAAACATCAATTTATATTCTGGTCAACGTGTGAAGTTGAGGTAAAACAGATATAACAATATTTCTTCCAAGTCGTAAAACTGTAAATAAATGTACCTTTAATATCCCATTCCGAATTCTTTACTGCTCCGTCAACCCAGGATTTTTAAGACCTCTCTTTTCGGAACTTTTATACACCAGGAATTCGCCGTTATTCCAGGAAGGGATAAAGGAAGCACTCACCGTGAAAAGTCCCCTTTCTTGTGATAATAAGCAAAAAAGTGTAAATTCCGATAATGTAACCGATGTAATCTCCGTTGTAGCGAACAAAAGGTCAGATTGAACAGAAGCGAGAGCATTGTCCACTTGCTGGCAATTTGCTGCCATTGTGCTCCTTCTATCGCCGTTTATGCGTCCTGGAGCATAACACCGAAAGAAGGCATTGTCTAAGAATAATTAGGGACGTCGTTCTCCGTCTCTGGTTTGCCAGAGATGCAATTCGTGGGAAAGGAACTGTAGTAGTGCTGGAACTGCTCTAAGAATTCGAGAACTTTGGGAATTCATCAGTTCCATGGGAATAATAATAATTACCAGTTGGTAACTCAGAAGGAATGCGGTATGAAATGTTGCATCCGAGTGATTGAGTGAGTTTCACGACTCAAATTGGTTGAAATGGAGTTACTAGATGGAAAGCGAGATGTAAATAATCATTATCTGAGAATGAACGCAGATACTGAATATCCGGTTTCGGGCTATTTGGCCACTGGTTAGTACGCGGTAGTTCCCATCATCAACACCCAATATTGAACATATTCCTTATCGCCAAAAGCATAAGCAGGATTCTCTTCTGTGAAGAACTCCGCACCGGCACCGATCGTATTAAATACAATGTCCTTCGTGGTATAAGCCAGGGAGTAGTTGTTTTCTGATAGGTGTCAGCACATAAATCTACTGTAACGTGTAGGTAGTCGAGACTGGCCTGACAAATTGTTCGAAAGATGATTTGGTTTTGAGATGTTATATATTAATGCGAATATTAAATGTGACACAACCAATTGGAGTGGTGTACTTGAAAAAAGAAAAATACCGCCATGCGTTCTAATTTTGCGAGGGTCATTTTGATGTTCATATGCGTTTAAGTATTTTCTGAGCATCATTTATGTTTATTTTGATACAATGATAAACTGGTGTGATTTGATTGGATTTTAGGAAATTTCAACGAAATTTCTGAAGTAAAATGAACCTGAACGAAACTGTGTATATCATTTTAATTTTTCCATTCAGTCAGATATTTAAATCAACACTCATTTCAAAGGAGTTTGGTGGCGGATTCTTACTTTTTTCAGGTTGATAGATATGTATGAAGTCGTTTTTCAATCTAATCCGAAAAGTTGCTGCGTCTATTGAGAAACAGTTCTTTTTGGATATAACAAGTGCAATTAGTCAGCAACTTCTCGTATAACTCAAATTTTGCAATTCAAAAGAATAATAAGAACTAAAGTATATATGAAAATACACATCGCTAACGTTTCGGAAACTGAATCTGCTTCCGTTCTCAAAACTCATAGGCAAATTCCTATTTAAATGCAAATTTCTCTTGTACGCAATCTTCGTAATTGACATTTGTCAAATTATTTCAAATCTGACATAACATTTTGTCCTTCAGGAGGGGCAGCCATCCGCGATCCATATCAAGTGAACTGATAGATATGCATTCTTCACCAGACAGCATGATGAAAGCAAATTCCTTTAACTTTCTTTTTCGGCCATTGCTCTCTTTCGTCATAATTTTGGTGTCGTTCCATTCTACTGTGTGTACTTTCGGCAATAAGAATATGTTCTGATAATTTAGAACCACCTACCTGTCTGTTCCTAATGTACATCTTGTGTTCACTTTTTCGGACTTCCAGTGGTCGAGACGTTTCAAAGATATATTTTTGACCGCAAGAACCAGAAATTTGATAAATGCGATTATTTGTGTTTTCCGTTGTGCTATTTGGTTTGGTATGTCAGTATTGACCTTGAAGTATTTGTTGTTTAGAATGGTGTTTTAACATTATAACTGTTGCCGATCTGTTTTATCTTCTCAGACAAGTGAGGGACATGAGTTATAATGTTTCATACCTACACAAAATACACAACCTGTATCAAGCATTATACCTTATGTCCCTCGCGTGTCTGAAGAGATAAAGCGGATCGGCAATAGGTATAATGTTAGAAAAACATTCAAAACAACAAATACTTTAAGGTCAATACTGACACATACCAAATCAAATAACACAACGGAAAACACAAAAAATTGTATTTATCAAATTCTTTGTTCGTGCGGTCAAAAATATATCAGTAAAACTTCTCGACCATTGAAAGTGCAATAGAGTGAACACAAGATGAACAGACAGATAGGTGGTTTTAAATTATCGGAACACATAATTACTGCCGATGGAGATCACACAGTAGAATGGAACGACACTAAAGTTATGATGATAGAGAGCAATGGCAGAAAACGTAAATTAAAGGAATCTGCTTTCATTATGCTGTCGTGAAGAATGCATATCTATGAGTTCTCTTGATATGGATCGTAGGTGGCTGCCCTTCCTGGAGGACAAAATATAATGTCAAATTTGAAGTGCTTGACAAATGTCAATTACGAAGATTGCCTACAAGAGAAATTTGCATTTGAACAGGAAGTTGCCAATAAGTTTTGAGAAGGGAAGCGGATTTAGTTTCCGAAACATCAACGATAAGTATTTTCATATATTTATTAGTTGTTATTATTTTTTTGATAGACAAAATTTGCGTTATAAGAAAAGTTGCTGACTAATTGGACATTTTATATCCAAAAAGAACTGTTTTTCAATAGACGCAGCAACTTTTTGGGGTAGATTGAAAACCTTTACTTGTATAGATTTCAATATCAATACTTATTTTGGCAAAGGTGTAGAATACGTCAAATCGCCAATTTTTTTAATTTTTTTTGGAAATCGCCAGAAACGGTCTACAATCGAAAAATTCATGGAAATTTTGGCGCGGAAGCTATGAAAAACGATTTTTTCGTGTGAAAAACTGGAAATATAGCCAAAAAACTAATAATTTCTGAGTTTAACGAAATCTCATTGTTTTGTTGCCTTAGTCACGAAATTTCGAACAAAATACAAGTACTTGATCGAACACATCAGAATTGAGCATTTTTTTCCCAAAAATCCATCGAAAATATGAAAATGTTTACTTAGAAAAATTCACCATTGACACTGACAACAGTGATTGTCATACATTCTACCGATAACGCACGTGATGTAAAGCAAAATTGCCAAACTGTTAATCCTAGCATCATTTGAATCACGTCTAAATATTTAGATAAATCAAAATCAACCCGAACTAACCTAGAATCACTTGAATAACATCTGACTATTGAGAAAAATTGAAAATAACTCACCTAGCATCACTTGAAAGAAGTCTGATAAAAATAAATCAAAATCAAACCCAACTAACCTAGCATCACTTGAATAACGTCTGATTATTGAGATAAACGAAAATCAAACCGAAATAACCTACCATTACTTGAATAACGTCGGATTATTGAGATAAATGAAAGTTGAACCTAACTAACGTAGCATCTCTTGATAACGTCTGATTATTGAGAAATATTGAAGAATGAGACCAAATACAATTATGGTGCGAACCAAAAATCTTCAATAGTAAATATTTTTCGATTCTTTTTTGAGAATTGAATATTATACCATATTGAAAAACCAGCACCTACAAAATATTTCAGAAATCTCGGAGGTGCATCATATTATTTGTCTATGACAGTTGTCGATTATTTTCAACAACCAATATAATTTTATCTTCTCATATATTATATCTAATAAGTATATGAAAATGTATTGAAATATATATAATTAAACAAAATAAAACTGATTATGATCCAAAATGTGCAATCATGTGAAAGAATAAGTTAAACCTAACTCAACACAGAACCTATACTTAATCATCAATAACAGTCGCTTCCATCCTCTTCCGTTAAGTCTAAATCTTCTAAATGCAAAGAAATATTATTTAAAAAAAAACATCTTCATAAAAAAATATACTTACCATGAATGAAAACGCTTGTGATCCGAAAGATTTTTTGGCGCAGAAAAAGAAGGCAGAACATGTCCATTTTCGAACTTTAAAGGATCATAACTTGCAATTGTATACCATTCTAATATAAAATAAAACATTTTGGAATTGTGGCAATATCGTACCAGTTATATCACATTATAATGACTTTCAAACAGTATTCACATTTCTATATGATTACGCTCATGAAATGGCACTGAAATATGTGACCAATGTGGAACCCAGTTATATAAGTATATTCACATTCAATCAATCATAAGGATGGAATTCAACAGGGCCCCTCACCCCTCAACGGATGACGTAACCCGTAACATTATTTTTTTTATCAACATGTCTTCCATTCCGCTGTTATGACCTATATCAACATCTCTCCAATCAAAGCTCGATTCTTCTTCATTGCATTTTTATATCGCATCGCTGTGAGAAATTCGGTATATGTATATATGTATATTTGCCGTGAACGATTTCGAAGCCTACCACAGTTCCGAGCTGCCTGAGGGATCCAAGGGACCCATTTCTCTCTATTTTGCATGCTACACGAGTCTTCTCTTGCATTAACGACCCGCACGGCCATGACCGTACTGTCACGATTTCGCTGCAAGGCTCGCTACATTATTTTTTCAGATGATCCGTAGTTCAGTGGATTTCGGCAACGACCAATGAAGCTTAAGAAAAATATGAGCTTCGAGAAGTTGGTTGGTAGGCATACCCATTCGCCGTATGTATCAAAAATACGCAAAGGCTTCATAGTGGTAGGCAAAAATACAACACTATATTATTCATTATACAGTAATGTTGTCGAAGGTGCTTTAACTTTCTCGAAATTCCAAACAAAAAACAATCAAGAAGAAGTCTTACCTATATAGTTTTTCCTTCGAAAGTGAGTTCCTCAAGAATGGACCCTTTCCTTCAACTTAGAGGTGGAATGCACAAACTTGAGTAAAAACATTTATTCTCCCTCTACCAATCCCCTTCCTCCCTTTCACCCCCCCCCCCTCATCCTTCTTTCTACTTCCTCACCTCACCCCCTCTGCCACCCCCTTCCTCCTCTTCATCACTTCATCCTTCTCGCCTTCCATTTCAAGAAGCTATACCCATTTTTTTTGACAGTCTAACTTGTAGTTCTGCTGAAATTTACCATATAGACCGCTCAAAATACTAGGCAGTATTATTATTATATTTATAATATTCCATATTTATAAACATATTGAATGCTATTGGTTAGGTCTTCCGACTATATATTGGAACCTGTCGAAAAAATACATGAGATCAAAAACTCTACCAGCAGGGTGAGTAAATGATTGTTTGTTTTCTGAGACGAAGAAGGCTTCGAATGCAGGAATTACAAAAAGCAATATGAAGATAAAACCTACCGAAATATCATTTGTGTCTAGAAACTGAAATAAAATTAATATTATCGAATCCAAATAGAAAACATTGAGATGAACCGTTATAACAAAAGACAATTGAAAGTGGAGATAATTCAAAAAGAATTGTGTTAATTAGCAGAAATCGCAAAATATAGTGGAGGTAAATATAGGCCTCCGTATAATATTGGCACAAATTCTATAACGTGAAGATGGATAGTTTTCAAAGTTCTGAAAACACTGCAAATTTATTACATTTCATTTTACCCATTGAAATGTATTGCCTAGGGCACCGTCCACAACGTATCACCTCACAATATTATTGAGATGTTTTGTCCGCACAAGCCATTGGTAGGTTATGCTAGTAGTGTTGATGACTACGTTTTCTGTGTTATTACTGCGAACTGAAAATTGTAACTCATTGACACAAAGATAAATACAAACCTTATCTTTCTCACATGATGACATGCAACTATTATAAATAATTGATCCTGAAATATTGACTCCACTTCGACTGACTCTGATAGATTTTCGTTTATGCCGATTACGCGAAAAATTTGGCTGGAATCCCCTTAAATTTTTTTTTGCTAATATCACTAAGGACAATCAGGCCGCGAGGGATGGAGTAGTGAGGTGCATGAAGATGGAGACACTTTTTATTAATAGGCAAAAAAGTTGAATCAATGTCAAAGAGGGTGTCACATGATACTTCGTTCTATTTGGAGAAAAATCAATAAGTGACGTTAAATATTCCTCATGTGAAAAATTACTCAAAGAAGATACTTTCCCAACTCAACTACCTTGGAAACTTGATATCTTGTCCTGTTCAAAATGTTATGGAGAGGCCTTTCTGCTACGACCTATAATATTGAACATGTTTCAATATATAATAAGATACGTATCCTCACAATACATATATTATATAATTTCAGAAGATATAGATTTTGATTTTCTCGGCTGGAAAGAGGAAGGAATAACAGATTTCAGAAACGAGTGAATTATACAACAAAGGTGGGATTAAGGAAAATGCCCTATTTGAAAACGCATAAGTCTGTATTGTCAGAATGTACAAACCATATAATGACGAGAATCTATCTCGTCACCAAAATAACAACACATCTTTCGTTCAAAATCGCATTGCATGTCAAATAATTGTTAATTGACACTCATAAATTTGCAAAATTACTGTCATCATCGCCTTCAGTGGTTGTTGTACATAAGCTTTCGGAAAAGGCGTCTGTTAACTTCATATCTGTATACTGTGGCTTCAATTACAAGCGAACGCTCCTATCCTTCAATGCATGGCATGTTTCTACAAGCTCGGATTAAGGATGGTGGAGTTATATAACCTTTTTTCTCCAATGATTGCCTCGAAACAATTGAATACTGCTCCTTCTCGATTGGAATTAATTTTTGGTAATTATCCGTTAAGCGGGCTCCATCGTGGAATTAAAAAATTTTTGGTGGAACATACGTATTTTGGCCTCCTGAACAAAACAGTCTAATGAAGTTTTTGGGGCTCGCAACTAGTTTCGGAGATACGGCCCCCCAAAGACAGGAAATCGGGGTTTTACGCCTATGTTTGTTTCTCAGCCAATTCCGCTCGAAATTTCTCCTTCTTTCTATCAGCACAATATACTCATTCTATATATCCTTCTTCATCAGTTTCCGACAGAATTATAAGCATTTTTTCATTTTTCACAACAAAACTCTAAAAGGTAAATCGTCATAGAAATTCGAAATGCTTATAATTCTATTGGAAAGTGATGAAGAAGGTATAGAATCTGTATATTGTGCTGATAGAAAGAAGGATGAATTTCGAGCGGAATTGGCTGAATAAACAAACATAAATGTCAACCCTGAAAACCCCGATTTCCTGTCTTTGGGGGGCCGTATCTCCGAAACTAGTTGCGAGCCCCAAAAACTTTATTAGACTTTTTTGTTCAGGAGGCCAAAATACGTATGTTCCACCAAAAATTTTTTAATTTCACGATGGAGCCCGCTTAACGGATAATTACCTAATTTTTTTCTACAAACGTCAGTAAAAGTATGATTTTGTCAGTGTCGAAAATGCCATTTTATGACACTGGTGTTAAAGGTAAATCATTTTTAGCAATAGTGCTAAAAGTGATTTGTAGAGAAAATATAAAAACATAATTCAAAATGAAGTGTTATTCAATTAAACGTACAATTAGTGAAACTACAATTATTGTAAGAAACTCCATGGCCAGTCTCATTGGTAGTTGTAACAGAATTTATTTTGGTAAAGCTTGTACCAGGGCAGAGAACAATGTTATCCGCCGAAGTTTTGGACAAAATATGATCCGCAATGTTCTCTTTCCTTTGTAGCGAGTGTTCTATATAACCCTCTGCTACTGTACTGGACTTCCATCCACCGTGTCTTTTAATTGTAGTAAGACTAGCACCAGAGTCCGCCAACAAACTTGCTGAAGTTCGTCGGAAACAATGTCCAGTATAAAGATGGGAATCAGGCAAATTTGGAAATACAGCAATTCTGGCAGGCATCTTACCGAATGTGTTGATTCCAACTGGAGTCCTGGCACATTTATTTTTAATGCATTTTATAAAAACTCTTGAATGTTTGATATCCACTGGAAGAAGGGCTATGTACTTTTTATAGTAGTTCATATACAATTTACCACTTACAACAAAGGTGCGTGGCATATTAGTTTTTGTGTCTGGTATATGCACAACTAGTGAAGTTCCGGAATCCTCGATATTATGTAATGTCAAATCGCACAGTTATTCTCGACGACAGGCTCCAAAAACACCAAAAATCGCAGCAACTTTTTGCGTTAGATATATTTCATCCGGGGCTTCTGCGAGATATTTGTCGATTTGTTCCCTTGTCAATGCTTTTGACTTTTTCGGTCGATATCCTTCACCCTTTCGCTTCAAAAAAGCCACAAGCTTGTAATATCTGCTTATGTCATGATTATTTATGTTCATCATCGACTTCAACATAGAGTAATTTGACCAAAGCGTTGACGATTTCCATATTATGGACTTTTCTTCAAAGTATGCAAGAAGCACTTTTTCACTGGCCTCCTTGCCACTGACATTTTTCTGATCACACGCTTTGACTTACTAGGCAATAATTCAAAAGCAGCTTTATTGGCAGCTTCTTCAATTTCCGGTGGTAGAAATTCATTTTCTGGATTACTTTCCATCGAGGAACGAAGAAACGAGAAAGAATAATTCGTGATTTATTGACGTTAGTTCTCAACAAATTCTGTTTTTAATTACCTTGGCAACTTGTTTCATGAATAGATTAGAAGAAATTGGATTCAAAACTGATAATCTCGAGGCTATTATTTCATCATTCAATTAATGTAAAATAGATATGCGTTAATTTGGACTTTTAATGGTGTTTGTAGAAAAAATAGTGTATAATATACCTGCTAAAAGTGATTTTATTTTGTTTGAAGGAATGGAACATTCCGCCTTCGGCGTCGTGTCCCAAACTTCCCTTCTCACAAAATGAAATATCACATTTAGCACTTATATCATGAATAACTATTGTACTTCGCCTTGTGCGACTTCGATTTGTTGTCAGTTTTTGCGCCCGAGTAAAAGGGATCGAAATAACGGCCCCACAGACCAAATGAGCTCTTCGAGAAGTTGAATGAGTATGTAGTATCGCACTTTGGACTTCCTAGAGTACTTCGCAGAAGTACTTTGCGAGTAGTGTAGAGGAGGCATAAATAAAGTTGGAGCCTGTGACCAACTGTGTACTATTCACCAAGGTTGGATCTGCCCTTGTGTTTTCAGGTAAGAAGCAGGGTAGAGGCCTAGAGGGGTACAAGTAATCTTCCTCAATGGGTAGAAGTATATACTTCGAACTTCCTATAATCATATCCGATTTCAATGTCAATATTAAGTCATCGATCTGCATTCACATCAGAACAGAAATAATCTTTCAGCGAGATTCACTGTGTATCTATCTACATTATATAATATTTTCGTCGATCAAGTGTTCCCCATATGTAGCTGTCAGAAGTTATCCTGAGATCTGTTCGAGCAAGAGTCTTGATTTTGTGATAACTTTCTACGCTTGATCAAGAGCATCGTGATTATTCCCGATGCCGTCAACTATGAAACGTAGTAGAGTCGTACTTCACTGAGAAATTCTCGAGTGAAAAATGTTTAACCCATCAGAAAAACGAATTTTCAATTTTGCCAAAAAACCTTCACTTATTCTAATAGATAGAGTTTGTAGAATTATGATCAGTGCTTTAATGCTTTGCGATGACTAAAGAATAACTAGAAAGAATATAATTTTTTTTTTCGATTCATTAGATCTCCTCAGTGAACACTTGACGAATGAAATCAAATCATTTATTTTCTCAGTTCTGTAAAAAAGTATTGTAAGAGTCGACAGTGAAACTCACAACAAGGAATTGAAAATACAAAATTCATATACATTTGAAAAATACAGAACATATTACAATACAGAGTAAAATGAATTTATCTAATCATATTCGATGAACCTCCAAAATGACTCATCAAAATATTTCTCGATGCACCAGTAGCTTTCTTTTCTCAACAACCCTTCTCTGAAATCCCTTCAATGAACCAAGTGAGTGATTATATAACTCTTTTGATGTTCTCGTGGCGTAACTATATATTTCGAATATTCCAATATGCCCATGGTTAGAATAAACAGCAGACAAATATTGTTTAGCTAAAGTTATTTTCATAATATTTCCTCTATTCCGAAGGTCCTGTTCAATCCCTGAATTATTTTCCCAGGGAAAAATATTGTGTCTGAGTTACGAATGTACACATCAAAAGTAATGAGACAACACAGCATTTTTTCCAGTTACCTTCTTGAATACAATAATTGCAGAACTTTTGGTAAAATGACATGGTGAAATTTTCAGTGTCCTCTTCAGTCTACAAATGTTTTGACGGGCAAATCCAATCGAATGTATGCGTATTTATCCTCAATATACTATATGGATTCCGCAAATCACAGAAAACTACATTTCTTTTTATATAATCCCTCATCAAACATTCTTATGAGTGCCTCGAAAGAGCTTTGTGCGGACAAGGGTCGGCTGATTTTTAGCTTGGGCGCAGAATCTCTCAGGGGCGTCTTACTGCTTTCATCGCAGCGCTTTGACTTGCTCTGTTAAATAAAGGAAAACCCAAAAAACATAAGTGCCACTGAATAAATGAGGTTTGTTTCCAGGCAACTATTCTACAATGTTGTTAATGTATTTTGGTTTCTTAACTTACCACAATCTGATAAAACCAGAGTGAATTTTGTAATCTATACAAGTGTTGAAGAGTATATTTCCAATCTACCACTATAAGTTGCTGCGTTAATTGGTCAGCAACACTTCTTGTATTTCTCAAATTTGCTTATCAATAAAATACAACTAATATTTTTCAAAACACTTATCTTCGACGTTTCAGAAACCAAATCCGTTTCCGTTTTCAAAGATTCCAATTTCACGATTACTCTCTTAGTTTCGTTTTTTGTAAATGTCAAAAATTCGACATTTGACATATATCTTTCAAGGAACTGTTTTTCTATTACCGCAGAAACTTTTCGGGGTAAATTGAAAATCTGACCTTCCACACTTGTATAGATTCCATTCCTTTTTTTCAGATTGTGGAAGGAAAGAAACCAAAAGAAACACGAAAAAAATCCATCTACCACAAAATAATGACATGCAAACACTCAATAATTGATTTATGAAAAGATAACAGTTTATAGTGAAGGATCTAAACGGTTCTGCAGCAAATATTTTTTGTTCATCAGAAGTTTCTTCTCTCCCTGACTGAATCGCACCCGATAGTTTATGATCTACGCCGCTGCTGGAAATGTCGGAAACCAGAGTTTACGGAAGGAGATAGAAATTCATTCTAATGTATAAGGAAATTGGTTTTTTTATTTGTATGTTAGCTGAATCGAAGGTATAAGATTCAATATTGATTTTCACTAACGGTTGTATTTTGATAGGATCAAAGGGAATTGAAGCAATTGATATGGATATTCAAAATTCACCGCTGAAATGAAAGCTTTGTTTATATGAGGTGTGATTCAGCCTTCAATGAATCGATAGCTGAGATGAAAACGATGTCTGAACCGAAAGAAAGTTCCATTGGGATTATGTGATTATAGTATGGTGATTATAGAGTGAATATTTCCTTTAATAAAGTGTGTCAAGGTCGTTGATCAACTGCCCAACAAGATCATCCAAAGATCAGAAATTCTCTGGTTGCGAAGGTGAACATTTTTATGCAGTACAAGTTCATTGTTGTGTTTTCATTGTTCATTTACCAAATACATAACAGTGTACGTTATGCCCGTGCGGTCACAATGTTCACTTTATGGACCCGCATAGTTATAGCCTCAGCATTTTCCTGCATGTGAATATTTCTGATTTGTTTTAATTCAATGGTGATGACAGTCATCACTCAAAGCATTTATTTCTTTATTTTAATTTTTTTCACTAATATTTCATATTCCTCTATATCTCAATTTTTTATGTCACAAAATCATTTTCTTTGATCAATCGAACCTTTAATTTTACTTCCAACCAAAAAATCCAAATCAACCCTTTGTTTGGATTTGATTACTTATTTGATTTGTATTTTCATCCTTTAGTTCTGAGGAACAGGTTTCAATAGAGTTAATAATATAGACAATGGAAGTCCGAACCATTACCATTAGTTATAGTACACTCAACTTGAATCTTTGTTCCAACATTTGTTCGTATCGATTCATATTTCTCTATTAAAATCTGTTTGATTATACTATTTCATACTAAACATTCTAATTTTCTCATCACCATAAATCTTTTCGGACAATTGAATTTTGATTTTGATTCTTTGATTAAAATCCATTTCAATCTTTTCATTTGGATCTGAGAGCCTGAATTGATCATTTTTTCCTTTTTTCGTTATTCGTAATTCATCGGTTCAATTACATCTCTTCCTTCTAAGTTTATATTATTCAATAGATTACAATATTGTGAACTATATAGACAATGGAAATCCGGACCAATACCATTTACCTGCATGATGAATTAGATGATGAGGAAATCCCTCACTTGTTCGCACTGTTCTGAATCTGCAAATGATTTCAGTAATCACAAAACTCCAGTAGGAGATTTGAACCGGTTCTAAGCCTCCCCCCACCACTATGACGTCATTAATGACTAATTAATGACATCATAGTGGTGGGGGTTGACCTTGAACGGCTCAACTGGTGCATAGGACGTCATTAATGATTAATGACATCATAGTGGTGGGGGTTGACCTTGAACGGCTCAACTGGTGCATAGGACCTTGAAACATTTCTGAAAATGTAATCATGGGATTCTTTGTGTGTGACGTCATTCGACCTTGAGATAGGCGCATGGTAATGCATCTGTACTCTAGTCAGTGGGGGGGGGGGGGAAGGGGTAATTAGAATTTGCATACACGGTAAAGATATCCTTCATGTATGAAGAATAAATTGCATACACACGGATAAAGCATGTGTTCTCTGTACTACATTGCATAGAGTACACATGTCTACACATACACGCACAAACACCACACACCCAAAGTTCACCAACACGAGCCCTCACTACACCTCACGTCTGCACTCCACAAAGTCACAGTCACGAATGAATACCCGAACTGACAAACACCACCCACCCAAACCAACACGAGCCCCCACTACACCTCACGTCTGCACTCCACGAAGTCACAGTCACGAATGAATACCCGAACTGACAAACACCACCCACCCAAACCAACACGAGCCCCCACTACACCTCACATCTGCACTCCACCTCACATCTGCACTCCACGAAGTCCCAGCCACGAATGAATGCCCGCACTGCTCTCTGTAAGCTCATTGATTTGGAGAGTGGAGGGGTTGCAACGTCAGGCAGTCTGGTGGGGTACTAGAGATGTGTGCGCATCCGCTGCATAGATAGTGGTGGGAGGCGGCTCGCTATCCATTATATAAGAAATGCGGATTTTCATGTGGAATCATTATATCTGCAATGCTCTTGAGTATTGGCGGGGTTTATCTTAAACGGCATTGTCCTTGAATGACATTGACTTTGAAAAAACGATCGAAGTGGTCGTGACAAAAATTATGGCGTTTGAATAATTTGGATAACCTTGATGACGAGTCACCTTGAATGACCTTCGCTTAGCATGTGCAACTTTCACCTTTAATACTTTTGAGTTTTGACGGGGTGTATCTTGAACGGTATTGTCCTTGAATGACATTAACTTTCAAAGTGTTTGAAGTGGTCCTGACAGAATGTGACATGTTTTCTAATCATGAATAGCCTTGATGATGAATTACCCTGAATGACCTTTGATGTATGTGTATGTACCCACTAACGTATGGAACTTTGACCTTGAATACCCTTGATTGTTGGCGGTTCCAACTTGCTCGACATTGCCCTTGAAATGAAATTGAAAAGTTTCATTATCATCATCGTGTGAATATTTAGTGAATTACAAAAAACCATGATGATGAGTAACTTTGAATGACTTTCGTGTACCATCCTGCTTTGACCTTGAATACCCTTGAGTGTTGGTGGGGTTGAGTTTGAACGGTATTGTCCTCGAAATAACATTGGAAACATTCAGAATGGCCCCGACAGAATATCATCATTTTCAATATATTGTGACCTTCAATAACGTTGATGACGAGTTATCCTGAATGTCATCTGTGTATCCTCTGGCATGTGAAACTTTTGGCCTTGAGTGCCCTTGAGTGTAGGTGGGGTCGATCTCGACCGGCATTTTCCATGAATGGCATTGAGATGACTTTTAAATTGTTTGAAGTAGTCCCAATGACATATCACCAATTTTTATATTTTGCGACCTCCAATAACCTTGAAGACGAGTAACCCTGACGACTGGATTGAGCTGGAACGGTATTGTCCTCGAATGACATTGAAATGTCTTTGGAAACGTTTAGAATGGTCTCGGCAAAATATCGCGCTTTTATTGTGACCTTCAATAACCTTGATGACTCTGAATGTCCCTTGTGCCCCCTCTACAATCTGCCACTTTCGACTCTGAATATCCTTGAGTGTTGATGGGGTCGAGCTTGAACGGTATTGTCCTTGAATGGCATTGAAATGACTTTGGAAACGTTCAGAATAGCCCCGACAAAATATCGTCATTTTCAATACATTGTGACCTTCAATGACCTCGATGACGAGCGACCCTGAAGATCCCTTTAGCTTGTGCAGCTTTGACGTTGAATACTCTTGAGTGTTGATCTTGAACGGCATTACCGTTGAATGACATTGAGATGACTTTGGACGAAAAACAATTGATGTGTTTGTGTTTGTCATGTCCCGATAAAATATCGCCATACTCAAATTTGTATAACCTTCAATAACCTTGACGAATGGTTGGTCCTCTAGCGTATGCAGCTTTGACCTTGAGTACCCTTGAGTATTGTCGGGGTCGAGCTTGAACGGCACTGCCCTCGAATGACATTGAAAGACTTTGAAATCGCATATTTTTATATTTTGTGACCTTACTAAACCTCATGACGAGTTACTTCAAAAAACAATTGATGTATTTGTGTTTGTCATGTCCCGATAAAATATCGCCATACTCAAATTTGTATAACCTTCAATAACCTTGACGAATGGTTGGTCCTCTAGCATATGCAGCTTTGACCTTGAGTACCCTTGAGTATTGTCGGGGTCGAGCTTGAACGGCACTGCCCTCGAATGACATTGAAAGACTTTGAAATCGCATATTTTTATATTTTGTGACCTTACTAAACCTCATGACGAGTTACTTCAAAAAACAATTGATGTATTTGTGTTTGACATGTGCCGATGAAATATCGCCATATTTAATATTTTATAACCTTCAATAACCTTGACGAAGGGTTACCCTGTTGGTCCTCTATGCAGCTTTGACCTTGAGAACCCTTGAGTATTGGCGGGGTCGAGCTTGAACGGCACTGCCCTTGAATGATATTGAAAGACTTTGAAAATGTTTGGAGTGGTCCCTTATCACTGACTTTAATATTGTGTGACCTTCAACAACCTTGACGGCGAGTTACCCTATTTACCCTCTAGCATATACCGCTTCGACCTTGGGTACCCTTGAGTATTGGCGGGGTCGAGTTCGAACTGCCCTTGAATGACATTGAAAATGTTTGGAGCGGTCCCATATCGCTACTTTTATTATTGTGTGACCTTCAATAACCTTGACGATAATTTACCCTGTCCACCCTCTAGCATATTCCGTTTTGATCTTGAATACCCGTGAGTGTTGACGGGGGTCGAGCTTGAACGGTATTGCCCTTGAATGACATTGAATGACTTTGAAATTGTTTGGAGCGTTCCCTTATCGCGCCACCTTTGATATTGTGTGACCTTCAATAATCTTGTTGACGACGAGGCGTATGCAACTTTGACCTTGGATACCCTTGAGTGTTGACGGGATCGAGATTGAACGGTTATACCCTTTAATGAAAATGAAATGAATTCGAAGACGTTTGAAAATGGTATTATCCTTGAATTACATTGAAATGACTTTGGAAACGTTCATAATAGCCCCGACAAAATATCGTAATTTTCAATATATTGTGACCTTCAATGACCTCGATGACGAGCGACCCTGAATGTCCCTTATGTATCCTTTAGCTTGTGCAGCTTTGACGTTGAATACTCTTGATTATTGACGGAGTCGAACTTGAACGGCATCACCGTTGAATCACATTGAGATGACTTTGGAAGAAAAACAATTGATGTATTTGTGTTTGACATGTCCCGATAAAATGGTCAACTCATAAGAGGCTGTTTTATGAGAAAGAATTATTGAAAACTGCAAATCCTGACGTGTATCTGATGGAAAAGGTGTTGAGAAGAAAAAATAATAGACTATACATAAAGTGGTTGGGTCTTCCAAGTGAGCATGATTCATGGATTGATGAATCAGATGTGGTTTAATATTTGTATGAAAATAATTTTTATTATCCATGTAGTAAGTGATGATAAAGCGTTGTAAGAGTACACTAGTATTATGCTTGTATGTTTTCCAAAATATATGTTTTATTACCCACTCTGTGTTTGATTGTATTTGATTATATGATTCAAAAATTCCTGTCAATTGGTAGCTTCTATATCAAAAAATGATACAAATATGATAATATACAATCAATGTATTCATCATAATTTCAGACAATGGTTATTAATTATCGAGGTGTCGCATCAGGAAGCATTTCTGGTCCAAGTTCTGTATACATTGGAATACGGTGACCTAGTATTTGACACCTTTCGATTTGCTTTTCGTGTATGAGGTACCAGCAATGATTGAAGTGAACTCTGCTATTGGGATGGAGTTGACCAACTTTCTCACATAAGTGCCAGTCTTTTCTGCAAACAGCACATATATAGTTCCAACAGTCCATAGTATATTTATCACACTGCAAGCAACGTTGTTGAAGTGGCAATGATTCCGTCATCTCTTCTATCGCACAGGTTCTACAAATCTTTCTACAAATACCCACAATAGAACACTCAATTTTCTCGGGACACTTGAAGGATATAACCAAGATGGCTGCTGCAGGAGCTGCAATGTTAGATGTTCTAGCACATGCTGATTCTAATAACAATTTAGGTGAAGTTGAAGAACAGCAGGTCGCTGAAGACGACGAAGTTGTCATCGAAGAGCTGAACGACTCTGAAGACGAGGGTATCGAATGCGATGTAAATACCAATCAACCTGGTGATTTGGCCGTCAGTGTGGAAATATTCAGAGTCCAGGCGCTGAATATGAATCACAGTGTGGATAATCATGGACTGGAGTTGTGTTGTGTAACTGAGAGCTTTGTTAGAATTGCCACCGTTACCGGACAAATCACAAAATTATGCCCCATGTGTTACCATTTTTATGACGCTCGTGTGAACAATTGTGGGTGGTATGAGCAAGCGGATAAGCAGAAGACTCAACCATTCTCTGACTTAGTATGGACATGGTGTAAAGCATGTAGCACTCTGCTTACGCAGTATCGATATATCGAAACATGCATGATTTGCAATAACGCCCCTCCTTTGCACCACTTACCCTGGACCACTGGTCGAAAAACTATCAGCCCTGTTCAGGGCTACATTAAAGAAACAGACAGTGAATAGATATCTCCGACACATGAATGAGATGAATGCATGAAACATTTGTTTGGTGTTCTTTCACCTCTTGACTATAGTAGAATACACACACTTATGATGCATAAGGTGTTCGAAATATGTACAATTAGCTATAATATTGAAATTTGAGTGAAAAAAATCAATAAAAAAAAAGGTGATAATAGTTGAATACATACTTATGATGCATAAGGTGCTCAAAATATGTATAATGAGCTGTAAAAATGAGATTTGAGGAAAAAAATCAATAAATGATATGTCAATGTCATTTCGCGCGCTTTTTTTGGGTAAGTGGTGGGGGAAGGTCTAGAATCGGCGTAAACTCTCTACTCGCCAAAAAAAAATTTCTTTCAAAAATCAACTATTTTATCAGAAAGTTGAATAAACTTATATAGTTTCATTACTAGAATCTGAAGAAATGAAAAAAAAAGTTATGTGATGACTAAAAAACTTTATTTATCTTTCTGTCATTTTTTTTGTTCCCAGCAATTATTTTACAACATTTTTCATACAATATTCATTTTTTCTATAGAGATATGTATTCTAAAACCTGAAAAACTCAACATTTTTCGAAAAAAAGAACGTTCATCCATAGATATAACGCGGCTTCGAATCTCACCCAAAGACAATAGAATAATCTCAATTTTGGCATTCAATATTTCTTTTTCTGTGAAAATGTCGATATCAAGAGGTACAGAAATCGAAATTTTCCATAAAATCTCTATGAAATGATGAGTTTTCAAAGATAAAAAAAATAGAAATTAAACAATATTTCCTTACCCAACCATTATTTTTGCTTGTATTTATTCGAATATTTTTATATGCTTCACTACCGTTATACACATATTATTTTTGATAGTGCGAATTATATTTCCATTTGCATTATTTTACTTTACAAATCAATAGATCGTCACAAGTTTCAGAAGTATTCGCTTGAAGTTACATATCAAGAACCATAGTCTTCCGCTTCACAGGCGGACGTGCTTACCTCTACAATATCGTGTAATCCAAAGCCTATCTTGACGTTCTTTGAAAGGCTAAAACATGAATTTCCAATAATTCATTGAAGTTCAATATGGCATACTTGCTGTCATTCATTGTCGATCATTGAAAATGAGTGCTGCTCCACCAGAAATTACCACACAAGCGCTCGTAATAGGCCTAGTACCTATCCTTCTCGTTACCTGATATATTATTACGCACTCTTAACTGACAATAATTATATGAAAAATGATACACTTTAATACATTGTACATTGGTTTATCAAAAAAGAAATTAACAGATGTTTCTTTTCAATCCGACTGAAGGTAGTTCTAGAACAAATCGAAGTAGTCGCATAGTTATTCAGCTCGCTCAAATCATGAGCTAAAATTGCAGTTCAAATTGGAAAATTTGACATATTTGTAATATCAGATAAAACTAGCGTCCTGAAATACAAAAATCAAAATTATTTTTCCGAAAATAAACGTCCAACGAAGCCACCCACATAAGAGTCATACCTGAATTGATAGCGACTTGGCGTGGGATTACATCACTCAATAAGAATTGGTTTGAAAAGGTGTAAAAGAATAATGGAATTGCCCCGGTTGCAAACGCTGCGTGGATTAAGAGCAAGCTCGAAAAAAATCTATGAACCGATTACGGTGCTACTGAAAGAAATTTCACAAGAGTAGCTCAAATTTATTACATTCCCGACAATAATTCAGGATAAGAGAATGAAATAATCTATTGTGATTCTTAAGGCTCTAAGCTGAATAAGAAAGCTTTTTTTATGCTTATTCATAAAAGACCCTTCGAAGATGGATTAACTACTGAACATTGTTGGGGATGCGCGACTATTTCTGCTTTTATTCCACTATCATTCTAAAACGTTTCTGAACAGGCTATGAATCCAACTTCTCACAATCTGTCTTTGAAAGAGGTAATAGCGGAAGCTAAACAAGTCAAAGAAGAATTATATACCACCTGTTACTACACCACGTTAAACCCAGAATTTGTTTTTGTCAGACACTGTTCCACGCAGCGCGTGAATTTTTTTGTAGAATACGATTTGTTTAACCTTCAAGTACTCTCCATTTCGGGACTGTGAAAAATTGGTCAAAAAAATTGAAATCAATGTCATAAGAGCTCTATTCGCACATCCTGCGGTCTCGGGATTTTATCTTGAATTTTTATACACGAAAGCATTTGCTAAGCAAAATATTGAAAATCATGGAAATGCACGCATTTCGGTCGATTGAGTTTTGTGAATGAGGGATATATGTTGAGATTATTTCCAGAAAACATGTAAACTCAGGAAACATCAAAATCGAAAACAGAAACAATTTAGTACTCGAGAAAGTATCTGAAAAGTAAGCCAAACGCCCGGTTTATTTTGATCATTTCAATCGGTTAAAAGGTCTTGTACATTAAATCGCTGTAAAACTCTGTAGAGGCAGTCTAACCTTCAACTGTTTTCATCGTTTTTTTTTGCATTGAGGAAAATAACCACACATAAAAACCTGTGAACCATGTCAAACAAACCCGGATTACACCACTGAATCAATCTGTTTGAAAGACATTATTTGTTTGTGGTGGATGGATTCTTTATTATAGCTCTTTTGGGTTTTCAACCTACCACAATCTGAAAAAAATATTAATCAATATTGAATCTATACAAGTGTAGAAGGGTAGATTTTCAATCTACCCCAAAAAGTTAATGCGATAATTCAAAGAAATGGTCCCTTATGAAAGGAACACGTTCAATTAGTCAGCAACTTTTCGTATATCTCAAATTTGCCTATCAAAAAATACAAGAACTGAAATACTTATCGTTTCGGAAACTAAATCTGCTTCCGTTTTCAAAACCTGCATAGATATTCTCTTATGGTTGAATTTTTTTTTTGGTTCGATTAGTTGCCGACTAATTGAACGTGTTCCTTTCACAAGTAACCATTTCTTTGAATTATCGCAGCAACTTTTTGGGGTGGATTGAAAATCTGCCCTTCTACACTTGTATAGATTGAATATTGATTAATATTTTTTCAGATTGTGGTAGGTTAAAAAAACTCAAAAAGCTAGAAGAATTAATCAGTCTATTATTAAAATAATCAAGTACACATTTTTATCATTATTTCACGGCCATTTAATTGAAGTCCGATCCGCGTACAAGTTAAAAACTGATTTTTATAGGCAAAAAATATCGATACTACAAAGGGAAAATCAACAATGCTAGATGGTAAATAGTGCCGCAGTATTGAAAAACTGTGAATACTTTCTGAAACGAAGGGAAGAGAAAAATAATTGTAACATTATATTGCCAATCGAAAATTTTTACTAATTAGATTGGAGCTGGTTGAAATTCAATATATATTCATCGGTCACTGTTTTCGAAGTGTTTCGAAAAGTCACTGAATGTAAATTCCATGTTCTAAATGGAGTACCACGCAGCGCGTGAAAAAATGTATTTCAGGACCTTAAATTTCACAAAATTTGCAATGAACATTGTGTACGTGTGTATTATTTTCTGTATATGATTCAGAATACTTTTTGTGAATAACTTTTGTTAATGATGAAATGAAACCGGTGTAAACATAGAAAATTTTTTTATATGGTTGTTGTGGTTGTGTTTTTGTGATAATTTTGTTAATGATGAAATGAAACCGGTGTAAACATAGAAAATTATATTTATAATAAATGAAGCATCTCAAGTACATAGCATAGCGATATCATACATGAAAACGTTTGGACCACATCAAACAAATGCCAATGGAAATTTTTTATCGATTAGTCTGGAATTCTCAGCATAAATGGAATGAGACATGAACACTTTCGAAATATAATGGAATAAGCTATGAATTTATTATTACATTTTTCACACAATTGTATACGATTTTGAAAATGTCATTCGTTTAATATGAATGAATAATGTTTGAGATCCACGGATCAGACTATTCAGCGAACACCATGAGCTATGAATTGATTATTACATTTTTCACATAATTATATATAATATTACTCGATATCATACTAGGATATGGTATACCTTCGAAA
Source organism: Zygogramma bicolorata (assembly GCA_032362365.1). Classification (NCBI taxonomy): domain Eukaryota; kingdom Metazoa; phylum Arthropoda; class Insecta; order Coleoptera; family Chrysomelidae; genus Zygogramma; species Zygogramma bicolorata. The sequence goes on along the minus strand of JAVJAQ010004948.1, from coordinate 234,083 downwards.
TATGAGGGGATAAGCTATAAAATGTGAATTATTACATTTTTTCACACAAGTATATGTAAAATTTGATCATTATAAGTAAACGTTTTGTGACAGAGGGGGACGAGTTGAAAAACTGTGCCTCATCTGTTACATCTGTTTATGCAATACAGCACTAACCGTGGACCGTTTGGTCAAAAAACAATCAGCCCTTTTCAGGACTACATTATCCAAACACAAAGTAAATATCTCACGGTGAGATTCAGTAACTGATGAGATTTCCATAGAACATGGAAAATTTTTTCCTCTTTAAGAATATATGCTAAAATATGGTCAAGGCGACTGCGACAGCGGAATGAATAGCGACAACTTTCAATTCATGAATTGATTTTAAGTCCACGTAATATGAATGAAAAAATGTTTGAGATCCACTGGTCAAACTATTCAGCGAACACCATGAGCTATGAATTGATTATTACATTTTACACAATAATATATAATTTTACTCATTATCATAATAGGATATGGTATACTTTCGATATATGAGAGAATAAGCTATAGAATGTGAAGTATTACATGTTTTCACACACACAAGTATATGTAATTTTAATCATTATAACTAAAGGTTTTGGCTCGACTTCTATGCGGAATAAGTAGCCGGCACTAGCTAGTTATTATATAAATGTAACATCAAATACAAAACAGACAAAATGTATACCGATAAATTGTCATACTATTTTAATATATATATATATATATATAGATATAGATATATATATATATATATACAGGGTGAGTCAACAAGATTCCCGTGGTCGATTGCTCCGTTGTGAATCACTATTTCGATTTCTTATATTTTTTTTGCCAAACGGACCATTAAAGACTATCTTCCAAAATTATTCTTATTCATACAGGGTGCATCATTGAAGCGTGGCTGACCAAAGTTGGTCTTTTTCAAATGAAACACCCAGTATATTTTCATATATTCCGATCCGCTGTTTCATTGGCTGGTCAACGATTTTTTCTATTTTGGATTCCGTTGCGGCGTTGCCGAGTTATCTAAAAAATATCTATTTTGCAGACTTCTTTTTGAAAAATCAAATATTTCACGTTTCGAAATATTAAGTGGAGATAATTCGGGAATCGATAGTCGAAACATTGAAGTTAATTGTGAATATGGTGAATATTGTATAAATTATACAGGATGTTCGGTACAACAATACAAACTTGACCATTTTCAAACATCAATATTTTGATTTTTTCAAATGGAACACCTTGTATGTTATCATTCATATCAACTCCTCTTTAATGACTCTTCAATTTTCATTCTCAATGTCATGTGCCTAAAACAACCCGTTTCCGAGATATTGTGGTTTTTAAAGGAATTGTTCAATGGCAAATCAACAATCCTGCAAAATTTTCACCTATACGTTTCTTTACAGAAAATACTGACACTGAATGCCGCTTTAATTATTTTATCCTTCTTCGAGAGCATTCTTGAAAAATTATAAATAACTAGCATGGCAAAAGAAATTTTGAAAAGTAACTATTTTTTCTAGTTTAGTTATCCATGACTACCGCTGAAAAAAATGACTATCGGCATTTGTAAATAGAGGTAACTGTCAAACTACAATCCAGTTGTGTCGACAAATGTGGCATTATGAATTATTGTTCAGAGGATATGGTTCAAATGGTTTATGCTTTGGGGGAAAGTGACGGTAACTGCTTACTGGCATCTAGATTATACCAACAAAAGTTTCCTGAGAAAAGACATCCAGACATGCGAGCATTTCAAGCCCTCAAAACAAGATTTGAGGAAACCGGAACAGTATTTTACAAAAAGTTTGAACGTGCCCGTCCTGTTACGAATGATGAAAATACTCTTGATATAGCATTACATATTACCGACAATCCCCATGTAAGTACACGTATTCTGAGTAGGGAGTTGGGAATATCACAAAGTAGTGTTTCTCGGATGGTGAGAAAATGCAATTTCCATCCATATCATATGCAGTTGATGCAGGAGCTAACTGAAAGAGATTTTCCAAAGCGAATGCGGTTTTGCCAATGGGGTGTAAATAAAATCAGAGATGAACATGATTTTTTTGAGTATGTTCTATTTTCGGACGAAGCCACGTTTCACAACAATGGCCATGTGAATCGGCATAATATGCACTATTATGCAACTGAAAATCCCCATTTCGTTAGATATGTCAATCACCAACAACGTTGGTCACTGAATGTTTGGGGAGGTGTCATTGGACGGCGAGTGATAGGGCCATTTTTTTTCAATGGTCATCTTAATGGAAGAGAATATCTTAGGTTTTTGCGACAGCTATACAATTTATTAGATGATCTGCCATTGGCAACAAGGCAGAGAATGTGGCTCCAACAAGATGGTGCGCCTGCACATTACCATACTAATGTACGGGAATACCTCAACAATACATTTCGTGGAAAATGGATAGGTAGAGGAGGGCCAGTTCAGTGGCCTCCCAGGTCACCGGACCTCACAAAAATGGATTTCTTTCTATGGGGATACATTAAATGGGTTGTTTATCAAACTCTGCCTACAACATCTGAAAATATGAAAGCAAGAATTCGGACTGCTTTCAGGGAAATTTCAGAAGACATGCTGGAACGTGTGGAGAATAGTTTCCAGAATAGATTGAGACTGTGTATTAGTGAAAATGGCAGGCACATTGAACATTTGCTGCATTAATTATTTTGTTTTCTTTCTTCTGATTTGAATGTATATAATAATTTGTTTTATTATTGGGTTAATATGATTTATAGAGTTTACTTTCAAATATGATACAAAATACGAATATTGTCAATATTTTCTGTGGAAAGGCCCCCATCTTTAGGATGTCAAATATCTCGGAAACGGGTTATTTTAGGCACATGACATTGAGAATAGAAATTGAAGAGTCATTAAAAAGGAGTTGATATGAATGATAACATACAGGGTGTTCCATTTGAAAAAATTAAAATATTGATGTTTGAAAATGACCAAGTTTGTATTGTTGTACCGAACATCCTGTATAATTTATACAATATTCACCATATTCACAATTAACTTCAATGTTTCGACTATCGATTCCCGAATTATCTCCACTTAATATTTCGAAACGTGAAATATTTGATTTTTCAAAAAGAAGTCTGCAAAATAGATATTTTTTAGATAACTCGGCAACGCCGCAACGGAATCCAAAATAGAAAAAATCGTTGACCAGCCAATGAAACAGCGGATCGGAATATATGAAAATATACTGGGTGTTTCATTTGAAAAAGACCAACTTTGGTCAGCCACGCTTCAATGATGCACCCTGTATGAATAAGAATAATTTTGGAAGATAGTCTTTAATGGTCCGTTTGGCAAAAAAAATATAAGAAATCGAAATAGTGATTCACAACGTAGCAATCGACCACGGGAATCTTGTTGACTCACCCTGTATATATATATATATATATATATATATATATATATATATATATATATATATATATATATATATATATATATATATATATATATATATACATATATATATGTATCATTATTATTTTGTGGTGATATATGGCTATGTTTGAAAGTGAGGGTATGTCTTCAGACAAGTACCAATCTTTGGGGTGGTATTTTCATCGAAAGCGTGGGTGGGAAGACTTTGAGAAGGGGGTGTGGCTACCCTTCTTATTTAAAGCTATGCAGTTAGCAGGTAGTGTCCATAGTTCATTCGAATCGAAAATTCAGTCGATCTTTTTTTTTAGTGTATTATCATATAATCTGTTCTGAAATGTCCATCAATATAATATCGTCAATTACGGTGGCGCGTGCAATGTGCAATATACCGCCAGCATCAAACAGTTCGTTGGCTAGTGAGCTGGATGAGCTGATGGAAGTGTATGAAGGAAACAATTTACCGTTCCACCAGTCTGATGAAACTATAAGTGTTCCAGAGTCATCGTTGCTGGAGGAATATTTAACTGAAGCGGTCCCAACCCATCAAGTGGCGGATAATGAGACGTCAACATCATGGGATGATGTTATAGACCGTTTGAGAACCTGCAAATCCGACAAAATCAGCATCGAACGTCGAATGGAGGAAAATGCTCTACAAATCGCTGAGAAGCATGAGTTGAGAGGACAGCTTCTGTCGGAGGTGAAGGAGTTGGAAGCACGATTGACTCAGATTCGAGCTCAAGTAGCTGACATCGAGATGTCAAATATCGAGCTATCTAGGTGTCAGGATCAGCTGATGATGTGCTGGGAGCGACAACAGGGACAGTGGGAGGAGATGAAGTATATTGTGAACGAGTGACATTTTCAAAATATTATACAATTGTGTGAAAAATGAAATAATCAATTCATAGCTCATGGTGTTCGCTGAATAGTCATATCACGCGGACTTTGATTCATTTCATGAATTGAAAGTTGTCGCTATTCATTCCGCTGTCGCAGTCGCTGGCATTGGCAGATTTTAATCTATCATCGACAGATTCTAATCTGGCATTGACAGATTTTAACCCTCATAACTTACTGAATCTCACTGTGAAATATCTACTTTGTGTTTGGATAATGTAGTCCTGAAAAGGGCTGATTGTTTTTTGACCAAACGGTCCACGGTTAGTGCTGTATTGCATAAACAGATGTAACAGATGAGGCACAGTTTTTCAACTCGTCCCCCTCTGTCACAAAACGTTTACTTATAATGATCAAATTTTACATATACTTGTGTGAAAAAATGTAATAATTCACATTTTATAGCTTATCCCCTCATATTTCGAAGGTATACCATATCCTAGTATGATATCGAGTAATATTATATATAATTATGTGAAAAATGTGATAATCAATTCATAGCTCATGGTGTTCGCTGAATAGTCTGATCCGTGGATCTCAAACATTATTCATTCATATTAAACGAATGACATTTTCAAAATCGTATACAATTGTGTGAAAAATGTAATAATAAATTCATAGCTTATTCCATTATATTTTGAAAGTGTTCATGTCTCATTCCATTTATGCTGAGAATTCCAGACTAATCGATAAAAAATTTCCATTGGCATTTGTTTGATGTGGTCCAAACGTTTTCATGTATGATATCGCTATGCTATGTACTTGAGATGCTTCATTTATTATAAATATAATTTTCTATGTTTACACCGGTTTCATTTCATCATTAACAAAAGTTATTCACAAAAAGTATTCTGAATCATATACAGAAAATAATACACACGTACACAATGTTCATTGCAAATTTTGTGAAATTTAAGGTCCTGAAATACATTTTTTCACGCGCTGCGTGGTACTCCATTTAGAACATGGAATTTACATTCAGTGACTTTTCGAAACACTTCGAAAACAGTGACCGATGAATATATATTGAATTTCAACCAGCTCCAATCTAATTAGTAAAAATTTTCGATTGGCAATATAATGTTACAATTATTTTTCTCTTCCCTTCGTTTCAGAAAGTATTCACAGTTTTTCAATACTGCGGCACTATTTACCATCTAGCATTGTTGATTTTCCCTTTGTAGTATCGATATTTTTTGCCTATAAAAATCAGTTTTTAACTTGTACGCGGATCGGACTTCAATTAAATGGCCGTGAAATAATGATAAAAATGTGTACTTGATTATTTTAATAATAGACTGATTAATTCTTCTAGCTTTTTGAGTTTTTTTAGCGTTATTGCAAATCATGCATGTTTCGATATATCGATACTGCGTAAGCAGAGTGCTACATGCTTTACACCATGTCCATACTAAGTCAGAGAATGGTTGAGTCTTCTGCTTATCCGCTTGCTCATACCACCCACAATTGTTCACACGAGCGTCATAAAAATGGTAACACATGGGGCATAATTTTGTGATTTGTCCGGTAACGGTGGCAATTCTAACAAAGCTCTCAGTTACACAACACAACTCCAGTCCATGATTATCCACACTGTGATTCATATTCAGCGCCTGGACTCTGAATATTTCCACACTGACGGCCAAATCACCAGGTTGATTGGTATTTACATCGCATTCGATACCCTCGTCTTCAGAGTCGTTCAGCTCTTCGATGACAACTTCGTCGTCTTCAGCGACCTGCTGTTCTTCAACTTCACCTAAATTGTTATTAGAATCAGCATGTGCTAGAACATCTAACATTGCAGCTCCTGCAGCAGCCATCTTGGTTATATCCTTCAAGTGTCCCGAGAAAATTGAGTGTTCTATTGTGGGTATTTGTAGAAAGATTTGTAGAACCTGTGCGATAGAAGAGATGACGGAATCATTGCCACTTCAACAACGTTGCTTGCAGTGTGATAAATATACTATGGACTGTTGGAACTATATATGTGCTGTTTGCAGAAAAGACTGGCACTTATGTGAGAAAGTTGGTCAACTCCATCCCAATAGCAGAGTTCACTTCAATCATTGCTGGTACCTCATACACGAAAAGCAAATCGAAAGGTGTCAAATACTAGGTCACCGTTATTCCAATGTATAACAGAACTTGGACCAGAAATGCTTCCTGATGCGACACCTCGATAATTAATAACCATTGTCTGAAATTATGATGAATACATTGATTGTATATTATCATATTTGTATCATTTTTTGATATAGAAGCTACCAATTGACAGGAATTTTTGAATCATATAATCAAATACAATCAAACACAGAGTGGGCAATAAAACATATATTTTGGAAAACATACAAGCATAATACTAGTGTACTCTTACAACGCTTTATCATCACTTACTACATGGATAATAAAAATTATTTTCATACAAATATTAAACCACATCTGATTCATCAATCCATGAATCATGCTCACTTGAAAGACCCAACCACTTTATGTATAGTCTATTATTTTTTCTTCTCAACACCTTTTCCATCAGATACACGTCAGGATTTGCAGTTTTCAATAATTCTTTCTCATAAAACAGCCTCTTATGAGTTGACCATTTTATCGGGACATGTCAAACACAAATACATCAATTGTTTTTCTTCCAAAGTCATCTCAATGTGATTCAACGGTGATGCCGTTCAAGTTCGACTCCGTCAATAATCAAGAGTATTCAACGTCAAAGCTGCACAAGCTAAAGGATACATAAGGGACATTCAGGGTCGCTCGTCATCGAGGTCATTGAAGGTCACAATATATTGAAAATTACGATATTTTGTCGGGGCTATTATGAACGTTTCCAAAGTCATTTCAATGTAATTCAAGGATAATACCATTTTCAAACGTCTTCGAATTCATTTCATTTTCATTAAAGGGTATAACCGTTCAATCTCGATCCCATCAACACTCAAGGGTATCCAAGGTCAAAGTTGCATACGCCTCGTCGTCAACAAGATTATTGAAGGTCACACAATATCAAAGGTGGCGCGATAAGGGAACGCTCCAAACAATTTCAAAGTCATTCAATGTCATTCAAGGGCAATACCGTTCAAGCTCGACCCCCGTCAACACTCACGGGTATTCAAGATCAAAACGGAATATGCTAGAGGGTGGACAGGGTAAATTATCGTCAAGGTTATTGAAGGTCACACAATAATAAAAGTAGCGATATGGGACCGCTCCAAACATTTTCAATGTCATTCAAGGGCAGTTCGAACTCGACCCCGCCAATACTCAAGGGTACCCAAGGTCGAAGCGGTATATGCTAGAGGGTACCTCGCCGTCAAGGTTGTTGAAGGTCACACAATATTAAAGTCAGTGATAAGGGACCACATTTTCAAAGTCTTTCAATATCATTCAAGGGCAGTGCCATTCAAGCTCGACCCCGCCAATACTCAAGGGTTCTCAAGGTCAAAGCTGCATAGAGGACCAATAGGGTAACCCTTCGTCAAGGTTATTGAAGGTTATAAAATATTAAATATGGCGATATTTCATCGGCACATGTCAAACACAAATACATCAATTGTTTTTTGAAGTAACTCGTCATGTGGTTTAGTAAGGTCACAAAATATAATAATATGCGATTTCAAAGTCTTTCAATGTCATTCGAGGGCAGTGCCGTTCAAGCTCGACCCCGACAATACTCGAGGGTACTCAAGGTCAAAGCTGCATATGCTAGAGGACCAACCATTCGTCAAGGTCATTGAAGGTTATACAAATTTGAGTATGGCGATATTTTATCGGGACATGACAAACACAAATACATCAATTGTTTTCTGAAGTAACTCGTCATGAGGTTTAGTAAGGTCACAAAATATAAAAATATGCGATTTCAAAGTCTTTCAATGTCATTCGAGGGCAGTGCCGTTCAAGCTCGACCCCGACAATACTCAAGGGTACTCAAGGTCAAAGCTGCATACGCTAGTGGACCAACCATTCGTCAAGGTTATTGAAGGTTATACAAATTTGAGTATGGTGATATTTTATCGGGACATGACAAACACAAACACATCAATTGTTTTTCGTCCAAAGTCATCTGTTTTTCGTCCAAAGTCATCTCAATGTCATTCAACGGTAATGCCGTTCAAGATCAACACTCAAGAGTATTCAACGTCAAAGCTGCACAAGCTAAAGGGATATTCAGGGTCGCTCGTCATCGAGGTCATTGAAGGTCACAATGTATTGAAAATGACGATATTTTGTCGGGGCTATTCTGAACGTTTCCAAAGTCATTTCAATGCCATTCAAGGACAATACCGTTCAAGCTCGACCCCATCAACACTCAAGGATATTCAGAGTCGAAAGTGGCAGATTGTAGAGGGGGCACAAGGGACATTCAGAGTCATCGAGGTTATTGAAGGTCACCATAAAAGCGCGATATTTTGCCGAGACCATTCTAAACGTTTCCAAAGACATTTCAATGTCATTCGAGGACAATACCGTTCCAGCTCAATCCAGTCGTCAGGGTTACTCGTCTTCAAGGTTATTGGAGGTCGCAAAATATAAAAATTGGTGATATGTCATTGGGACTACTTCAAACAATTTAAAAGTCATCTCAATGCCATTCATGGAAAATGCCGGTCGAGATCGACCCCACCTACACTCAAGGGCACTCAAGGCCAAAAGTTTCACATGCCAGAGGATACACAGATTCAGGATAACTCGTCATCAACGTTATTGAAGGTCACAATATATTGAAAATGATGATATTCTGTCGAGGCCATTCTGAATGTTTCCAATGTTATTTCGAGGACAATACCGTTCAAACTCAACCCCACCAACATTCAAGGGTATTCAAGGCCAAAGCTGGATGGTACAGTCATTCAAAGTTACTTATCATCATGGTTTTTTGTAATTCATTAAATATTCACACGATGATGATAATGAAACTTTTCAATTTCATTTCAAGGGGAATGCCGAGCAAGTTGGAACCGCCAACAATCAAGGGTATTCAAGGTCAAAGTTCCATACGTTAGTGGGAACATACACATACAATGTCATTCAGGGTAATTCATCATCAAGGCTATTCATGATTAGAAAACATGTCACATTCTGTCAGGACCACTTCAAACACTTTGAAAGTTAATGTCATTCAAGGACAATACCGTTCAAGATACACCCCGTCAAAACTCAAAAGTATTAAAGGTGAAAGTTGCACATGCTAAGCGAAGGTCGTTCAAGGTGACTCGTCATCAAGGTTATCCAAATTATTCAAACGCCATAATTTTTGTCACGACCACTTCGATCGTTTTTTCAAAGTCAATGTCATTCAAGGACAATGCCGTTTAAGATAAACCCCGCCAATACTCAAGAGCATTGCAGATATAATGATTCCACATGAAAATCCGCATTTCTTATATAATGGATAGCGAGCCGCCTCCCACCAATATCTATGCAGCGGATGCGCACACATCTCTAGTACCCCACCAGACTGCCTGACGTTGCAACCCCTCCACTGTCCAAATCAATGAGCTTACAGAGAGCAGTGCGGGCATTCATTCGTGGCTGGGACTTCGTGGAGTGCAGATGTGACGTGGAGTGCAGATGTGAGGTGTAGTGGGGGCTCGTGTTGGTTTGGGTGGGTGGTGTTTGTCAGTTCGGGTATTCATTCGTGACTGTGACTTCGTGGAGTGCAGACGTGAGGTGTAGTGGGGGCTCGTGTTGGTTTGGGTGGGTGGTGTTTGTCAGTTCGGGTATTCATTAGTGGCTGTGACTTTGTGGAGTGCAGACGTGAGGTGTAGTGAGGGTTCGTGTTGGTGAACTTTGGGTGGTGTTTGTACGTGTATGTGTAGACATGTGTACTCTATGCAATGTAGTACAGAGAACACATTCATCCGTGTGTATGCAATTTATTCTTCATACATGAAGGATATCTTTACCGTGAATGCAAATATGCAAATTCTAATTACCCCCCCCCCCTACCCCCCACTGACTAGAGTACAGATGCATTACCATGCGCCTATCTCAAGGTCGAATGACGTCACACACAAAGAATCCCATGATTACATTTTCAGAAATGTTTCAAGGTCCTATGCACCAGTTGAGCCGTTCAAGGTCAACCCCCACCACTATGATGTCATTAATCATTAATGACGTCCTATGCACCAGTTGAGCCGTTCAAGGTCAACCCCCACCACTATGATGTCATTAATTAGTCATTAATGACGTCATAGTGGTGGGGGGAGGCTTAGAACCGGCTCAAATCTCCTACTAACTCCTTGATCCTTCCAGCAAACTGAATTTCAATTGGATCTGGACCGACCAACCGTGTAACATCATCGTTACAGGCACCTAACTTTCTACTTCTGCGAATATGGCAAGTATTTATCTACACCTGTATACTCTAATAATACACTTATATGCCTACAACCCGTTTTATAATGAAATCCATTACGATACAGATTTTCATTACGATACAGATTCTCAACCAATAGAAACCCATTATTTTTCAATCAAGCATGATGTGCAAGCTTTGCATTTTGACGTTTGTCAAGTCAAAATCAGTAGGTATTGAATTTTTGAAGAATTTAGTCAATTTTCAATAATCGTATGAAAATGTCTTATAGCAGTGATATAGAAGAATTACCAGCGCCCCTTCACAGATGTCTTAGACAAGAAAAAAATACAATCGAAAGGATTATATTTTTCATTTGACAAATGCAACACATATGTTTTTATTTTCAACCAAATTATACGAGCTCTCGTGCCCGAGTGGTCAATGGCGCCGGCAGTTGTCAGTTACGTCAGGGTTCAATTCCTGACCTCGGCAGAAGTTTTTTTCATTTTTTCTTCTTTTCTTTTCTCATTATTGTATTTTCCGTGGTTATACCATTAATTATAATTTTGTGGAATTTTTCAAAAAAATACGATTGATTACCTACTCTTATTGTGTTCAATATAAATACCTAATAATATAACATTTTTAGTTCTTTATTATTTATTGGGTGTAGATAAAATAGCGTATGCAACTCTCATGTAATGGTTATTAATACACTCGCATAAACCATACGAAACTCACCTTCGGCTCGTTTCGTATCCCGGTTTATGCTCATGTATTAATAACCATCATTACACGATCGTTGCATAATATACTATTCTTCAATGCCCCTTTCCCTTTTCATTTATAGATCGGGTCCACTCAAAAAATTGAAACTTGGGATAATGAAATTGATGCATGAATACTATATTTTGGAGTGAAATTGACGGATGAAAATTCCAAGATGACGACTGGACGCCATCTGGATAAAAATGAAAGGGGGAGTTTTGTAAGTAAGTGAGTTTATTCACACATCACACATCAAAGTAACATATATATCTTGCAAATATAATACATGAGTGAATAAAACTAAAACGGCACTATTTGCGAAACACATTCTTGTGTTTGTATACAAAGTGGGGTATAGTGCCGTTCATACATGTAAGAAATGCATGACAAAAAAAAAGAATACAATATTTCGAGTAATAGTTCTCTAAAACGAGATGGATGAAATCTAAAAAATATCTGAAATTGATGTGATCAATTATTAAAAGCTAGGTAATTTACATTTGGGACATATTGTGAGATCACATTAATTATTTAACGAGAAAATTTGGAGAGAAAAATATAGATGATCTTATTTACATAGTGTTCATGAATAAATATCATCACTGAATATTCTACTCAACTGTCGATTATTTCATAAAAAATGTTTCTTGGACTATTATTGATGGATTGCTTCAATTCTTTTTTGAATGATTTGAATTGCCAGATAGTTTTCAGTTCGGGAGGAAGGAAGTTCATGAACTTAGGTCCCAAGTATAAAAAGTTTCTCTGTCCCACCGTTTTCATCATAAAGTAGGGGAGCAGTTGATCTCGGTGACGAGTGCCATCATAGTTGTGCTTGCTAGCTGTGATCCCAGTTGGAAAAAGGTATTGGGTACAACAAGTAGTTTTTGGAAAATAGTTGTCTGCAGTCTTATATTCTTGTTTCATTATACAAAGCATCATTCGAATATCTGGAATCCTTGCTCAGGAGTATTTTCAAAAATCTTCTTTGAAGGACCTGTGGAGGTTCCTGAATAGTTTTTGCTGCTCCACCCTTACTTACTTGTCTGGAGTGTTGCTTCATCTTGTTGGAATACAATAACCGTATCGAATTCATAAGGATTCACTTTGACAATGAACTGAAAAATGATGTACGTTGTCGTACTGATATATATTTTTCATAAAAGGAAATGACGTTCCAATACCTTATCCGATTGTTGGGATTGCCATATAGCACAGAGAAACGAATATTTGTAGAAATATCGATAACATATCATGTTTGTATTCAGGTAATTATTCAATGTTCCGCCATTTTGTTGAAGGTGGAAATATTGACTCCATATTCAAGGATTGTATTCGCCAGGGGATTCAAAATTATGTATAACAAGATCCCCCTTCTCATCTTTTTTTTTTCCAGGTGGTTCCCAGTCATCTGGAAATTTTCATTTCAATTATACCCCAAAATATAGTATTTATGCATCAAGTTTTTCATCCCAAGTTTCAATTTTTTGAGTTGACCCGTTCAGAAAAAAATTTCGTCAATGAAACTACGCTGAACTCTTATCTTTCCACTTCATCAATTGGCGCTTCAAGATATTCTGAAATGAGGGAGGACGAATGTTCTTCACGGTAATATTGACTTGAAACTGAGAGATAACAGAAATGAATAATGAACAAGTAAAACCTAACATTGCGGTTTCTGTTGTCTTACATTGATTACGATGAACAGAATTCGCAAACAGCAATGAAGAACAAGGCACATTTTCCTTCTTTTAGTGAATGAAAAGACAATGCAATTCCAGTCCATAGCCCCTTTCACAATAGAAATTCATGCACCCATGGTATGAAGTAGATGTTCATGCTCTGAGGGCGATGATATTATAAAAAATGTCATCAGTTCGTAATTGCATCTATAATATGAACATTCATAAAAACCGGAGAATTCGATTGGTTTTCAATACGATACTGAATATTCGATAATTGAAACAATGTGAAACTTGGAACGTTGTAAAGCAGGAAAATACTGTGCCTTTGTGGCATTTGCTCTCCTGAATTTGCATTTGGATTGTTACTGAGATATATGTCAGAATTTTTGGTTTTTTTGACGTTTTGACCCCTCTGCTGAGAATTAGAGGATTTTTTTTCAAATAATACCTCATCTGAAACTCAAAAGTTTTCAATACCTCTTACGAATGATAAATAAGAAGTGTACCTCCATGTACCACTAGATGAAAATTTCTTTACATTTGGTAGTTCTCTCTTGACAGTTTCTTCAGTTGAAACTTTTCGTAGAGGTCAATTACCCTGACACCAAACCAATATTATTTACACTGGACGCGAGTTTCGCTAACAAGCTTAGCATCTTCAGGAGAAACAACTGATACTGAATTTGAACACTAGGGTTAGCAATTTATATACTCCACAATCTAGGGTAGTGAAAAAACGAAATGCAAAGTTTTTTCCAATAGCACAAGCAAGCGAAGCCCAGTAATGTTCAAAGAACACTGCACCAGTCGGGTCATCCATGTTAATACTATCGACCCTGGGAATATTCATAGAAGAGAAAGTCTCTGACCCTTCTACGATGTTCTACCGAAGTGAGCGAGTCCGAGAGCGAAGAATCATCATTTCTTCTGTCTCCTTCTTTTCACCTCTCTCTCTCACTCTGGATAGGATTTTGATGGGTTCTTCAAGATGGCCTACAAAACGAGGAGGTAGGGAGGACAAAAACTTGAGTTAGTTACTGATTGATGTGCGGAACTGACTCATCATTTGTAGACTATACCATATCAAACTCCTCTATTCAGTGAAGTGAATCTCTGGAAACTTAGAGGGTTATTTTTCAGTATTTAAAGGAAATTCTTTCATCATTGTTTGAAACGTTTTTCTATATTTTTGTTTTTCCGAATAACATAAATATTTCCAACAAAATTTGTGATCCGCCCGGTACTCGAACCATTCATGTGAATGAATTTTGCGCGAAGAGAATATTTTATCTAGAAAACTCATTCTTATTGTTCTGCAATTTCTATATGTTAACGTCGAACACCGAACAGGAATGGAAGATGAATAGTTCTCCCAACAAAGTTCTTCAGAATACCACGTTCTGGATTACGTCTTATTGGGTTTTCCATCCTATTTTGATATATTATACGGAAATTCCATAGATAGCCCGAGATCTAATCGGGAAATACACGCTTTTCACATTTCCTTTGCCTCGATAAATTCTGATACATTTATTGGTGGACTCCGAATTTTCAAGTTTGTTTTTCAGATGTAAAACCAACTCGGAGGAAGATTCGTGCTGAAGAATCAGGTTTACTTCATTTGCGTCATCTCGAATTACTTCTGCGCGAACAGTCGTTCGTTTCTTGTTCAGGGTAATAATTTTTTCGGAGTGAAAAGTTTGACGAACACTCTCACAGTTGAGTTATTTCTGATGCATTCTCTTTCGATCAAGACTCAGGCATTGAAAATAACGAACTTGTTATCATGGAAGTTTTCCAATAAGCAAGATTGTTTCTGCATTCCAGAAGAAAGGGTAGACATTGTTATTATGCAGTGAGGCATTCTGACTTGACCAATCTGTCGAATGAATGAGCACAATGGAAATTTTGAACTCAGGAAATGTCAAAGGCTTGAAGTGAGAAATGAACATAAATGAGGTTTGTTATATAAATATAGGATGGGATCTGAAAAGAAAAGTATCGCTTTCTCCTATAAGTTATCAATCAGATTGGCGACGTTCTTTTACGCAAAATTTCGATCTGCTTTCTATAGTTCCAATCTGTAAATTGAACGTCATTATTTTGTGGTGGATCGATATTTGTTGGATCGGCAACAGGTATAATGTTAGAACAACACTTTAAGGTCAATACTGACATATACCAAACCAAATAACACAACAGAAAACACAAAAAATTATATTTATCGCGCGTTTCGCTAACAGATATCGTATTTTCGGGAGGAACTGACCCTTATAATATACTGACAGTGATATCAGATTTATCTCCTGACGATGCTAAACTTGCCAGCGAACTACGCGTTGAGTGCAAATAATATCAGTCTGGTGTTAGGGTAAATGATCCCTACAAAAAGTTTGAACTTGTACTCCGAAGGTTCTAATGTCATCGTTTATAGAGATAAACTTGTTCTGTTGGTTGCAGTTGAATATTCTGGGAATGGTTGTTTATTCATTGTATTGGAGAATTTTGCCAGTTAGAATTATCAAAAAAAATATGATCGCCCGATGGTATAGGAAACTCAAAACTAGTTTGACCGTTAGTTGTTGATGCCTCATTATTGATTTCATGTCAGAAATATTTTCAAAAAGAGGATGCTTTGGTGTTTGTAGCAGTCCTACAGTGAAATCACTGCAACCAGTGTCTATTACTTTGGTATCAAAAATATCTGATTTTTTTTATTTTCACCAGGAAAAACCATAAGGACAGTACTACTTGCTCTGAATGCCATCGCTATCTACTCGATTTCGGAGTATATGTACAGGGAAGAAAATATTTTTATCTAATTCTGTTTTCTTCTCTTTACCTGATGCATGTGGAGGAATATACCTTCTTCCTGTTTCCAATGTACATGTCCTATGATTAGATTTTTTCCTTGGTATCCTTTTTCACGCCTTTGTCTTTCATTTGCAATTGTTTTGCAGAGCGTGCCATTAAGGAGTTGATTCGTTTAGAATAACTTGAGTCAATAGATAGGAATACTGCGAAGATATGGTTAGCATTCCTCTAAAATTAAAGTGCTCACTAAAGGCTGATATTTCGTTAGGATTTAAATGTTTTGTTATGCAAAATCTTAAAAGTCTGTAAGTTGTACCAATGTACGTGGCATTGCCATCCCCACTATCCATTTGGATTTCAAAGGAATTTCAATGTTGTTCAGGTTTCTTCCGATTCAACCAGACATTTTATTAAAGATGCTATAATTAATGAATGGGAGTGAAACAAAATGTTGGTAGGTGTCTACATCGGGGTAAGCTAATTAGAATCCTTTCTAATTTTTTGGATATATTTGTTTATATTGTTAGGATTGTGATTATTTGTTGGGTGCTATATGTTTGAGAATATTTCAATCATTGTGATAATCAGCTATGGAGAGAGAAACGATCAAAAGTCTATGGCAATGGCCATCTTTTATTGGTCCTTTTTCATATACTGACTCACACGAAAAGGAAGCCCTATAGTGTTCAAAGAACACCTCTTGAATCAAGGGTCAGCAGATACGAATAACATTTTTATATCTCTCCACCCCTTGTCAGAGTGGAAAATATGATAATGGAAAATTGAAAATATTCTTTCTGGAAAATCCAGATCCCATCCTATATTTAACAAACCTCATTTATGTTCATTTCTCACTTCAAGCCTTTGACATTTCCTGAGTTTAAAATTTCCATTGTTCTCATTCATTCGATAGATTGGTTCAATAAACAAGTCAGAATGCCTCACTGCTAATAACAATGTCTACCCTTTCTTCTGGAATGCAGAAACAATCTTGGTTATTGGAAAACTTCCATGATAACAAGTTCGTTATTTTCAATGCCTGAGTCTTGATCGAAAGAGAATGCATCAGAAATAACTCAACTGTGAGAGTGTTCGTCAAACTTTTCACTCCGAAAAAATTATTACCCTGAACAATAAACGAACGACAGTTCGCGCAGAAGTAATTCGAGATGACGCAAATGGAGTGAACCTGATTCTTCAACACGAATCTTCCTCCGAGTTGATTTTTAATCTGAAAAACAAACATGAAAATTCGGAGTCCACCAATAAATGTATCAGAATTTATCGAGGCAAAGCCATTCTAGGAATGGTTGTTCATTCAGTGTATTGGAGAATTTTGCCAATTCAGAATTATCACGAAATGAAATGAAAGCTCCGGATAAACGCAAACAAGCAATAATTCTCAGATTCATTATATGAATCATTCTCAGATCCATTATATGAATCTGAGAATAATTGCATTTCATTTCATGATGATTCTCAACTGCCAACATTATCCAGTGCCCAGTGCTCGTTTTCAAAACTCATAGGCAAATTTCCTTTTCAAATGCCAATGCTCTTTGTTGCCATCATTTTAGTGTCGTTCCATTGAAAAATATGGGGTCCAACTGAAATTATCCTATGAAATGAAATATAGCTCACCTGGTGAAAGAATACAAACATAGGTTCAGTCATAGTTCCAATGACTCTTGGAAAAAACTTTGTTAAGCTTTCTGAATTTCATTTTTATTAGGAGTCATTTTCATAAACTGTTGTGCTAGGAATGCTATTGTTCCTGATCTTATAGCAGATATATTTCCGCGCTATATTAAAAAAAAATACAAAGTACATTGATGCGTGCATCCACACACAGCTTGACAATTCTCACTCGATATAAATTCGCACTCGATACGCGTTTTACTAACAAGGTTAGTATCTTCAGGAGAAGAAACTATACAGTACGATATCAGTTTGGTGTTAGGGTAATTGATCTGCACAAAAAGTTTCAACTTTCACACCAAAGGTTCCAATCTCATCGTTACACGTTCGAAGAGTTCTCACTTTCGTTCTGAAATTGTACTGAAAAAAAAATAGTTTCAACAAACAAATGCCAAGCATTTCCTGAAATCGAGCATTGGTGTCATTTTCGATAAGACAGAACAACTTATTTTTCATTCTTACACTCATTTTTTTTTTGGAATCTACCTAATGATCCGAGACTGCTTCCGTTAATTACTGCTCTCAAACAGTCTAATTACCGTAATCGTAGTGATGATGGCAGCCTCCTCCTAGTTCAAAGTGTACGGTTTGAGTCAAAGAGTATATTCGATAAAGTCAGCGTCAGCTGTAGCGGAATCTGTTAGGCTAACGCGATTTGGGAAATAGCTGGAAACCCCTGAATTTCCACTCGACGTGGCGTGACGAGTATCGGTGTATGATTTGTGCCCTAGTGGCGTACAACATTGCTCCAGCGCGGATACACGAGCCAGACTTTAGCCGTGGGTATCGGGATAGGATCGTTCGAGTGTATTCGCATGGAAAAAACCAATGTGATACAGGATCGTTTCCAGGAGCTACTTCTAGAGAGTTGGATGTGACCTGGTGTTTTATTCATTTCGATATGTAGAATGTTTTTCAATTTACACTGAGATAGAAAGTTACCCCAAGATTATTTTCTTTAGAAATATTACTTCTTGATATATATATATATATATATATATATATATATATATATATATATAAGAATCCTTTTAATATTCGGGTGTGCAGTCAACAAGGAATAGGAACAAAGTGAACTCTTTATTCTGTTCAAGCTTTCGAGTCTTTATTGGCTCTTCATCAGGAACTCTACAATGAATTGGGAAAATTGTAAGAATAGAAAAGTTTTTATAACATGTGCTTACTTACGAATGTGAGGTTAATAATCCTTTTTTAATAAAAACATGAAGGACAACATATCACAAACACATTGACCTAATGGTACAAATACAATATAAAACTTTAATCAAAAGATATGATCAATCGTACATGTGAACGAATTGAAAAATGGGAGAAGTTGTTTCTTCTAACGGGCATTGGAAACCATATTTGTAATTTTAACGGAAATTATGTGGAAAAGAAGGGAATGAAGTTGACAAGTGACCAATGATTACAGTTTCCTGTGACCTTGTTGCAAACACACAATGAAAATGAAAGTGAAATCACCAACTACTCAGGGGTACCAAAAGTAAAGTTGTTATTATTACTGCCCAGTAGGGGGCGACTTAGTAAATATGAGTAAATGATGCTGAGACTATCAAAATCTTTCCTGGAATTTATGGAATTTGGTTCTTTGAAAATTTGTGTCATTTCAAGAAAAGTTATTTTCTCAAGATTGGATTCCAATATCGTCACATTATCATAATCGGGCAAATGATCAAAATTGATTGAATGTTGTGCTAATGAGCAAGTTTTTTTGAGATTTCTAATATCGCTTTTATGTGAACAGATTCTATCTTTCAACTTCCTCTTGGTTTGTCCAATGTACTTTTTTTCACACTGAGAGCATGGGATACAGTAAACAACAAAACATACAAAAAAGAAAATGATTTCTAAAGAAGAAGGTTTCTCTTACAGATGCTACAATGGCACAATTAATAAATTCTATGGCTTACCAAAAATCCATAAACCAACTTTGTCCCTCAGACCTATTATTTCAGGTATCAATAGTCCCAATAGAGGTGTTGCTCAACTTGTTACTGATGTCCTCAAACTATCATATAATTCACATAACAATTATTTTACTAATGACTCTTTTGAATTTTGCTCTTTTATAAATGGAATTCGACTTCCTGTTGACTACAAAATTATCAGTTTAGATGTTGTATCACTTTTCAACAATATCACATTGGAATTAGCTAAAAACGGTATCACCAGACACTGAAACAATATTTCTTCTAATTGCAAAATTTCACTAACATTATTTCTCAAATTAATTGATTTTCTTTATGACACAACAGTTTTTTCATCTGAAAATAAAATTTATAAACAATGACTGGGTGTGCCCATGGGTAGCCCAGTTTCTCCCATAATAGCTCAATATGTTATGGACGACCTAATTGATGACTGTTTAGGCAGGGTTCACTTTGAGGTACCGTTTTTGAAAAAATATGTCGATGACATAATATTAAGTGCCCCTCAGGACAAACTTCAAGAACTGTTACTGGTTTTCAACTCTTACCATGAAAAACTACAATTTACCATCGAAGATGAAGACATCCAACTCAGCGTTCCCTTCTTAGATACTAAAGTTATCAGAAGATCAGAAGATCCGTTAAATTTACAAATATGGTTTCCAATGCCCGTTAGGAGAAACAACTTCTCCCATTTTTCAATTCGTTTACATGTACGATTGATCATATCTTTCAATTAAAGTTTTATATTATATTTGTACCATTAGGTCGATGTGTTTGTGATATGTTGTCCTTCATGTTTTTATTAAAAAAGGATTATTAACCTCACATTCGTAAGTAAGTACATGTTATAAAAACTGTTCTATTCTTACAATTTTCCCAATTCATTGTAGAGTTCCTGATGAAGAGCCAATAAAGACTCGAAAGCTTGAACAGAATAAAGAGTTCACTTTCTTCCAATTCCTTGTTGACTGCACACCCGAATATCAAAAGGATTCTTCTTTAACTTAGACAGTCGTCTAACCTTCTCACATTATATATATATATATATATATATATATATATATATATATATATATATATATATATATATATAGAGACAATCTCAACCTCATCAGCCATTGTATGTCAAGTACATACTTTCTATTTCAGGGCAAATTCTACAAACAAGTGAAAGGAGCTCCGATGGGTTCCCCCCTCTCCCCAGTTCTTGCAAACCTCTACATGGTCGACTTCGAAACCAGAGCCATCGACACATCTGAACTCAAGCCCACTTGCTGGCTCAGATACGTAGATGACATCTTTGCCATTTGGCCTCATGGCTTTGAAACCCTACCAACATTCCTGACCCACCTTAACACCATTCACCCCAACATACAATTCACTATGGAAATAGAAAAGGACGACTCCCTCCCATTCCTGGATGTTCTCATCAGGAAGTCCAACAATTCTTTCACTCACACCGTCTACCGCAAACCAACCCATACAAACCGGTACCTCAATGCCAAGTCTCATCATCACCCAGCACAATTGAATTCGGTTCTGAATTCTCTCATACATAGGTCCTTCAAACTCACCGATAACCACAATAGATCCAATGAAATGGAAAAGCTCAAATCCGCACTTACCCAAAACGATTTTTCCGATTCCCAAATCCACAAGTCTATTAAACTCCAGCAAACCCGAGATCTTCACCCTAGACCCCCGAAGGACGAACCTGAACGACAAAAAGCTTTCCTTCCATATATTCATGGTGTTACTGATAAAATAAGTCGAATTCTGACACGACATGACATCAAAACCATTTTCACAGCTAACAACCAAATATCCACCTACCTTCGAACACCCAAAGACACAATCCCCAATGAAACCCAAGGAATATATGAAATACCATGCTCTAACTGTCCCAGAACATGCATCGGCCAGACCAACCGACGAGTGTCCTGTAGAGCATATGAACACGAACTAGCAGTCCGTAATTCTGACACAAACTCAGCATTATTCCAACATCATTTAGAAACAGGCCACAAAATAGATTTCAAAAACATCAAAACCATTGCCACAGCCAAAACCCACCAAACCAGAGTTACCCGTGAAGCCATTGAAATCGAAAAACGTCCCAACTGCCTCAATAAACGCGACGATTCTCAAAGACTCCCCAATACCTGGAAACCACTCTTGGTCCGACATACTTCTATTTACTCCGACTTGGGAACTAATCCGTTCGAACCTCCCATCGACCGTCCGATCCCTGATCCTGCCATAATTACTAATGAACCCTTAAATCCCACCAACCTTCAATCCTCGATCTCCAGTGATGATAGCCAGCTAATAAGAAAACTCAGACCTAGACGCAAGGTCACTAAGTCTTGAAAATGGCTCCGAAATGGGAGCCGAAACGTAGACAAGTAAATCATTCCAGACGCGGATCAACCGGAAGTTCCAGCCAGCACATTTCTAACCGCGGAAGCCTAGCCGATCGAATATATATATATATATATATATATATATATATATATATATATATATATATATATATATGCTAGCACCAGGTAGGAGCAGTAACATTCTTGAAAATGCCAACTGAGATGTTGGCGAAACGTCGAAAGTCAATACCGACAATTCAACGGAAAAACTCCCAGAATACCAATTTCGCATACTCAAGTATCCGTGAAGACCTTCACTGTAATATATATATATATATATATATATATGTTCGGATAGGTTTCCGCGGTCAGTTGTGTGTTGTTGTTGAGTTCGGGTTGAACCGCGTCTGGAGTTTTGTTCTCGACGTTTCGGCTCCGATTTTGGAGCCATTTTCAAGAGGTGAATGTGACTTCACGCTGAGGTCTCAATCTGCCTACTCCTCAGGTGTTGTCACAGGGGGCAAGGGTTTGTGACTTGACGCCGGGGCCTCAATCTGCCTACTCCCCAGGTCTCGTCACGAGTTCTTTCTAAGGTCTCAATCTGCCTACTCCTTAGATCGAACTGAAACTGAAATTCATCAATTAATTTTTATTCAATACTATCTCAAATATGTCTCTCTCTTCATTTTCCAATATTCATAATGAAATCAATAATCAAACCATTAATAATAATAATATTCCCCAAGCAGTAACAACATATAATTACAGGACCCTTCCCATACATTCAGGAACTAACACCAATACTTTCCAACATTTTTAAATTAGATGATTTGAGAATAGCCAAAAAGAATTTGAAACTAATTGGCAATTTATATACTAAAACTGAAACATCACTTTCTGAATTCGAATAATCAAATGTCATTTACAAAATTCCTTGCTTTGAATGTGATAAAGTTCACATTGGAGAGACTAGTAGAAACTTGTATGGACGCATCACGTCCCACAAGAGTAACTGCAACCTCAAAAAACATAGTTGTGCTTTGGCGGAACATAATATCAACACTAATCATATCATTAACTTCGGCAACCGCACAATTTCAGCAGTTGAAGATAATTACAATGAAATAAACTTTTTGAAGATGGTTTACATCAATAAACAACAAAATCCGATGAATAAAAGGTCTGATATAGCTAACCTCAGTATCATTTATAATTACATTTTGAATTTTGATCACCAAAAACAAAATTTTTCCAAATTCTAACTGAAATTCTCTATTTGTAACTTAAAGTTAGCAAACTCCAACCCTGAGAATGGAACATATGCCATGGGATGGACACGGAATAGTGGAATAACTGACAGGTGACAAGACGTTGGCAACCATCATTTGGTTCTGTTCTGTGCTGTTCTCCCTGCAGTTCCATGCCCCGTGCTCACACTGGGCAATGTGCTCTGTTCACTCCACAAGTGGTTAGTGTTAAAATGTTAAGAATTTTCCCAAATTGTTCTGTTAATAATCTGTACATGTATAAATTCATGCACCTCAATGTAATATGGATGAATGGTTCCATTTTTTCCTAGTGATATTTTCGGAGACATGTTTCCCATTCTTTGTAAATGTTTCTGATGAGAAATGTTTTTTCTGTTTATGATGGACAAGGATTTTTCCTCTGCTGTTTTATATCTAATCTCACATTAGTGAGTTCAATTTTATTATGTTTCAGTGTTATATGTAACAATGAACACTGTTTTTCAGATGTCTTGAAAAAGAAAATAAAGATTTTCGAAAGCTCGACAATTCAATAAAGAGTTTCACCATATCAGGCCAAACTCAATTTATGACTACAATCCCAAGGTTAATTTTCATTGCATGAGGATTTTACAAATTACGACGGTATATATATATATATATATATATATATATATATATATATATATATATATATATTTATATATATTTTGGTTTCTTCTCATTTGTTCAACGTTTCTACTTTGAACTCATTCTCAACAAATGTCTGCCATATCGTTCTAGCCAATTCTTCCCCTTACGAAATAACCAATCAAGACAAATTAGAGACTTCAACTGTTTGTTCGCCGAAGATACTGATTCATAATTCTTCCCAAATTTTATCCGACTCCAGAATCTATGGAATTCGAATGAGATTATTCCATTTCTGATCACTTGGACAGAATGAACCAATGAGCACAACATTGTACCCATGATTGTCACTGGGTTTATTTCATCACTGACCACATCAATTTCAGCTGTCTCGATTTGTCCAAACGAAAGTTCGAAATGATTCTAGCTTCAAGCATAATTTGAACAATGAAAGAAAAAGTATGTGGAAATTATCAGGGAATTGTAAGATTTCGACAACACTTTCGAAAAATGACAATGATTTCATCCTCAACAAATAAAACCTGCTAATTTGAAGTGTTCATCTGTTGAATTTTCAAATTTGTGATTTCTGTAGATATAATCATGAATAAATAACAGACATATTCGTACCTCTTTTCCTTAAATAACCAACATTATACTGAATATTTCCATCGTATGTTAAAAATCCCATATGAAGCGGGACATTTTCGATCAATTACAGCGATAAATTCCCGGCGGGACATTTTCTGGCTGGTAAATACCCGGTAGGTATTGAAAAATACCCTCTCGGTCCGTGTATCTATAGTAACGATTGTTAAAATGTACATTTGTCATCTTGACAGGCATAAATACTGAATTTTAAACGTCGTTGTTTTAACTCCGGAAATATTCTACCGAATTACACTCGTGCATCAAAATAAACCTGATAATTT
Source organism: Zygogramma bicolorata (assembly GCA_032362365.1). Lineage (NCBI taxonomy): Eukaryota > Metazoa > Arthropoda > Insecta > Coleoptera > Chrysomelidae > Zygogramma > Zygogramma bicolorata. The sequence goes on along the minus strand of JAVJAQ010004948.1, from coordinate 209,333 downwards.
TCCATTCAAGCATGTTGTCAGTAAAAAAACTGCGTTCGATTATTATTATATTTTGCTAAAAGAGCCCTCCTCCTTCGGAGTCGGGCTCTTTCGACAAAATAAAAAAAAACTCATGCAGTTTTTAGACAACATGCTTTCATGGAAAATTATCGGTAATTTTGAAGCACTTGTGTAATTACTCCCGATAATTTCAAGAATCGAAACAGCTCGAGAGGTGACAAAAGTATCGGTAGGAATAGTCGGAAACGTAGTTGGTCGTTGATTCGGGACCCCATCATGGCAAAGCCCACTTCTTTTTTATTTGGGTTTTTCTTATCTGCTATTCCACACGGTTCATTTTCGAGAATCAGATTCGTCATTTTAGGGTGGAATTGACAGTTGTAGTTTGCTCAGGAAATACCAACAGAACGAAAAAAAGGCATTATTCTAGCAGATTCATTTCAACCATACCTACATCAATTCATTCGAGTAAGGTTTCCTATGTCTACCAAAAAATTATTGGCAATACAGGATAATGCTTACATATTCATTTCTAGCATTATGGAATTTTTTTGGTGCAATAACACTACAAATTAGTGGGTTACCTCTACGGACAAGAAGAGTTTGCGTACGAAAAGTGAGTGAGGACGAAAAATACTTGCATTCAAAATAGTCGATTTAACATTCGGAAATCGGTCTATGGAATATAATTTTTTGTACAAGTCGTCAAAAAATGAGTTCGTATATACCTTTCCATTACCGGACAGTGAGTAGCGTATATTTTCAAATTAATTTCAATTGGGGAATAGAAAATAGTCCTTTCGGGTATTATTCCGAGTGCAGAATTTTCAAGATATCACAGATATATTTATAATAATAACGCAATCTAACCAATCAGTCCCCCTACGGATTGGTATCTTGATTTGTCTGGTCGATCTGGATCTGGAACGACTTGTAACAATATCAGAAACAAACAAGTGCAAGGATAAGCGAATTGAAAGGTGTTAGAAGACTCCCCTGTTGTGAACTGGTGTCGCTGATGTATATTATGTGATAACTCTGATATTTTTCAGCGACACTGCTGTATACACACATCAGAGCCAAAATCTCATGGAAAAGAATGCTTTCAAGCAAGAGGCGTAATAAGAAAATCCTAACTAACCAAATGCATATTGATTAATGGGTAGTTCCTCATTGTAATTGTAGTTCAAAACTAGACAGCACACTCAATTTATGAAAATTTCAAATTGACCGTGACAGTTAAATGTACATCCTTTTTTGTGCAGCGGGGATTTGAGCGATTACTCCAAGATCCACTTTCCATAAGTGTTGCTGAATTATTCAATTCTGGCCCAGCGTTTCGATGAATCACTTTCATTTGATGGATAATCGTCAAATGTTTCCACTACTAACCACGGAAAAATCTCGCAGACCTCTTATCGTAAATTCTGAGATATATCAAGCTGAATTCAACTATAAATTCTGTTGTTTACGATGATGTTTCAAGTCGAGTACCAATTTGAGCAGATATTTTGCTGAAATGAGACCCTGTATTTACATTCTGCAACATTGGCACAAAATCTTATTAGCTCATTTGCATTAGTATTGCGAAAGTTTGCATACAGAGGTAAGAAACTCAGATTCCACGGAACTGAACATTCGGAATAATAAAGTGAAACAACGCTTCTTGGATTGTATCACAATAAGGCCGACTGCGGGTGCAAGGCAATAAAAGAGATTCAGTTTAGTATTTGGAATAATGAAGAATTGATATCGTGTTTCTGGGAACTTGTAAATGTGTTCTTCTCGATTGAACCCGTCTCCACAATCGAATATCAACTCTCAGTAATCGAAACTTGTGTCAGCAGTGAACTTAACACGCTACCTTGAACCACTTTCAGAATGTTTCAAAGATTGTGTCCGAAAAATTCTATACAAATAAATCTTAACAACAAACAAAAATCGGGTCTCTTATATCAATTTTGAATCTCTGAGATGACAAGTAAACAAATGTTTCGAAACACGAACTAGACATTGTTGCATCCTTACACATTAATCATCAAACTAACTGGAATATGGATGGAGTTTCATGTTCTTCAACTATATAAAAAAACTAGAAAAATCGATTACTTTTTATCACTTCAATTATGTTTAGAAAAGCTAAGACGTTTATTATTAAATATTTACGAACAACTTTGAATGAGTTTTCCTAGAATTTCTGTTGTTGGAAAAATATACCCATTATACGTTGAAATTTGTGTTTGGAATGAAAACAGTCTGTCACTTGTAATGGAGAGTCATTTACGTTTCTGATAATCTCTGAACAAAATTTCAATTTTTCTCATTTTGACGGTAGTTTATTTAGTCTATATTGCAGCATGAATAGATTTGACAACAAACAATCGTTACGGTGATGGATATATTGAAGATTCAATAAAAAATTAACCTGCTATTACCACCGTGAATGAAAGCTATTTTTGTTTCCAATGTTCGATAGTAAAGCACGGAATCAATAATAGGCATTGTGATTACTATGTCGGCAGAAGTAATTAGCTGAAAAAATATCGATCATAGTAATGCTGTAGCGGGGAAACAGATTTCAGTCTTCAAGAATATCAAGATAATTGAAAGAAGCAGCTCGAAGCGTGGTACAAAAAATGTCAATTCGGTCAGAGTATTCCTTGTGGACAAATACTACATATCGTCAGGGCTGCCGTTTCGGAAATGTCAGAATGTACCAGAATTAAAAAAGTACCTGAAATAATATCCGCAAGCTGAAATGTGTCATCTGTCATACTTTTTTCTGAAAGGCCAGTATAAATTCACTGAAGGGCCATCAATCTATCTATACTATCTTGTTTGTTTGTTTGTAAGGGTAATATTCGAAAATACTGATCCGATCATGAAAATGCTTTCAATAACAGGAAGCTACACTATTCAGGAGGGCTGTAGGCTAATTCTACTATGATCGAAAAGTTCAATGGAAAATGATAGTATATGTAAATCAAGTCTGAGAAAATCAGGCGAAATATGATGCTTCATAGGCGTGCGCTGACTAAACGGTTCGGTTCCATCTCACCTCCACTGTGAGTCATGGATCGCCTCCGTTGGATAAGATTCCTGTCAAAAATATTCGAGTTTTGACAATTTCGACAACATTTTGCAAAAAATGCAAAATTCGGATGTATGGAAATATGCCTTCGAATTGATTTGTGATAGTAAGCATGAAACAGTCACAAAAGACATACAGGCACTTGGCACTCTTGGCGGTCTCATAGAAAACGACTCGCAGTGAAAGATTTTATGTAAATCTATCAATTCCTCCCTGTTTTTTTCTTGAAGAATATGCATATTTTCAAAATGTGTAAACGTAGGTACTCAAAATAATAAAAATGTTCTCACGTACTACATTTGTTTCTATTCGGAATATTCTCAATGAACTGCTTTGAAATAAGCTGATTTCTTCAAAACATACCGAATTGATAGGGATAAGGCTCAAGTCATCTACATATATGACAATTCACTAAGAGTATGTAATCAGTTCTCAGAGGCAACTACTCTGAAACCTCATTAATGTAACATTTTCACTTGATTGTCGGTTTTTTTAGAGAATATTCTGAAAAATTAGTGATTCTACCAAAACTACACCAGATATTCCTTTGAAGGCATTCACAACTCGATGAATCATAGTGAGGACCATATTTTGAGAGTGAAATTTGTATTCGATCAGATCTCTGCCGAAAAGTCTCAACGCAATGCTTGCTGTACCAGGTTGCTAAATAGTTTAGATACAGTTTCATCAACCCTAAATAAATCCTAAATAGGTTATGATGTTGATTATTTTCATCTTGAAAATATGTAAGCCACAAATAGAGAAAATGTTTTTATTGAAGCTCCAATTCATCTTCAATACATGAACAAATGATGTCATAGTCACCATGCTTTCCACTGACACCACATCCATCAACAGCATAGTTACCTACATTTTGAAACCCAATAAAAACACAACAAAAATCCATTTCGTCATAGATATTCTCGATTAACTGTTTGAAAATAGGATATGAAGTAGGTATCAAAAATTCTGTTGAATCAATATCATCAGTTGAAATACATTGAAAATGATTTGAATTATCTCTTATAATTTCATTTGCTTCAAACTCTTCCCCAGCATTATATCCAGTACCGTTCCATTATGGAACAAATGTCACATATTTCCAACATCAATATAATCATCTGTTCATTTGTAAGCTGTTTAGTTTCACGCCGCTTGAACATAGTTCGATTTTTTTCCGACACAGATCATTGCGAGAATCAAATAACTCATGCTAATTCCGCAACTGCCATCGCCAATTTACTTCAAAGGGCGTGCGAATAAATATGAAAAATGTTGACTTGCACGCTGTATATTAATGATGCGCCATATCGGAGCGGCAATCTCCCTAATGTTTGATATAGTCGACGGATATGATTTATTTTTTATATGAAAGCACTATGGTGTGCACGGGCATGAATAATGCAAGTCATACGAGACCGAGGTATATGTGACAAGTTTAGAGAGAGTTATTCGACTTCAGGGACAACCCTGCAGACCCTGTAAAAATGAGCTAGAGATGAAAATTTATTATACACGGTGAATCGATTAATACATCAAGAGATCTGAATTCGACATAGGGTGAGCGATTGTACTGAACTAAAGTTCATCTCAATTTGTGATAGTACTCATTTTTACTTTGGTCTCTTATTCAGTTCACACTCTGGTACCTGTTCTGTGGGAAGCGATAAGCCAGATAAGTTGAAAATGTCATTTACCTCTGAAAATTCGAAAAATCATAAGAAAGATTGTAAAGTTTTGGAAAAGGAATATATTTTCTATAATATGATTGAATATCAAATGAAAACGAGTGCTCTCTTGAAACTTTCTTTCGATATTCTTCCTCAATTTTCATTAGATTGATTTTTTATTCTTTCCATTATTGTTTTTCTCTTTTACTACATATTTTGCCTTCTTATTATTCTTATCTTATTATATATTGTTTTTCTTGAACTTTTTTATTCATTTTTGCTCATTGTTTAAAATTTTTTATTTCTCTTTCCCAGAATAACACCATCAGGAACATGTTATACCCACTCAGAATATTGATGAAAAATATGTAAAAAAAAAATGAAAATTATATAAAATTTTGATAAGACGGAAACCAACAGAAAATTAAGTTTTATTAAATGAATTCAACGTCTCCATTATTTATATTTCATATTCGAATCAAAAATATAATGGAATCTCCCTGTTAGTGAACAGGAACAGGTATTTATCAGAGAAGTAGTTGCTTCCTAACAGGTGTTAGTCCGTCAAGCTAGTATGTAGGTATTTGGGAATGGTTCGTTCAGAATTTCCTCGGTTATCATCGGTCTCCAAAGACTATAACCGAATATGTTGTAGAGGCATTTTGATTTCATTATTGGTTCTCATAAAGTAAAATGAATGGAAATTACAAACATAAAACCACATTCAATTGGAGTTTTACATTTTTTTGATGGACATGAGTAACTAATGTGCTTTAAATGAGAAGAGAGACGTAAACACTGAAAGAAATTATGAACCACAAACAAGTCTACCATTGCCTTTCCAGTGGGTGAAACATCAGTAATTACGCACAATGAATACATGTCTTTGTCGCTATAATCCCTCCAAACACAGTGGGTCTACATAAAGATGCCAATACACGGCCTACTGTCGACACCCTATACAAGAACATTGCACGAGTTCAAAGATTTTCATTTAATTCCATTTACTGTTATCTATATATTTGTATGATACTCATGATTTCACAAATTTATTATATTAAAAGTTTTCATGATTTTATTGCAGAGAAACCGTTAAACAGATATCATATCTTTCAAACGTTTACTTTCGTCAACAGAGCAAATATCGTGAAAACATTTTTATGAAAGTGCCGGCTTCTTTCAACCGTACAATAACTGCACTGACTCTGGAATTCTCGGACATAAAATGTCGACATCAAAAAACAAATCTCCAACATATATTTTTATTCGCTGGAACTCTTCACGCTACTTTGTCACGGTTTCATACTCTCACAATCTGCTCGTGCATGCTCTCACTTCAGGTAAAATTGTTCTTGTGAATAACCGGATTTTCTTTTATTCTCGAAATATGCTTTCATCTCACAGGGGAGTAGCTGTGGTTGATGATTCGTGAAAAATAGCAAGTTGCGATACAAGTATGATCAGGCGAAATTACTGCGTCAAACTCACACAAAGCCAGTAGTTATTTTTTTATTTTCTCGGAGAGATATATATGTAAGAGAGATTTTACGATCTGTTGAAATTATGTGGACCGTTGATGTTTCATCAGGAATTCCAACGTTCAAGAATGATTGGCGGGAAGAACGCTTGAATGTTTTCTCTTCCATCAAAAACATACGATGAGTTGTGATTACCCTTGCACTCAAGGTTCACGTAAACCCAAAATTAGTACGTTTCTGGGGCGCCAGATGGCGGGCGCCACAGTCGATTAACTATTGAATCCACTGGAATTACAGAAATTTTTCTTCGATTCGTCTCCCATTTCAGAATATCTGGAGTCGCTTTTTGCAGTGTTGCCAAGTCGAATTAAGCTTGCCTCGGTCACATAAATAAGGGACGTGGAAACTTGGATTTATTATTATGAATTGAAAAAAATATTTCATGAAAATAACATCGACAATACTCGTACGCATGTTATCATTCATGTGAAAAGTATGAGAACAATGCGAGACAGCAAATAATAAAATTTGTTCTAGCTGTTCTGGAACGTTGCAGAATATCACTTATGGACGGAGCCCACGATCTTAGCTTTAATTCACTTGTATTGAATATGTTCCCCCGACGTTATCAAATCTTGTCCTAAAAATGAGAAATTGCGGGCGTTAATTTGAATAGTGAGGGAATGAAATCTTATTTTGAAAATAGTTGAAGAGATATAAAATGATGTCATGGTGTGCAACCCACTTATCCCGATCTATTCCAATATTTTATGACTCTATTCATATAACACCATCAGAAACACTGAATAATTTCTTTTCTTTTTTCTCAAACGACAGATTTCTTCGAAAAGTTTCATAATTTTCCAGTTCAGTGGTTGTTACATGTTAAAATTTACCAGGTTAATTGAACGTGCGATATTTTAGCTACATAGAAAAATGAACATTTTTAATTTCAACGAAAAATTCACAGAATCACTCCTACTACAAGAAAGTTCATCTTCATTTTCCTTTCGGACGTGTCATTCAAATTCTCTCTCTCTCTCTCTATTATTTCTTGGCCTTTGCTTCCGCGCATCATTCAAATTCGATCTTCACGTAGGCGAATGATATTTACAAAGAATGAGGATACTGACGCCAATTGAGGAATTCCATTCACTTTCGCTTCTTTCACATGACAGTTGACTGGAGCATAAGTGAAAATATAGCTATCACCTATGCAGAATGTTCCAACGAAAAATATGCACCTAGCTTTTCTCCTTCATTGGAGTTTGAAGCAAATACGCTCAGTTATGTAAAGTTTATCTTCGAAGGGGATACATTTTACTCATATTTTCTGATCTCTGCTTTCAAAATTATAGCGAGGGGGTATAACAACCCTGGAATTTCAAAAGGAAAGCGCGGTCGAGTGATATATAATGTAAAAAGATACGATATTATCACCCCAATGATACCATATTCATTGAAATAGCCAGTAGGCTTAATCTATATATTCTCGTCCAAGTTTGTTTTCGTCATTTTTTCTTTGACGGTTCTGGTCGCCTAGTCGTTGTCGTCATTGTCGATGTCACAGTGCCGTGTTCACAATCAGTACATCGGCATCTTTTTCAGTTTGCCCAACCGTAGAAGTGGCTGCCTCGATTTTTTCTAGCACGGATATCAAGCAAACTCTGTTTTTTCCATAAGCCATGAATCGTTCTTGAGATACTTGAACCGTCATTGTCTCAAAAGAACTTCCGCAGACGTTTGCTCCGTTGTTCGGTGAAGTCTTCTTGCGCTCTTGGTATCTTTCTTGTGCCCGACTAAAGTTAGCTATTCATAGAAATTACAATATAAGGTAGTTCAACGACTACCTGTAAATATTTTTGATCCGATGTCGACTATAAAAACTACTTAATCCGATTAATTTCTCAACCAACTAAAAAGCAGGCTATTGTTGAGAAATTATTCAGAATAAGTAGTAGTAACAAATGAAGTCCATATAGGACAAAAAAATTTTGCCGATAGTTGTATTTCCTTATGTTGTGAATTATATAAATAATTAACTCCAACAATACATCGTTATCCATTTTTACAAAATTCACCGTGAGATAGATTGGGCGATTTCCTTGCTGAACTTGGGATATAGGTTATAGAAAACACTCGTTGAGACACTTCAGGATTATCATCCTCCAGTAAATTGATAGGTAGAAGATGAATCATTTCTCTAAGGTATGTTCTCGTTGGGAAGTCAATCGGACTATTCATATCCTATAAAATACTAAGCGTAGAAGGGAATTACAGGAATATCGCTGTTATGGCCACAAATCCGGCTTTGGAGGGTCTAATCAAATGAAATTATATATATTCGGGAAAAGCCGATCTCATTAGTCCCAGCGGAGTATCGGTCGTATTGAAACGATGAACAGAATAAGCTCAGACATGTGGTCTTGTTTCCTGTTTGCAGCAGGTTCGTTCAACTGATAGTAATCATTGCTGCATTGTCAATATAGGAAGGTGGGTAAAGGATACTGAAAATGCATTAAAAATTCAAATACACGGGAGTAGTTGCACTAGAGCATCAAAATTCCGATAATCATGCATGGAAGCGTGTTGTTTTATAACTGCATGGAATTATTTTTATACTTTTACGAAATAAACCAATTCAAAGTGCTGTTGGGAAAAAATATGAATATTGACGAATGCAGTTTGTGAGAATGAAAAATATATTATATATATATATATATATATATATATATATATATATATATATATATATATATATATATATATATATATATATAATTTACTGAGTTATCGCATGTCTGCCATTCTGATCACGAGACATAGTTGGCCACTAGGGCCTTTTTTCATTGTGTGTTGGCTAAAATGCACAACACATTTTCCTGCAGACTTTATGCTGAATCAGGCGGTAAACTTGTATATAATAACTAAATTTAATGACCTTGGTGATGGCAACTGTCACTAACGGATGCATATCGAGTAAAAGGTGTTCTTAGTAATTTTTGTTGATTTGTTGTATTATATCAAGAAAGAGCCATGGAAAGAATATGTTGTAGTGAATAGAAGAATTTCACTAGGAACAGTTGCGTCATACTTTTGTGATGATACATTTTCACCATTTACTGAAGACGTAGGAGACGAAAGCAAGAAAATTCAGCTGAAAACTTTGAATTATCGCTGTTAGGTCGAATATTCCCTTCATATATAAAATGTCCCATGAGAGCAATGCAATTATTGAAAACTTACAGCGGTAATTGCATTGTATCAAGTCACCATAACAACACATTTGAAACCGTATCGCTAGACGTCGGTAAACAACACAAATAAATGTCAGATAGACTTCAAAAATAGAAAAACATTTCGCGTTTAGGTTAGTACTCCATACAATCTATAGAGGAAAGTATAAATGAACAAAAAATAACATTTCCTTGAGAATTTCTTTATTCGTGAAATATTTCAATGAATTACATTCGTGCATAAAAATGACCAGATAATTTTGCATTCAAGCGTGATATCTTATACAATTGCATTCGGTTATTTTCATATTTTGTAAAAGAGCCTTCGTCCCTTGGACTCGGGCACTTTCGCCAAAATATGAAAATAAACTTGCAATTTTTAGATATCACGCTTTCTTGCAAAATTATCGGTAATTTTTATGCACTCGTGCAATTATAACCGAAAATTTCACTCGTCATATGGAATACTCTGATTTGTCGAAAAGATTCGCGTTTATCTCTCATACGAAGACTTAGAAAAGATACACATACATAAAAAAATGGATTATTTCGAGTTCGAAGTCGATATTTTTTTATTTGAATCTGGAAATTCATTTTGTTCCGTGACTTCGATATTGTATGTTTTATTATTTCAGTTTCCAAAACTCGAATTTCATAGGACTCAATTGAATTTCAGCTCACGAATTTTAGCCTTGTTAGCGAAACGCGCGTCGAGTGTAAATAATATCAGTTTGGTGTTAGGGTAATTGATCTCTCTAAAAAGTTTCATCAATAAGGTTCGTTCGAAACAATTTTGTGAATAACAGGTAGAGTGGATGTTAAGTCGAAAGCTTTCATTTTCATTGAACTTCATTATTTTGAAATATCAATAACTCCAAAATTACTGGGGCAGATCTGGGTTACTGAATACTGGAACCAACATTATTTGAACAAGATGAAAGAAAAATAAATTACATCACTAGTGGGAAATTTTGGCATCGATGTCGAGTTTAGTCCAGATTATGTTTATCTGTGATAATTTTTGGAAGGTTGAAGCTGTCAACTGCACAATCATCTGATCAGCTTAACAGTACACAACTTCCAGACGCTTCTTCTTTGAAACAGTGGTTTCATCCGGCCAAGTCCGAGAAGAATCACAACGTTTTTGTCATTGTAAAGCAATTCAAACAAAGTGGATTCCTTAAATATTAGCAATTGCTCGAATTTTCATATTATGATAAATAGTGATAAAAATAAGTGTTTCTGTTCAGTGCATTGAATCTGCGTTAGCTGTATTAGCGTGAAGGCGAATTTTCATTCTTCACAGAAATGTGTCACGCCGATTTGTTATTCTACTCGGTTACCATCAAATAGTGTCCCACACACCCGAAAACATATTTATTTCTAGAGGTCGCAGTGTGACAGATAACAGTGTAGTATGTTGGGGCACGTAGAATGCTCTGTTAGAACGCTTCTGTTTGTGATGTTACAATGAAACTTGAGGCAATATTTTGAAATAGCTATTTGTATTACAAGGGAGCAAATTGCTACTGCTCCTCTTGAAGATGAAGTTTCAATCATTCAAGGGATGAAAAGGCACTTTACTCCCATGTTATACATGTGATTTTTCCGCCCCGCTTGAATAACAAGTGATTTGAAAAAAATTATTCAACTAACAAATAAAACTTAATAATGAACTGAAACTAAGAAGTAGGTACAGTTTAGTATGTTCCTGAAATTCCCAGAACTAGGAGAACCTACAAATCAAAGAATTTGAAAAAATAAAAGAAAAAGGTCTTGACGCTGGACTCGAACTAACACCTCTATTACCCAGTGTACCTATCAAGAGCGATGTTTGATAATAATCAATCTCTGCGCTATGAAGGCGTACAGATTATTTTTGTGGAATCATGAATATAGCGCATTGCTGTAGCTCTATTATAATATTTGACGTTTAGCTTATATTTTTTCAATATATTCATTTCTAGAAAATATCTTACCTTCTCTACTGATTTGTACCATTTTGCAAAATGCAAGAAATTCTATAAATGAACGATAAAATGTATACTTATATAATAAAATATAGCTTGGGTCGTCAATGCCGTATAAGTTATTTCACTGCATGATCAAACGTCACTTTTACTTTGCCTCCCTTGAAAGGGAAAGTACGACTTTGTCCCCTATAATGAGGACATCAGGAAATGTAAACTTCGGATAGAGGAAGGCAGAAAAAATATTCGCTTTTCACTAATAATATGTTGAGATAGCAGTTGATGACTCAGTTATTTATTGGTTCTTCATAATATCAAAATTGAGTTTATCCAAATTATACACGATCATTTTCCAGTTTCCAAAGAGAAAAGAAATACGGTTGAAGTATTGAGATTCCAAGAGAACCTATATACGCTCTCTGCATGAAAGTTTCATCAAGGTCAGAGGAGTGAAATTAAGTTAAGGCCTTGGTTGAAGTGGCGCTGGGATATTATTCTACAATATAATCAAAACTGTAACCACTATGTTCATCGTGCACATTTCATGACTTACATTTACATGAATGGAAAAATCCTAACAAAGATTAAATCATTCACCAAATACTTTCGGTTTTGAATTTTCGAGCGAAACACGCAGATAGCACAAAGACATCTTGAAGAAATCTTAAAGTTATTTCATCCAAGACATTTATGATATGTTAAAGATATAGGTACATATATCTTTAATATATTTTCGAAACGTTTTAAATATGTTAGTTTGTTACAAAATACGACCTTTTGAAAATATCTTCTTATAGTATCTTGAATATATCATTTTCTAACATCTTGAAGATATTTCTATAACATTTCAAATATATTATATAATTTTTTGATCGAATCGCATTAAAAAATCAATGGATTTTCTTAAACACAGTCATCAAACTTGAAGACTATTTAATCTCATTATACATATTTCAAATGAAACAAAATAATTCACTTCACTAATAGAACCGCTGTCTGAACTATTTTCTTCCGAAGTAGCGTCATTATTCTTTTCACTACGAGTTTCACTATTATGGAGTGAAATGGCCGAGTTCATTTTCCTAGAATCAGAACTAGATTCACTGTTGCTTTCTCTTGAGTTCAGCTGCATGGCTCTTGTGGCCTGCATATAATATTTCTGCAACCCACTCCTCTTCATTTTCAACTTGATACTTGAGAAGAACTACACTCCAAAGAATACTATAATGAAATTAATGAACGGCAACCGCGGCAAAACGATGCTTAGGTTTCAGGTTTTCAATTTAAGATCAAGAATCAACGGCGGCGCATTGACCACGATAGCTAGCCGCGAAATTAGTGTCCCCGGTCCAAATTGATAAATGTTACAAGATCATCTGATTGTCTTTTTCCATTCAAACAAGTATGACATCAATATATTCTTTATTTTCTTCAATATACATAATATTCACAAAAACAGTTTCGTATCGAGGGGGTAGAGATTTATTCATTCTGCTTCTTAAAAACATTCATCAGATACCCTGGGTTGAGGATTTGGTCTTATATAGTATATTCTCAAGATATCTCAAAGATAAGATAAATAAGATAACTTCGAGTAATCTTTTAAACGTCTTAAGACCTTACGACATTATTTGGGTACAAATAAGATATATTGAAATTGTCCTGTGTTATATGGGCACTATAATAATAATCTATTTCCAGGATGCATAATAGCACAAATAGAAAAAGTCAAAATGACAAAGTACAAAATGATTCATCACAATGGAAAGTATTCATTCAATGTATACACGTTTTTGTCGATTAAAAACATTTTCAAATAGTGTTCAAAACTGCTCAGTGTCGGAGTTTTCTTCACTTCCGTAAGAAGTTTGTTATAAATTCTCAGGCCTGAATGGAGCCACGACTTGACACAAATGTCATACTTGAAGAAAGGAGCATAGAAGCTCCTATTTTGTTTAGTATAATAGTTGTGAATGGAAGAGTTCAAAATCAAGGCATTTTTATTAGTGTTAATATGTACACAAATTTCAAAAATGTATAAACTACAGAAAGTTAAAATTTCGAAACTTTTGAAGATCTCTCTGCATGACTTTCTGTCAATAACATTGGCCATGATTCAAATAATCCTTTTTTGGATAATAAAAACATTAGTTGCCTGAACTGAAGCACCCCATATACAGATTCCATATCTCAAACGTGATTGGACCTGAGCGTAATATACTTGTACCAATTGAGGTAGAGACAGTACAGTTCTCAGATTTCTGAAAAGGTAGCAAATAGAATTTAACTTGCTGATGAGAAAATTGCAATGGCGTTTCCAGTTAAGGTGCTCATCAATAAATACTCCTAAAAACTTCGTAGACTCAACTTTCCCAATAAATTTGAGCTGATGTTTATTTCAATTTTCCTGCATATTCTTTGTATCATATCATATGAGTTTTGGAACTGTTAAAATACAGAGAATTTCTGTTACACTATGCTGACAGATTACCTAAATTCTCCTTACAGGACTCATACAATTTCTCATCAGTTTTTTCACTGACGATTATCGATGTGTCATCGGCATATCTTATGAAGGTTGCATTCTTTGCAATATCATTCAAATCATTAGTATAAAGTAAAAACAATATGGGCCCTAACACGGATCCTTGAGGCACTTATATATTGATACGAGAATGTTCAGACTTTTTTCGCATGATACATGAGCTAATTCTTGTCGCAACACCAACGAATTGTTCTCTGTCAGAAATGAATGACTCGATCCAGTCAAATGCCACTCCTCGAATTCCATACGCATATAGTTTATCCAGAAGGACATCTTGCTGGACGCAATCAAACGCCCAACTCAGGTCACAGAACACCCCAACTGGACATTTCTTTCAAATACATGAGTTTGTCGAAAAACGACAGCAATGCTGTAGTCGTAGATTTTCCCGGTAAAAAACCAGGCTGATTATGGAAAGAAATGTTCATCTTGGCAAATTTCAAAAGTCGTTCTGAGAAGCTATACTTGAATATTTTTGTAAATGAGGATGCCACTGAAATAGGTCTATAGTTCTTTACTAAATGACTATCGTGTTTCTTGAATATTGGAATAACTTTACTCAGTTTCAAACTCTAAACTTGATTGAGAGATAGTTGGCAAAGTAATACAAATGAGTTTTAGTTTACTCCAAACAGGCGCTGTGATCCTAACTGATATCCCAATACATAGTGTATGTATATGTATTGACGTGAAAATGAAGACTACCTTGATCATCATCACCTGCATTTCTTATTACTTCTGAATGAAAAGTCAACTGTCTTTATTTGAAGATCAGTAATCTGAAATGTTCGTCAGTTACATTATTTGCAGCAGTAGAAAAATTTCTACGTCCATGATTTGCAGTCAAACGAAATAACAGCATTGTCATATTTTATATTCAGAAATGTCTCCACAGAGTTCATTGTGATCCTCAAAATAATCACTCAAACCCTTTCATACAATTCATATTTTTTCCACAGTTCCTCCCCCCTAAATCCAATCCATTTTTTTCCAGTGGAATAGAGAATTTATCTCTATCGAATTTATAAAAATATCACAAAATGTTCCTTGTCGGAATAAAAATCGGTCTATCGTAGAGGTAACACTGCTTTCCTTTCGAGATCACTTGTTTCGTAAATGTGTTTTGTGCGAATGGCTAGATACTCAACAACCTTTGATTCCCTTCCTTTCAGTTGAAACTAATAATTACCCGCGTTAGTTCAGAGACAAGGGTACCAAGCGTATCTCCACTTTTCACGTACATTAACAGTGCATAACAATTATCATATTCCATGTACATACGTAAAAGGAAATTCAAGAACACAGACGATCGTTAAAACGAAATGGCTTCGCATTCATGGTCCCCTTGAGGAAACTTCTGTGCTTATGGCACTCAATAATATATTACCTCAGTGGCACAGGTTTTTCTTGGGGATAATCGACTTGAAATGTATAGATTAAAAAAACTGTTCGAAGAAATGTTCTGATGTGATTTATAGTCTACGAAGAACGAATATTAAGTAGAACGGGGGATGTGTTTTTATTGGCAATTTCAAGAACTATGGTGCTTGGTGAAAAGTATCCAAATGATATTCTACGATGGATTTGATTCAACGAAAAAATTTTTTGAGAACCCATTCATACAACTATCCACTTCACCAAGATTTTATTCCATAGTCACAGTCATATGTTGCCCTAAGGAAAAGTTAGTTCAGAGGCGGAAACTTTCGTGTCATACATGTCAACTTTCTGACATACGGAATTTTCTTTCGACATGCAAAATTTTATTGCGACATGCTGTCAGTTTCGTCGCAAAAAAAATCTTTTTTTTTACAAATACTTTTCTTGTTCGTTATGAAACAGAATAAAAAATAATGAAAAAGGGTTCTTAGGTTGCATTAAATTGCAGTAATGAACTGTCATAGAGAACGAGCAGAAAAGCAAAAAAAAGAATTTTTTTTTTCAGGAAATTGATTGAAGATTTCATTAATTATAACAAAGTTAGAGCTGCGACATTCGAAGTCTCCGAAGTCAAATGAAATATGATGTATGTATGTAAGTAATAAAGTGCTTTTTTCACACGCTGTCCCTCTCTTCGAAGCAGTAATTTTATTGTTTTATATTCCTTTTTATCATCAAACTTGGGGAAGTTCACGATCGATTTGGAAACTTCCACAATTAAAATATTCTGACATGCGGAAAAAATGTAAGTGTCTGCCCCTGAGTCAGTTATAGTCAAAACAAGTTCCGAAAAAATGAATTATAAGTAGAGAAAACTATTCTAGAAACAAAAAAAAAGAAAACGAATAAAACAAAACCTCTTTTTCGAAACTTGCACTATCAACATACGTCATTTCACAATGTATTCGATATAAAAGCTCCTCGCAAGAATTGAGTACTCTTATTTACTCAGTATGAAAATTCAAAATATCAAAATCAATGAGATCAAGTTTTTTGATTTATCTTTTCATCTACACAGATAGATCTAGCGACAAGTTTCCATATCATATAAAATTGTAATGACGTTATACGTATATAATAAAAGTTTCAGAAGTAAATTTTATTTATCAGTATGTTGATCTCATTCAACGCATCATTGATGCAAGGTCGTTTGCCTGATGATTTCTAACACTATAACACTTCAATCATCTTTCTGAAATTATTCTACTTCCAACTCATGACCACGCATGTTTGACCAGTAGCGAACAGCTTCGAGCCTAAGTATACAACGGCATGGACGACAATATTACGAGTATCGAAGGAATATTCGTCGAGCCTCACTCACAGAGCTCCGTTCAGAAGGGTGAGAGCTAATTAAGATGAGCTAATATATCACAGGGTTCTCCCTGGTGCCATGAGGCGGTACGTTCACGACACCATGTTACACCTTGATGTCAATCAGGGGGTGTATTCTTGAGATAAATGCGTATACGATGTTGTGTTGTGTCGCAGTTCAACACATCTAGTCCAGATCGCTCCGCATCACTTCATTTAATTGCATGACCCAAGCATTGACCCCTAGTACTCGGCACGGCCTCACCTCGACATGGGTGTTTGGAAAGATGAGCCACTCACTTCAGCTTGATGTTTACTTTTGCCTTCAGAGGATTCCAGGAATTTCTCTGACTGGCTTGGGTCGATGGGCAATCGTTGGTTGCTCAGACAGCAGCCCTGGTAGTTGGCATATCTAGATTGAATACGACAACGAACCTGGTAGCACTGTGGATTCTTCTGGGTTCTCCTACAGTTGAAATAGCAAATGCGCTACCGTAAAAATCAGTAAGGCACCCCAGAGCGTTCTGGCATCCAGGACAAATTGCCAATCCTTATACACAGAAGGCTCTGCCTTTTGAGCGCAGTCGAAAATGTGTATGATGAAAGCAGGTACAAATGAATAAATTAAACCGAAATATAGTACCGGGTTTGATTCTGAAGTAATCCTTCTACTAGATTGCAAATAACTCCAATATAATAATCGAGAACTCCAAAAACCCCAGTCCATCCAAAAGCCCACTCTCAGCAAGTACTTCATTTGATTGATTTAGAGTGAAGTCACTCCATTTGATAACCGTATGGTTTTAGTACATCCAAAGGCGGGTTGTAACAAGACAGGTTAATTGTGGTTCAAGTGGACCGATTTCAGTTGTCAAGCAGCAAACAAACTTTTGGCTGATGCTCTGCAACTGAACCACAGTTAACCTGACGTGTTACAACCCGCCCTACAACAACTAGTCAACTATGTTGGATTCAGAATGACATCACACAGCTAACCATGCATTGTTGTCCAAACTGAAAGTATAAAATTTCATTTCAATCGGTTTATGATCCAGAAGTCCAGGGTCCGATCTTTCAAAGGGGCAGAGATTTTTGTCTTCCTCTGTCGTGTAGTGGAATCACTGCCACATTTCATTGTTGATGGGTCTGTGAATAACTATGCCGCTCCCAAGGAAAAGCGTAGGGAGAAGAAGTCAGTGGCGTTTATTAAAGAATACCATAAATTAAATTAGCTACCAGTACTACTGCTGCTACAATATACGCGATAGTTTTCAATGATGAGATTATGAATTCAAAATTTTTCTCGGAACCATATATTGCTATCACATCTATAGCCAGTTTTATGGAAACACGGCACTAACCTTAGCTGGACTCGGAAAGCTTCCAATCTTGGCTCAATGATTCTACTATGGGCACATGGTTTTCGAGTCCAATAATTTTTATTCCACGGTGTAGGCAGTGGTTGTCGAGTAATGATGCCAACGCGCGAAGATTATCCTCAACGAATCTGGTGATAACAATATCAGGAATAACGATGACACAACAGCGTACTCTCCAAAAGTAACGGAACCTTAGGCCTCTTGCACACGACTGGCGTTTCTGCCGGCCGGCTATTTCATGGGGTGGCGATAGCTTATCGATTTTTTTTGTATCATCAAAAACTGTAAAAAATTGTCGCTGTGGTATCTCATCAAAGAGACCTAAGTCATGTGATGACAGTCATTTAGGAATATAAGATAACAAGTTAATGGTCAGTTAGAAGTGACAAAATCTGTATTGAAAGAATCATCAATTACTGCTGACTGCTGTAAATATTTCGTAAGCTGGATGGTGGTAGATTTTTCTATAACTTTCGAAGTAACAGACAGCAACGCAATAGATCTTCAGTAATAAAGTTGACTAGCCTTACCGCACACTTTTAATGATGTTTGACAACGAAAAATATTTAAAACTTGACAGATATATATTGTTTGAACGTCATTTTTTTGTGGTGGATTAATATTTCTTCCGTAGTTTTTTAGGTTTGTAAACTACCACAATCTGAAAAAATAAGAATCAATATTGGAATCTATACAAGTGTAGAAGGGCAGATTTTCAATCTACCCCGAAAAGTTGCTGGGTCTATTGATAAACAGTTCTTTCTGGATAGAACAAGTCCAATTAGACAGCAACTTCTCGTATAACTCAAATTTTGACTATCAAAAAAATAATAAGAACTGGTAAAGATAGTTTTCGTTATTGATATATTCAGATTGTGGTAGTTGGCAGTTATGTTTTTCCATGGATGAGCTGTTTTCTAGGTCTCAGGAAACAACCTCTTAGTCATACGAGAGATTGAATAGTTCACAGAGTACCCATAAATATATTGGCCCTTCTAACAAAAAAATAAAAAAATACAATATCGTGAATAAATATATATGCCTTAAGAAAATTCAGACAGATTTCAAAACAATTCAATAGAATAGTGGTAGTAGTAGTGAATGTAACCTGTGGTATTATACCAATCGTCACTGATCAAACCATAGCACCATAATTATCGATACAATGGTACAATTCCTCTTCACTCATACCAGGATTAGATGAAGATATTTGGTATTCGTGGTGATCACTGACATTTTCAAGGAAACACCACATTGTTGGATAGTGATTTTCTTCAGTTCATAAACTCTGAATAGAAATGATTAGATGAGATTCCGTTAATTATGAAGAGCTTATTGAAATTGAAATTCTAGAAATCAGGGTTTCGTGAGAAGGAATAGTATAACAATTGCTGTACAGTAAAATAATGATATAATTGTCTCCACAATATTCTGATAGTCCAGATATCTCAATTGATGATGAATATTAGATCATTGATTCTTATATCGCAGCTTATAATGAATGACATGAGATCAAAGAAACATAATATCAATCGTATGTTCGGATACGATATCCATTTTATATTGCCAATTCAACAATTAGGTTTCAATGTAAAAACAATAATCACTTTTCAAAATAATATCATCAAAACGTTTTTGAAACACTTATGTTGTAGTTCAAGGTGGATATGAGAAAAG
Source organism: Zygogramma bicolorata (assembly GCA_032362365.1). Taxonomy (NCBI): domain Eukaryota; kingdom Metazoa; phylum Arthropoda; class Insecta; order Coleoptera; family Chrysomelidae; genus Zygogramma; species Zygogramma bicolorata. The sequence goes on along the minus strand of JAVJAQ010004948.1, from coordinate 189,533 downwards.
TCCATGTCTCCATGTGATATGTTTGAATAGTTCATATAATTGTACAGGAAAAAGGACTGACTAGCTCACTATTATCTTTTCGTAAATGATATAAACGTTCATGAATGATATACACTTATGAACAGAGAGTGGTTGCTGCTATCTGATGTTACTTATTTTATACAAAATTTGTATTTTTCCTGCATTGACTTGAAGGAAAAAAGGTCACTTCCTCAAAACTGCTTTCGCTTCATTTATATACAGTGCATTCCTTAAAAGTCACCCCCGTTTTATTCTTTGAACGGGTCAACTCAAAAAATTGAAACTTGGCATAATGAAATTGATGCATGAATATCATATGTTGGAATAAAACTGGCACATGAAAATTTCAAGGTAGCGACTGGGCGCCATCTGGAAACAAAATCAAATGTTAAGGGGGATCTTGTCATACATCATTCTGAAGCTCTTAGCGTTAGCGAATACTTTACAACGCTATAACATCAAGTCAATAACTTCATCTACTACAAAATGGTGGAACATTCAAAAATCACCTGAAAACAAAAACATTAATATCGATATTTCTACAAATATTAATTCTTCTCTGACAAATGGTAATCCCAATGAAGTTTGATAGGTTATTTTTGTTTATCAAAAAAGACAGCAATGTCAGTACAGCGAATTTCATTATTCAGTTCAAATATTCTCATTTGATTTCCGATTTTATAAGTTATAGGCACCACGTAAATTATCTCCGAAATGGTCAATTGAACGAAATTCAACAGGGAAATTGTATTTGGATATGCTGGCAACTACTGTTGGTCCTCTAATTACCGACATCGTCGAAATGAATCGTGATGAATTCGATATGGATATTTTCATTGCAACAAGATGGAGCACCACCACATAACTCCTGAAACTTTTTGGATGATACTTGCCATGGTCGTTGGAAAGGCCAGCCCGCTTGCCAGCTTTGACACCTTTAGACTTTTTTAGTGGGTCTATTGGAAGTAGAACGTTTGAATGTGAGGCAGATAATAAGCAATATTTGTAGAAATATCGAAGATGCTGTGTTCGAAAATGTTCGATGTCAAATATCTGATTGGCTGCTCTTATCTCAAAGCGTTAAAGGCAACCATTTCGAGCATCCTCTGAACTGAACTCAGCTTATTTCCTCAAAATTATGAAGTCAAACGTAAAAATGAGCATGAGCTCAAACTATAGATCCGTCCTTGTCTTATCTCAACAACACGTATAAGTTTGTCTATTCACTCCACTCATATTCTTTGGTTTTGAACTATTCGTCAGAAGCTTCGAAATGATGTATCATATGTATCACAAGACCCCCTTTCCATTTTTCAGATCTCGCCCAACCGCCATCTTAAAATTTTTATGTTATGTGCAATTTTTTCGAGTTGACCCCCTCACAAATACAAGGGGGGGGGAAGACATCAAAGAAATGCACTCTATAATGTTCTAATGAATGTTTTCCTTGGCGTTCAGAAATATGCGGTTATTCATGTCATCAGTTAATTATCAAATGAATATTCGAACAATTTCCTGATTCAACCTCCATCATTTTTATCTCAGCAATCACAATAATAGGTGATCAATGGGGATTTCCGGGCATCAAAAATGATACCCCACTCACCATTCCTCCCCAGGAAAGTTATACCATAAATCAAAGCTTGTTGCGGAATTTCTAGATGATTCATGAATCCAATAATGTTTCTCAAACGGAGTACAATCATTGGGTCGAAGGAAATAAAATTAGGAGTGTCGGTGGTTGAAAGCCGAATTTTATAAATTGCCCGTGAAGATAAAGTTAAAGTTTGCCCGAGATTCGCCTAAACGAACATCGAAAACACTTGAGAAAGCAATAAAACTGGTCGATGGAAAAACAATCGTTTGATCTACTACTTTGGTTAAGAGGGTAGAGATCAAGGGTTGATTACAGAAAAGATTCGAACTTAACCGAGTCGAGGAACTTGATGATAAGCAGTTGGAAATGAGTGGATGTTCGGTTCGGATTTGTTTCCATTGGAACTGTGGGTTGAATTTCTTCATTTGCTTAAAACATACAACTTATCGTTCACATGACACTATACAGGGTGTATCTAAATAACACCGAAAAAATTGAAGGGGTAATTCTGTGATGAAAATTAATGTGAGTGTTTGGTATAAAATTTTTTGAAAAAACCCTCCCCGGAAAAGTTACACCCCTTCGAAAATTAAAAAAAAAATTGGTTTTTCTTTTTCATTTTCCCTGTATATCAAGCTAAAGACACGAAACTTGGTAAACATTATCTGTCAATAAGAGTACACTTTTTGAAATTTTTTCAACCCTGAAGTATGCTTAGAAGGGGTTGATTATTTCAACCCCTAAGATATTTTTTCTTACAACTTTTTTTTAGATGAAAATTTTTTCTTTAAAAAAGTATGACTAAAAAGCTCAATTCATTGACTAACTTTTTTAATTCTACAAGTTTTTTCCAAAACTTGAGCATTCACGAGAAAAAAATAAATAAGCTCATGTAAAATAGCATTTTATTCAACAACAGCCAACCAAATTATGATTATGATTATGATTATGAGACTTTTATAACTAAAAACAAAAGTGAACAAAAACCTGTCGAATATCGACAATACAATTATAATAAATGTTGAAAATGACCGCCTTCAGCTTCAATACAAGCATCTACCCTTTTCCTCATAGAATTGCGTTGGCTGTTGTTCAATAAAATGCTATTTTACATGAGATTATTTATTTTTTTCTCGTGAATGCTCAAGTTTTAGAAAAAACTTGTAGAGTTAAAAAAGTTAGTCAATGAATTGAGCTTTTCAGTCATACTTTTTTAAAGAAAAAATTTTCATCTAAAAAAAAGTTGTAAGAAAAAATATCTTAGGGGTTGAAATAATCAACCCCTTCTAAGCATACTTCAGGGTTGAAAAAATTTCAAAAAGTGTACTCTTATTGACAGATAATGTTTACCAAGTTTCGTGTCTTTAGCTTGATATACAGGGAAAATGGAAAAGAAAAACCAATTTTTTTTTAAATTTTCGAAGGGGTGTAACTTTTCCGGCAAGGGTTTTTTCAAAAAATTTCATACCAAACACTCACATTAATTTTCATCACAGAATCACCCCTTTAATTTTTTCGGTGTTATTTAGATACACCCTGTATACTACACCTTAGAATGTAATATAAACTAGTATAAAAAATGAACCAAAGTTATTTCTAATTAGACGAGCACTGAAATTCTCCAGATTTTGTGTGAATACGTGGGAATATCAACAACAAAATTTATTTGGATGTTTCAAGTGAAGGACTTTTTAACTATTGTAATATTTGATTGTTTCTCTTGTGTCTTATTTATTGAAAATGGTTTGTAATCCACTCCTTTGAATTGGAGCGGAATATTTATATATTTATACGGGGTGTCTCTGAAAGGTGCGGAAAAAATGCCACCATTTCCTGAGGCTGAAATATAATGATGTAACCCAATTTACCTCACTCCAAAAGTGGATGATAACAAGGATACAGAGTGTGCAAAGTTCAATTTGATTTTGATTTTTCATTATTATTTTTTTGATAATAGGTGTATTGTCACAATATTTGGCAAGGAGGGTTTTTTTAGGACGAAAAATCGAAATATTATTTTGTTCATTGTGAAATTCAGAGGGCGCTACCTGCGGCACTTTGCACACATTTCAAACGAAACAACTCTTTTGAGCCACACTGTATTTCACTTTTTAATGAAATTCTTCATTTGCCAACGTGTTTTGTCATAAAAAGGTACACTTGATATTAGTTGATTTGAGTAGCCGTTTTTGGGATATTTGTATTTGAAAAATTCTAACAAAAAGGTCTAATTATTGTAATAGTTTGTTCACAATTTACTGCGGAGGTGGTGTAAATGAATTAACTGTCAATGAAGCTCGACCTGTGTCAAATCCAATCTGAATCAATTCAGGCAAACATTTTGATCATGATTAGATGAATTACGGACTATCTTCGACGAGTGAAGTTCACGAAAATCCTGAAAGTACGGAGTCGCATGACTAATTTGTACAATAAACATGTGCTGAAGAAAATCATCATACGACTAAAGTAACCCATTATTAGCATGAGTTTAACATCAATGTATGGGCAAGAATCATAGACACTTCCATAATTGTTCCCATAAATTTACCACCTTGCCTGAATGGCAAGAATTATTTTGAACATGTGCAGGACTTATTAGATATCCTTCCCTTGGAACTTCGAGAAAGAATTTGCATGATGGTGCTTCTCCACATTTTATGTTGAACGTACGTGATTATTTGAACGAATAGTTTCCAAAAATATGGATGAGTAAAGGCGATGAAGCACCCGCACATTGGTCAGCTCGATCCCCTGATATGATCCCTATGGATTACTTTCAATGGGTAACTTTGAAAACCCTTTTTAATCCCAGGCCAGTAATTGAATTTGAAATAGACGCTTTGAGGAATGATGACGAAATGCTCCAGAGGGTTCAATTGAATTTTTTTTCAAATCAATATTTGTAGACGAAAATGGATGTCATTCAGAACATTTATCGGAAGCATTTTTCTTGATTTTTTTCGTAAGTTGTTGAATAATATCTCTTATCGAATGTTTTCACTAGAGAATACGTTTTGGCAATGAATAAATTTTGTACAATTGATAACAATAATTATTTAGACATACACGACATGAATTTTTGGAATCCAAATATCTCGGAAACGGCTGCCTAAGTCAATTCTTATCAGGTATATCTTTTGGTGGCCAAACCCTTCGGTGAATAGGGAATTCTATCGAAAAGTGAAATACAGTGTGGCTTAAAAATGTTATTTCGTTTAAAATGTATGCAAAGTACCGTGGGTGATGTCCTCTGGATCCTACAATGGAAATGAAAGAAGATTTCGGTTTTTCTTCATGAAAAACCCTTCCTAGCCGAATACACAATATCACAATCATTAAAAAAGATATTCATGGAAAACTTAAATCAAATTTAACTTTTGACATTGTGTATCTCTGCAATTATCCACTTTGGGACTGAGGTGAGTTGGGTTACATCATCATAATTCAGCCTCAGGATTTTTTGTGTTAGAATGTTTTCCGCACCTTTCAGAGACACTCTGGGTTGAAAGAACATCACGTGAATCTGGGGGAAGAAAAAAATAATCATATCAGTTATTATTTCATTACGACAAAAATCAACAAATAATTTATTCTTTACCATGTTTTATGTCTATCCAATAATTTTTTAATGATTTTCTTCAAGCTCGATTCTAATATTTCCTATAGATTTTAGCGGCTCCATTACTATTTTCCTTATTTTATTTTTTTGATCAAGATTCATTTCTTTTATTAACTTTTTTTCACTAGCAAAATTTGTATCGACACTGAAATCCAAACTGCTCAACATGGAACATTGTCAACCATATTCTAATAAAGTTAGTTCAACAAGATTTTCAGAAGAATTCGAATAAAATTGCATGAAACATAAAAGTTTTATGAAAATTTAGGATTTTTCATTACATCACAACCATGCTCGAGAAATTACGGCAGGCCGAAATCAGACTGTTTATCAACAGAACCATATCCGATCGTCTATGAGTTTAGGTGTTCAAGTTGAGAGAGAAAAGGAGATTGGGTATGTAAGTCAACGCCTGAAACAACCCTTTTAATTTTTTATTTCGAACAGTTTCATTTGATCCATTCATTCATTTTCTCAAGAAACATATAGTTTATGATGGGAAAAAAACAATACATCTTTTGGTGAAACTAAACATAAATTCACTATCCTTGTTACGAATCAAGGGGATGGAAAATGCAATAATCCCCTTTATGCTTCTATATATTATTTATTTTTTATACTAATAAGGTTAACTCTCGAATGGAATTGAATCCCCAATACATATCAGGAACCAAGATGCTGAACAAAGAAATTGACGGATATAAGGTATGTGTTCCTTCCTCACATTATATACGGCCTCGGCTAGGGCATTCGTGGGTTCTCTGTATGGTTCAATTGAGAGGGTTTAAAAGAGGCAAAGGAATGATACACTTCGTATGGCAAAGTGATGAATTTAATGAGTGCAAAAATGTATGTACATAAACGAATCCAATTATCGTTTTCAACCGGACATATGCCAGTAACAAGCTTCAATAAATTTTCCCTGTTTATGAATTCGTCGAACTGAGTATAAAGGTAAGCGTCCATAGGTACGCATCGTACGTATCGTACGGATCGTATAAAACGGATCGATTTGTGGTAGTGCGTCCACTGTATCCGTAGCGATCGGATTGCCGATGCGACGGTCGGCTTTTAAGTAACATTCGCATTTTCGTAGTGAGTTGACGATCGGAAACATTACAGTGTGTAATGTTTCCGATCATGGAAAGTGATAAGAACTTGTCATTATTGCTTTGTTATTAGATGAAGAAGAAAGGAGAGGAAATAAGAGAAGACATAGATTGTGGATACATGACATATTCAAAAAAAGATCACAATTTGGAGAATATCATACACTATTCACTGATTTGCTCCATGATATGCGTAATAACAAATATAATTAAAGCACGTGTTTGTACTTAGTGTCGAAATGTAACAAAATTCAAATGATCTGTGAGGCGACCAGTGACTACCTATTGTGACATGCGTCCACTTATCGGCAAGCCGCATGTTGTCATCCGCACCAGTCGGAAAAGTTGCCCCTTCGATAAATTTCATCGGCATTACCGACGGAACGATACGTGCGATCCGTCCGCTGCCGGTCAGTGGACGCATATGTATAACTTACTATACTAATAATTCTAAAATCCGTTTCGTACGATCCGTACGATACGTACGATGCGTACCTATGGACGCTTACCTTAATGAATCGAAAGATACAACTTGAACAAAATTACACGTTGAGTAAGCCCTTCAGTGATCACTCTAGAGCTCTGACAGTTCTTGTCGTGGATAACATAAAATATGTTCACGTTATGCACCTATAGTAGCCCATAAAACAATACTGCGAATCAAATCAATAACCTAGTATATCAACTCACTCACAAAGCAAAAGAAACAATACGAAATTTCAACAGGTACAGATATATCGAAATTTCCAAGAGAAAAATAATGATTATGAAATAATAGGCTTATCTGTGAAGGTTCAGAAGTGTTGAAGGCCATTGTCCTCAGCAGTCCAGGATTCCACTCGGGTGGCAATTGGTTAAGATGGCAGGTTCTTGATCGATACCCCCTGATACAAAGGATATGGCGTAACCGGTAACAGTTAGCAGATCTCCAAGTATTCAGCTCTATGATTAACTTCTTAAGCTCGTCTGATGTCAAAAGTTCAGCTCTCGACGATGGTGAATGAGGTTGAAGCAACAGGAGGGTGGAAACAACCCCCGACGACAAGATGCAGAAGGTGGTGACGTCCTTAATCCACGTAATGATCAATCCTAGCCTCTTCCAAACTATTCAATAATAGTAACACAGCTCAAAAGCCAAAACAAAATGCCAGGATTGAGTTCAGTGTAAACTATTTAACAAATTTCTGGAATAACACCTTCCACTTGACTTTCTAGCTGAAGAGAGTACGAAATCGCTTCCCCAGCCAGAAAAACCGTCCGCACAAAAAAACAAAGTGTGCCGATAAGCAAACGAATTTCTGCTCTGGCCAGAGTCTACTTGTTTAACAGGGTTATTACCGGGGAAGATCAATCATAGTACCAAATCGCCTGATTCTCGCAGAAAAACAACATCTTAGATATCTCCAATTTTTTATAAATTGAAGCAGTTTTTTCATGTATTTTTCGCTGTATATGTGATAATTCTGATAAAAATTCTCAGCGAAATCCTAGGGCACGCCTGAATGTATCGTTGGTTGCCGTCCGTCGGCCGTAAAATTCGATTATTGAAATTTTTGTAGATTTCATGCATTTTATAATCGAGAGAATACAGAGATGGCGAATTAAAAAATTTAAGGATATAATTTTCAAACGTAACATCCTGAACTGAATATATCTGAAACATTCCTCAGAAATATATCAATATTTGAAAAATCATGCTAATAAATGATATTTCAGTTCTATCTTAAATCTCAGTTTACCGTAAGTTTTTGATAATTTTGATAGTTGATTATGATGTGATATTCCTTTAAAATAAACTAATTGCTGAGTCACATTTGTTTTCATTTCCATAGCTAAATTATCTGATTTCCTTGTTGACTGAATTTGTTGATCATCAATAAGGTTGAAAACCAAATTTGAGACTTCCCAATTATTTTTCACCAGATGAATGAAAGTACAAATTATCATTTTATGAAGTGAATGGATATATAGAAGATGGTTCGCTTTATATGAATTTACTGTAGGTGCTTTATAATCAAGTTTGAATATACTTTGAGTGAATTTGTTTTGTAGAGTTTTCAATGGATTCAGTCAACATTTTTTTGCCGACCCCCATACCGATAATGAGTAATGAAGTTTGAACAAGACAAGAGTAATAAATCAATTTCAGGGGTGAAAAGTTTCTCATTCTGAATATGATTCGAAATACTGGAGACGTTTGTTTCCTTAATATTTCAAATTATTTGGACCATGACAAATTTTCAACAATATGCAGGCCCAGAAACTTCCCTTTTCAAATCTATAGGAATTGATCGTTTAGTCACGAACATGAAAGATGAGTTTTCGTAATTACAGTTATTATGACTACTTTTCTTCGGGCTTGAAGGCCGTCGTTCTTTAAAATTTCTTCCTAACGTTTCGCTGGCGGAAATGAGTAAGCCTCTGAAGAAGCTGACCACTCGCGCCAGCGAAACGTTAGGAAGAAATTCCAAAGAACGACGGCCTTCAAGCCCGAAGAAAAGTAGTTATACTAATAACCTCGGGCGCGAAAGCCTTAACCATTTCGTCAATTTACAATTAATTTATGTTTCACTAGCCAATATTATATTTTGTTAATATCGGTCAATATGCTTTTTTTAAAATCTTGTATATTCGCTATAAATTATAGTCGTATCATCAGCAAATATCTTGTTTTTTCGACCAGTTCCATATCAGCCAGTTGAATAATCCTTGTGGAACTCCACATAAAACCGTTTTATGGACTCCTTCAGTCTCTTCCATAAATATAAATTGTTTTCTATCTGACAGATAATTCCTGAACTACTCATGAATACATCCTCTCACACCTTATTGATATAGGACGTTCAAATTACCAGATTAAGAATACCACATTTTGTACCGGAGTCTATATCAAATTACAAATGTGTGATGACATCAAGTACTGCTGATTGTACCGCTGGATCTTCTGAAGCCGAACTGGGCATTACACGACAATTTTGATTTTTTAAGATATTTATTATCAAGTAGTCTAGAATGCATCGAGATTGGTCTATATTTTTCATTTCATCTTTTTTACCTAATTTCAAAGAAGGTTTGCCTTTTGCAATTTTCATTTTATCATCTGGAATTATGCCTGTGGTGAAAGTTACATTTATCAATTCACTCATTATTGGTGCAAGTCCTAACTTCACTGATTTAACCATTTTGTACTGATTCTTTCGAATTTCGGAGACATTTTATATAAAGCAAGCTTATTATTTATTTTATTGATATATAATTTGTGAGCTCAAGAAACATGGATGTAAATTCTGAATGTACTGGGGTTCAACAATTGGGGAGAAAAGCTGCTGATGAATCAGGATCCACATTGAGAAAGTATTTGTCGAATTCTTCACATATTTCCTGTCGAGTTCCATTTATGTAATTTTTCTTTAAAGTATGGACAAGAGGTACATATTTTTTCACCAATTTATTGTAACAGTTGTAAGACTCTACAAAAATCTAATGTTTGGATTGTTCTTTTTTTCAAAATGAAAATTTATCTCTCAGTTTAATCGAATTCAAAATAGTTTCGCCGAACCACGGTTTTGAATTTAATTTTTTTAAACATTTTCTATATGAACAACATTGAAATATTTCCACAACATCATTATGAATATTATTTGGATTTTCATAATACTCTGAAATTTCATTTACTGGAGTCAATTTTTTTTAAGTAATTTTTCATCGAGAATAATAATATTTTTAAGAAATTCTTTTTTGTTTTGGGTTTTTGCAAAGAGATTCCAGTTACTATCAATTTATGGTCACTCAACGAACTATTGATAATTGAAATTTCACCTTTTTTGTCAGAATTGCTCAGTGTATGAACATTTCCAACGTCACGCATAGGTATTTCATTACTGCATATCTTGAAGTTCACTTCTTTCTGTCAAATTTCAACGAATAAATGACCGTTTCTCCCGAACTCTCCACATTATTCTTCATCTTTCCGCATGTTGGATAATGTGTATAAACTGGAATTCTCGAAACAGATCCTTTTATTTCATGCAAGATCCTAATTATGTCCAGTATATCATGTCAAGTCTGAATTATACGTTCGAGTGAACTTTTTAAAGACCCGAAAACTTCCCAACAAAAATCATTCATCTTACGCATTATAATATCCCCCAAAAGGTGCTAAATTACAAAAGTAAAAAGTAGTCACAGCTCGCAAGAAGAATTATCATCCGTAAATTTTCAAAAGGATCCTTTAAACTCTTTTTTGTCAGCTCGAGTCTCTCAGCCGCTTCTGCAACGATCATAGGCGTTCTGGTCGTAGAAGATTTGGAGGGATATATTGAAAAAATGGTTAAGGCTTTAAGATATATTGAAATATCACACCCTTATGATTTGTTTTGGAATTTATATTTCTTAGTGTTTCATAAAACGAAAAGAGGCGGAAATATGTATTCTTCTGTAACAAGGAATTTCAGAAGAATAGATGCCACAAATTGATTTCATTTGGACAGAGAGGTCGGAAATATCAGCCAGATGCATTTTTTTATATGCAGATTCATACGAAACGGAAGCCCGGCAATGTTCAGAGAACACCGCGTGAATCAAGGGACAATGGATAGGAATCAAAATTCACTTTGAAGTTTTGAAGTTTGTAAGCCTCGAGAATAACCTCTTTCGGCATGGGATTCCAAAGCACAGCTGTTCTATTGAAAAAAGATCTCTGAGCGAGAGAGGTTCGACAGGTCTCCAAATTAACAACAAAGGGGTGGGAATTCTGTACTCGTCGAGTCATCCGTGTAGATATTTTCAAGGGTGGAACGATTGATAACAATTCAAAAGAGTATCATCCGTGAAAATATCTATAGAAGAGAGACAAGTCTGTCATCTGTGAGCGAAGAATCACCAACAAGATGGATTACCTTTCTCTGAATAGAATCGAGAAGCCTCAATGAATGTTTTGGTGCTCTCGATTTCATACAATGTTTTTAAATTGGTCATCAAAGTTGAATAATATTTTGTGATTGTCATTTCTACATGAAACCTAGGAGTTCGTCTTGATATTCGAATAATTACGTTCAAATTATCACTCTGGTTAGAAACGACCAAATTTTTCGATAATTATAATTGAGGATTAAACGACTTACCTGAAGGAAGTTCAATCCAAATTATACGAGGTTGGTCACATCCGAATAGATCACCTTGTAGTAGTACCTCTATGACTGAAATGCGCAAGTTGAAAGAAAGAATGATTCACGATGCCCCTATCTCACGAGTCCTCACCCGAATATCCGTCAATATACCTTGCGATGATATCGCCTTTTTGGGTCGGGATGACAGAAAAAATAATATATTGGATTTTTTTTTCTTTGAGATGGGTGGGTGTCTCTCTATTCGGATGTGACCAACCTCGTATAATTTGGATTGAACTTCCTTCAGGTAAGTCGTTTAATCCTCAATTATACTTCGGTTGGTCCCATCCGAATAGATCACCTTGTAGATGTTCAAAGAATTATTAAAAGGCGATCAAAATTTTATTCAGACCGATCTCATACTAATGAAGTAGTCTAAATGAACTGTTTATGTCATTTGATTCACCACTATAAACTAAGAATTTGATACAGACAGTATTTGAATGCTAATACAATATAATGTTGCAAAACTCAAATAACCAGAAAACTCACACTCGTTTAATGAAATTGCGGAGGTAATCCGCGAATGTACCATGTGTAATTACAGGTCTATGTAGAATTTACCAAAAGTATTTTATTTTTCGGACCAGCCTTCATTTGATCGTATGGTGTCCGTGCTCATATCGATTTGGTTGGCCGCAGAAATGGCAGCATGTCTTGTGCTGAGGTGTAGCTGGGTGATGAGGATTTTTATAAGTAAAAATGAGAAGAAAACCTTATTGAATGTGTGCGGTTTTTTAATTGATAATCGTGGATGTCATACACAATTCACGTTTCACCGTGGAAAATGGTGTAAAAAAATATACATGTTTGTATTTGTTGCTCTCTTGGTCTTCTGTGGATAATTTGGTTCTCGGCAGTGAAGAGACAAGCACGTCTGCCCCTCAAGCGGAAGACTCGGGTTCAACTTCCCATCGAGCTTCCGTGCAGGGACTCACACGCCAAGAGGCAAGAGGCCTCGTCAATACATTTTCTGCGGAAGATTCGACCTCTGCAGGGCGACACTCGTTAACCGGTAAACGTTTTTTTTTTGTACTGATCATACAATGAAACTGCTACTCATTCTGATTTTGGATCATATTTCTACGCTTTAGCAAGCTTTAGAGCAACCATAACAATAAGTTTGTGAAATATTTTTCAAAATGAGGTTTTCCGATTTTTCTAATTTGGTCAACACTTCGTAAGGGTCCCAGATTTTCTCATATCGGGAAAAAAGTGGATCGTATTTTGAAAATACCCCTCTAAAACATTTCCATTGTATCATAGTTACATGCATGAGATATCAGATTTCAAGCTGATCTATGTAATTTTCTAGTACAATAAGTTTCACCTAGCTGCACCCATGGGCGATCTACCTTATCCACATCTCCTTCACAAATATCCACCAATGAGACGAAAATAAATTGTATGGTTTCATCGTATTTGCAATCAGTGATGCCATCAGAATCGCTGAAGGTTCACCCCTCAGTTTTTCTCCTGGAAAATGGATGCCAGACAAAATCGGTTCACCCAGGGAAAGATGGCACCACAGTGGATGTAGGTGCTTAAACGAAACTGAAAAAATTTTATATTGTGGTTCAAAATACAATATAATGGAATTCAAAATTGATATCAATTTGTGGAAACCAAGTTTGGGACTGCGATAACAGAAACACAAAACATGTTACTTCGTCCCCTTCGATCATTTTCAATATTCTAGGAAAATGTGGAAGTGGGATGATTGGGAAAACACAAATGTTTGTGTAAGACCAAGTTAATGTTATGCATCAGTTGCATAACTTATGGGGTTTGGCTGTAAAGATAAAAATGTTTTACCCTATGTGTTAGGGTAGTTAGTAAACAGATCAACTTCAGGTTATCAAAATTTTTGGCCCGCTCTTGAAAGGCGTATTCTCGATATTGCATTCCGAAGGTGACACATCATGGACTTTGATCTGCTATAAACTCGTAGTTCGAATTTATTTATGAGACGAACATCACTAGTTGATAATTTTATATACATATACACACATATATACACATATACACATACATATATATATATATATATATATATATATATACATATATACACACATATACATATATATATATTCTCCACCAGAAAACTCAAGTTCCTGAATATCTTTATGCTTAATTCTTCACACCACTTCCAAATATCACCAGCCAGTTCGTTGAGGTTTGGGTGCTTCATTCCAGACATCCGGTTGATCTGCGCGTTGACGGTGTTGTTGTCTCTATGCGACAAAATGTGACAGTTTGAGGAGAACTGTCTGAAGGTTTTGAACATTAATGTGAAGTTTGGCCTGCTTCACTGAAACCTTTGGCTTTCTCGTTGTTGCATGTAATATTCTGGAAAATTCAGGCCTTGTTTTACCTTCTAGTTGCCTAACATGAAAAGTCACTGTAACTCGGTGGAAATTTACATTGTCAAAATCTCCTCGATCCGTCTGCAAGGTTATATATCGGTGCCCTTCGAATAATTTTTTAGACGGCTACCTATATTCAACCACAAGGCAAACCGAAATCAGGTGTCAAATGGATTTATTTTCCATTAATATTGAATCGTAATGATTACCAAGATACCTCAAATTTGTTGGATGTTTCCTGAACAGCAAGGTTATACATCGGTGCCCTTCGAATAATTTTGTAGACGGCCACCTATATTCAACCACAAGGCAAACCGAAATCAAGTGTCAAATGGATTTATTTTCCATTAATATTGAATCGTAATGATTACCAAGATACCTCAAATTTGTTGGATGTTTCCTGAACACTCCATCTTGGTAATACTAATTGAAAAAGATGTCGTCTAAATAGCTACAGATACAAAAAATTCCTGAACTCAAAAAAAGTATAACCGTTTCTGAGATTTTTGTAAATATATAAGGTGCAAAGATAAGCCAAAACACAAAAAATTTAAATTCAAAAATTTTGTATCTAGATTGCAATCGCAAATACTTTTTATGTTTATCGGCATCTGTCGAATCCACTGACGTTAAAAAACAATTTTCAGACATCAGATTTATCACAGCTCCAAGTGAGGGGCTGTGATGAATTCATGCAAATGTTCCAGATTCAAAAGAAATCTATAGCTATCAGTAAGACTCAAACCTGAGAAAATAGCTGAACTAAAAATTGTTCTTGACATTGACGGCTGGTCCAATGTAGTCAAATTCCAGTTATATAGCTAAACACTCACAACATGGATTTAGCCGGCTGGGTGGAATTGTCGGGGTTTAGGTGCCAGTTCTTCATAAGGTAGAGTATAAAAATGGATTTTTTATCCCTGAACACATTCCAAAATGTTGGAGTTGTTTGTTATAGATTGCCACGTGCTGTCAACTATTTAATGCGACCAGCGTATAAGTTCAAATATGTTATTTCGTCCATTTGTTGTTGTACGTTGTGAACCGCTCTCACCATCCTCTGTTTTGTCTGCTTGAGGTGTTCCCCCTCTGTTGATTTTTCTAAGACTGCCATTGACTTCGATGAGCAGTACCCTCGAGGTGTTTTGAAGGAAAAGGTTGTACCTTCAGGTCTAGTGCAAGCAGAAATCTCCTGTGGTTCGAAATCGAAGGAGGAACGTTGCATAATGCTTCATCAGCACCGGCTTTGTCAGACAAAGTAGTCTTGAATGCTTCAGCATATCGATCACTCATCAGGCATAGCTGTACTGAGGGCTGAGAAACCTTTGCCCAACGAAATTTGAGGGTCCAGTAGAAAACCTCAATTCAGATGTCGAGAAAAAAGGTCTGAACTACCGGATTCAGTTGGGGTGGATATGAGGTAGTGTAACGGTCTGGAACCTGCGCCAACAGAAAATAAATTGTTTTCGTGCGCGAGACACTCGGCGAGCACAACTCAGGAAGTGTGCGGGACAAAAAAACGGCGTATGATGATTGAAGGTCAGCCGTATGTTGATCTACAAAGTAGATTGCCCCTGCCGATGATCAATGATCAGAAATCATTCCGTTCCGTTCTAAAACGTGACAAAATATGAAAAACAAACTTACTTACGACGAGTAAGAACAGAGTTTGTCCTCGAGTGTTTTAAGGTTCCTCGTTGTCGTTCTCTTGTGCTTGTGTCAGATAGGTACACCACTGCAGTGCGAAATCATCCTGAATATCACTACCGTAAAACTTTGCTTCAGTCGGATCATCTCCCAGTACAGTAGTAACAGCGTTATCACCACGGAAAGATTCACTGTTGGTGGCGGAAAATTCCGATGTCAAATCTGACGACGGACCTGCGCCCACCAAAGAGAAATTGTCTTTGGGCACGAGACACTCGGCTGGCACAACTCAAAAAGTGTGCAGGGCAGAAAACGGCCTAGGATGATGAATAAAGTTCAGCCGTATGTTGATCAACAAAGTAGATTGCCCCTGCCGATGATCAATGATCAGAAATCATTGTCAGTCTCATCTATTTCCAATCATATGTCCACTCATTCCGTTGGTTTTTCTAAAACATGACAAAAAACATTAAAAACAATCTTACTTACTAAACGAGTAGGAACGGAGTTGTTCCTTGAGTTTCCATAGTGTTCGCCAAGTTTCTACGTTGTTTTCACTGAGCATCGTTTGTTTTGTTTCCCATAGTACATATGGAAAATTTTCTTCAATTCACTTATTTACACTAATTTACACTTTCGAACTTATCACATTCAGCGCAAGAAGTATATTGACGGATATTCGGGTGAGGACTCGTGAGATAGGGGCATCGTGAATCATTCTTTCTTTCAACTTGCGCATTTCAGTCATAGAGGTACTACTACAAGGTGATCTATTCGGATGGGACCAACCGAAGTATAATAACATTCCGGCTGCACTATTTCTGAAAGGGGAAGTGTGCAATAATTTTGAGTACCATTTATCAATGACATGATAATAGTTCTCGAATAAGTAAAATCAACAAATCACCAAGCACCCTGCGTTTATATGTGCACATCATTCATAAATGATCCATTCTCCCGGCGAAAGGAAAAAAACTAAATTAACTGGTCGCTTGCAATTATGGCTCACAAGCTCTGATTCGCACAGAAGTCACCTATTCCTGCATAATTTGAATACAAATCAAGTTTATTTATCCAATGAGGTAACATTCCTCAAAATTTGCCAACACATCATGAAGGAGAGTAGAGAGTAGTTCGTTTTGAAATTACTTTAACCATAATAACATTTCATTTCCGAACTCAAACAAGCAAGTTTTGCCCAGGAAAAACTAACCATAGAGCTCAGTGAGAATGAGTGGATCATGGAACTGTCTCGAAAATAGTTCCAGAAAAAGTCAGTGGTACTATATGTCTAGATTTCATATTGGAGTCACTACGAAGGTTTTTTTTTGTTCATCTGGGGATATGAAATGCTTTATCCTAAATAATTCACTGACAGATCAACGCACAGCTCAAACCGCTAATCGTAGAGACCTTGGGGGTGTGATATTGGTATGACGTAGGCATCCGATAAGTTCCACTTCAAATTCTGCAAAAAATTCTCTAACATAATAGATGGAAGACGTGCTGGTATTTTATTGACACTTATCGCCTAACGGGGTTAAAAAGGTAGTTCATAAACTTTTCGAATTCTATCAAACACTCTTTCGAGTGCACCCAGAAGGCAGAGCCATGTGACAATGAATATTCCTGTATTTTCATGAAAAAAAATTCTCTTCTAAGTCATAGGTCTGACGTTCACCGATTATATTTTGCCAATCTTCAGATCTCAGAGATACTCAGTAGTCAGACTTCACCCCTCATTCTCAGAATCATAACCTTAAGATACCTATCATCTAATTCATGGTCTTGACATAATCAATCAGAAGGATTGGGGATCGAACCAAATTTCAATTCTTCTAGCTGATTATTTCATGATATAACTGAATAGAAAGCATTTCAATTAGGAACTGTTATCCCTGGGTCCAGGATCCCGGAATCCCGGAATGAAAAATCGGATCAGATTGTGAAAAGTCAATGCCGAGATTTTCGGGATCTGAAAAATGAATATTTTTCCTCAAGGAATATTCCTATGAGATTATTAACAATCAACAACATAATCGAACAACATAAAGTTATAAACGGCAACACTGTTCAGCTCCGCCACTCAGAAGATAGAACCGGTTCGTTATTATCTAGTGCGTGGTCGCATACGTCTACTTATATATATTTTTTGAAATCGATATATTGCCAATTCGCAATAACTTCAAATTGTTTGGTGAGAAAAAAAAAATATCATTGTATAAACGGTTTCGAGAGATATCATGCTTTCTGGGGAATACAGTTTACCTGACATGTCTGCTAACATTTAATATTTCACTAACCCGATAAAGGGAAACGACGAAAAATGGGTGTGGTTTTATTTCCTGGAGTATAAAAAACGAGACACGGTAAAGTGCAAGAATTGGGGAAGAATTTTTAAAGCCATTGGAAGCTCAACAAAGGGTCTCCATTCGCTTGGAATTCACAAAAATGAATCTCTTGTCCAATCAACTTCACGAACAAAACTGCCAATTCGAGTGGAAGGAAGCAGTGATGAAGGAAATGTGCCTACCAAACAGAAAAATCGTTGATTATTTCGTCCAAGTGGAGATGACACTTCGAAAGATATACTCGCTAGAATGATATCAAAAGATGGTTCAACATTCAGACTCTCTCGCTCTCTCTCACGCGATATACATACAGATTCACACGAAAGGAGAAGCCCTGTAATATTCGAAGAACACCACGAGAATCAAGAGACAGGAGAATCGACATAACATCAACTCAAAATGTTTGTTTTTTGTTTCGTTTGTTTGTTAGCCTCAGAATGAACCTCTCTCGAAAAAGAAAACTAAAGCCTAGTTGTTCTATTGTAAAACTATCCCAGAGCAAGAGGTTTTCGACAGGTCTTCAAGCTCATAAGGAAGGGGTGAAAATTCCGCATTCGTCGGGTCATCTATGTGGATACTGCCGAAGGTGGTACGATTGACAACAATTCAGAAGAACACCGACCGTGAAAATATCTATAGAAGAGAGACAAATCTCCGACCCTTTCCCCAAGCATGAGAACAATATTCCAAGACTGTGAATCTGTGTCTTGTAGATCATAAGAAGCTGACGAGAAGTGGAGTATTTCATTCTACGAAATGGAAATCCAAGCTTCGGATGAACAGAGAGAGATCGATCTCACATGTTTTTACCCTGAGAGATTATTACTGATTCCTAGCATAGTGATACTTGACTTTGTAGGACTAGTTACTTCTGACATCTGAATATTAGATAGAGATAGATCGAGCTTCTTTGAGAAGAGACATGCCTGGGTCTTTCCAGCATTGAATTCCATCATTTGATATTACCCTATTTTATTATTTTTGACAAGTCATCGTTAAAACTCTTGTTGCTGGTGCGTCTCTGAATTTTTGTTTCTAATGCTGATGTGAGATCTCGATGAGAAAAATTAGTATGAAGAGTACCGTCGTACGCTTAAGTATGCACTGAACAAGATGTTTTCTCCAACAAATTATTGATATGAACAAAAGCAAATTGGGCGCCAGATTTGAATCCTGAGGAATATCTGCATTTATTGAAAAAATATCAGACAAGACCCAATCAATAACCATATATAGGAACCTATCTGACAAGAAACTCAATAAAATACGCAATTTAGAAAAAAGACACCGATGCCAGACCCGATCAAACGCTTTTTAAATGTCCAGTGCGATGGCGAAAAACATATTGTCGATCATTAATTATTTCCGATTCCTCCATATATTTGATAAGCCTCATATCGATTGATTACTCCAATACTTTGTGGAATATACCCTATCATGAACCTGAAGGTGACACCAAATCTGTAAGGAATGGAATTAGAAAATTGTGAAAGAGTTCGAAATGATCTGAACCCACTCGACTCATCATTGAGCATCAAATGATGCATCTAGAGCAAATAATGGAGTTCGGTTCACGAAAAATCAATCTTTAGAAAAATATCTTTTAAAATTTATTTATTGGAACCAGTAGTCTTGTTCGAGAAAAAAAGCAATAAAAATGTTTTCATATTAAAACATATATTAAATTACATTATTTGGGTAAACCAATTCAACCAATACTTCAGTTTTCACGCAGACTCACGAATAATGTTGATCTTATCATGCCATATTGGGATATTTCATTACTTGCAATGGAGTGCTAAGTTCTGAGGTTGGTGCTACCTTATATCGAATGTAATATGACATTTTGTTGGCCCTTCTTCGAACTACGGGGACCATATACTGATGATGGTATATCTTCCGAATTCATCATTACTCTTATTGAACGTTTTCGATGAGGAGTTTTGATTACTAATGGCGACTGATTCTATTCACAAATTATAGAAGGTATTGTTATTCTGAAATTGTTCGTTTCCGTTAACCAGCTGATGAACTTCAAGCCTCAGAAGTCTGAACTTGTGCGAGCAATGAGGCCTTTCCTTTTAACGTGCGATTATTCAGCACGGTGGCCAGGTGGGGAATAGGTATGTTTGCTTAAATGTGGTTGACAATGTTCTTCATGAGAGAAAACAATATTGTGACGAAATATATAAAATAGCAAAATGGTTAAGGGTTTCGCGGCCGAGGTTATTAGTATAACTACTTTTCTTCGGGTTTGAAGGCCGTCGTTCTTTGGAATTTCTTCCTAACGTTTCGCTAGCGCGGCTGGACAGCTTCTTCACAGACTTACTCATTTCCGATGACTAAACGTTTCGATTTCTTAAGGCGTATTTTTTATTGATGCAGGTAGTCTGGAGTGTTAATTACTTCTGTCGGGTTCGGGGAATAATCATCATTATTAGTTGCTGCACTACCTGCCGTGATTTCATTAGTTATTTTTGATTTCCTCAGAATGGGATTCCAAATTCTGTTTAGACTCAACGCTTCCATAAGGTCGGCTTCAAATCAAAGGCGTCGATTGCCTTCTCTTCAAAACGTTTCATGAAGAAGTTGGCTATCTCTGGGCTCTGGGCTCAGTGGACTACGCCACTCCATTCAATTGTTCATAGAAGTTTCCCCTCCATTGAAAGTAACTCTCCGTAAGGCATGCCCTAAAAAGTCCGACGATATCACTTGGGAACAGGCAGGCTATCTCCCTCAGAGAGTCTTCCAGTGGGACGTTCGAAGCTGACCATGATATCTGTCGGTTCCAAGGTCAAGCCTCTAATTTTACCAACGAAGTCTGTCGAATCCTTGACGTGGGAGTTTGTTCTTGCGACATGAGGCTGGAGGAGTGAGGCCAGATGTTTTGCCTACGTATCATTTCCGATGACGGAGTAAGCCTCTGAAGAAGCTGGCCACTCGCGCTAGCGAAACGTTAGGAAGAAATTCCAAAGAACGACGGCCTTCAAGCCCGGAGAAAAGTAGTTATACTTACAATTTGAGAATTCAGTCAGGTAGACACAGAGCCATGAAGAAAACAAAACAATACCCACGAAAAGAAAGGGAATGTCATCGAAAAAAATCGTTCAGAGATTATTGCCACAATGAGAAATTCTTTATCATTGCCCGGGAAAAAATGAAAAATTCACGAATCCAAATCGAAAATTGGGAAGAAGGTGTTTTCTGGCAAAAACGAATTGAGAATATAAAAAAAAATTCTCAGTTGAAGAGACTCACATTGAAGATGATGATTATATTCCTCCATCTCATATAACTCATTAAAGAAATCAAAGACAAATTTGCATCAGAAGAACAGCAAACCTTCTGATGAATCGAATAGGCGCGTTTCAGTGAGTCAAAGTTCATTTGGGAAGGGGTTGTATTTTTTATTTCATTGCGCGGAAAACAAATTTCATACACTGTTCACCAGTTATTTATTTTTTTAAATTACTGAACACAATTTGAGGGGCACTACTGACATCATATTATATCATTTCCCTCCATAGTCATAATGTATGAAACTGCAACACCACTTAAACCACCCATTTGAAATCTAATTTAGAACCGATGCTAGGCAAAGCCGGAAGTTAATATCATTTTATCAATATTCGTTATTCTCAGGAATTAAATACTCGAAACGTTTCAATTTGAATTGAGTTTTTTTTATATTTGACTGGAGTATAGAAAATTATTTCAGGAGAGTTTTCACTCGACCCTTAGTGATAACTTTCCCAAAGTACTGCTGACCCTCGATAAGAGATGAAGCAAGCTCGGGGTGCACTATTCATACCAAAATTATATCCGTCGGGGTTGGAAATCAAACTGTTTCGGTAATTTTTCTTTGAATATCCCAAAAACACATGTTCAGGATTTGTATTGATCGAAGTGAATCATTGTTGAGGACTCTCATGAACTGAATACAACTTTTTTCATCATACCTATATTTCGCAGGTTCTGGACTAGATATGACACACATTACCATTATTTGGTTCCGTTACAGTATTTGCTGAATTATTTCGTGATTTCTAATCAATCACTTCTTGATTTTCTGTTTATGTTTTTAGTAGAGGGGCCTTGTATTTTGTCTTATAATGATTTGATGTTGGGATGTTTTTTTTATTCTATATTCCCCTCATCAAACACTCTCAAGAATGTGAGTAGTATATGCAAACCAATACGGCCTCATTTCCAGGTGAGGCCGTATTGGTCTAGCGTATTTCGAGAGATTTTGGGAACATACTACGCCTATGTCGTCCTAGCGGGGTCCCAGACTGGTTGGGCGACGGGAAACTGTGGCCCCCAGACCTCCGCCCATGTCCGCTATTCATTCGAGGCATCGACAAGCTGAGACCTGCAGAACTGCGGGTATTCACCGGATGATGTCATCGCTGACTTGTTTACGTAGCCTTATCTGCCTCCGACGGAACCGAGCCGGGCTTCTGACAAATTCCAAGAATTGAACCGCATGTGCGAAGTGATGTTTTTCCAAGAATTGAGGAAGATCGAAAATTCCAGAACACGATACAAACAAAATACGTGGGGAATCCCAGATGACGCAAGCGCTTTTCCGAGAAATGCAGAAGGTCATACGCGGCGTCTTTCGCTTCGGAGATCGGAAACGTTCGGGCGGCATCGTAGAACCGCACCCATTTCGAGCGGGAATATTTGAACTGGAAGCGTCTTTCGCTTCAGGCGGCGTTCATGACACACGTGGGTGGTACGGTGAGGCAATGCTGTCATATTCTTCAGGCGGCTTAGAGGTCAACGAGATGGGCGCGGCGCGGGTAGGGGATCCAACTTCTCGATTGCTGCGAAGTCAGTTTCCTGCTAGAACTCATACGATATATACCGCTATAGAACGACAGTGTGATCAGACTGAAAAATGTAAGTACCTCTTTTTCCTTCGTGCTCGGGAGTGTTTTTTCGAAACGGCTCACATACAGGTTGAGAGCTATTCATGCGCAAGTGTTGATCTCGGCATATACAGCGTGAGTCGAAACTTTTTTCTGTCAAGTGTGTTGGCTCAGTGTGAATTTTTTCGAACGGCATATACAGCGTGTGTCGAAACTTTTTTCGTTGGCTCAGTGTGAGTTTTTTCGAACGGCATATACAGCGTGTGTCGAAACCTTTTTCGTTGACTCAGTGTGAATTTTTTCGAACTTATCGGCATATACAGCGTGTGTCGAAACCTTTTTCGTTGGCTCAGTGTGAGTTTTTTCGAACGGCATATACAGCGTATGTCTGAACTTTTTCTGTCAAGTGTGTTGGCTCAGTGTGATATTTTTCGAAGGTATCGGCATATACAGGGTGTGTCGAAAATTTTTCTGTCAAAGTGGTCTGCATGTTGTTGTTGGCTCATACAGTGTGAGTTTTTTCAAACGTATACAGTGTGCGTCATAATTTTTTCGTCAAGTGTGTTGGCTCATACAGGGTGAACCAACAGCAGCACAGTGTGCGACAAAATTTTTCCATCAAGTGTGTTGACTCATATAGCGTGAGCCATTTTTTCGAACGTATGTACAGGATGTCCTAAAATTTTGATGTTTTTTGCTTCAGATGGACCTCCTTGCAGAGTTGAACACAATATGCAGCGCTTCTGGATACAAGCAGACCGTTCCTATGAGCAGCTTGCAGAAAAACAAGCCCTATCCAATTCAGAAGCTTCGCCTGGTGAAAACCAAGTTCGGAGAGACCATCATAGCCGATATCCAGCTGTACGAGGTATTCCTTCCGAGAAGAGTGTTTGCAATCCTCAGGGGACATATTGACCAATTTACTCCGGGGAAGTACGCCCTGGTAGTCGAAGAAGGAGGGGTCGGAAAGACAAATACCTTCAAGTTCATCGAGAACTAGGCAACAACATGCAAGGAAGTTTTCTCTCTCTCTGTGTCCACCCATATCCACATATTTTTTGAGAACTGTAACCTATAGGAAAATATATACTTGTATGTGAAATCGTTTTGACTTTGATTTGGAGAGAATGCGTGACAGAGTAACCATATGACAGTCGCAAGACTTTACTGACAGACGTATGACTCCAATGACGTGAACGACAAATGACAGAGGAATATGGTATGATGTTTGGCTTGGATGACAGACGCAAGACTTGACTGACAGACGTATGACTCCAATGACGTGAACGACAAATGACAGAGGAATATGATATGAAGTTTGGCTTGAATGGTAGACGCAAGACTTGACTGACAGACGTATGACTCCAATGACGTGAACGACAGGCAAGACGAATGACAAGACGATATTTCTGACAGCTGACAAATGAATTGACTGATGTGTGATGTGAACGACAGCCCAACACGAATGACAGACGATATGGCTGACGTATGATGTGAACGATAGCCAACTCGAATGACAGACGATATATAGCTGACGTATGATGTGAACGACTGCCAACTCGGATGACAGGCAATATTTCTGACGTATGACTTGACTGCGACGTATGATGTGAACGACTCGAATGACAGAGGATGTATGTGGTGAATGGCAGAAGACTTATGACAGACGCAGGACTTGACTGACCGCCGACGTATGACTTGACAGACGTATGACTTGACTGACAGAGGAAGTGACAGATGACGCTCCTCCGAGGACGCCATCTATCCACGCCACTGTGAGCCAACTCATAAGTGTGGTGACAGATGACGCCCCTCCGAGGACGCCATCTATCCACGCCACACTGAACCAACTCATAAGTGTGAGTGACAGATGACGCCCCTCCGAGGACGCCATCTATCCACGCCACTCTGAACCAATGCGTAAGTGTGAGTGACAGATGACGCCCCTCCGAAGGACGCCATCTATCCACGCCACTGTGAGCCAACTCATAAGTGTGAGTGACAGATGACGCTCCTCTGAGGACGCCATCTATCCACGACACTCATAACCAACTCGCACAGTGATCTGTGTCCCACACTCTTGTTTTTTCATTTTTTCCCACCCTCTATTCCCCATTATGTCCCACCCCAGATTCTGAAAGAGAGAAAAAATAACAGCCCTTTCGAAAATACGATTTATTGATCGAAAAAAACATACATTTCTTAACGAGGTAAAACATTATTGGAAAACCAACTGAGCATAGAGTCTACATTGAACTGTGTACACATATACTTGCAGTTGTAGGCGGCGGCGTGGTTCGGGCAAGGCGTCGGCGTTGGCTGCAAATTTTCCATTCCATGCGTCGTACCGTCGAACTGGGAGACGTCCTGGATAGACGGTGGGCAGGTCACTCCAATATCTCGGACTTTTCTCGAGAGGAACTCGGCTTTTTGGCTACCTCTCACATAATATATGACTTCGGCCGAGTACAGAAGGTATTTCTGCAGAATGGCATCAACGTCGTGGTACTCGACGTCCCCTGAAGAATACGGAATGCCATGAACGTACTTTTCCAAGTACCGGGTGGTCTTCTTGTCCTTGTCCGTCAACAAGACATAGGGCATTGGTGGCTTGAACAGGAAATTCTGCCGCTGGTGACCGATATGGATGGCAAGTTCTTTGGGGTGGAACACCCCGTTGACGACGAAACCTTGGATATCAACGACCGCGATTCTCATGATGTGTGCGTCTTGTACTAGCTGGCAACTGAATGACGATGTGCGCTAGAGAGCGTCAGTTCTCCCACTTCTCCCACCACGGTGGCGCGCGCCGCCTATGAATTCTCATGACCTCGGGGAAGTACAATCGTCCGGGATGATGCAACAAGGGGAATTTTGACGAAAAACTAACGTTTTCGACACGGCTGTCCACCACGTCGAACAGACCGAAAAAGATTTGAATTTTCAACTATCAATACTTAGACGTTCAGTGGATGAGAAAGCATTTCAACGCAAAGGTGGACCTTCGAGTTAACCGTGACGAAACGTAGTTCTCGTTGGTCGCCTGAACCAAAAAAGACAAAATGGGGGTGGGAAGGCTGTACTCATCAAGCCGAATGCGACGAAAATATCTCCAATGTCAACCGACACTCACCGACGATGTCGACACGGCTGTCCACCACGAAGATTTCACCTTTCTCGAACAGGCCAAAAAAAAGATGCATTCCTTCAATTTTCAGCTATTACTACTTAGACGTTCATCAGATGTCTTGAGAAAACATGTCAACGCAAAGGATGACCGTATCAATACTTAGACGTTCAGCTGATGAGAAAGCATGTCAACGCAAAGGAGGACCGTAAGGTCAACCGTGACGGCTCTCGTTCGACGAGAGAGAAAAGACCAACAAAAATGGGGGTGGGAAGGCTGTACTCATCAAGCCGAATGCGATGAAAATGTTTCCAATGTCAACCGATACTCTGAGAGGGCTTTTCTGGTTCACAACAAAATAGGTGGACCGGTCAGGTCAACCGTTATGGAATCGAGCGAAAAAGGGGAAGACGTTGGGCCAACTGCCATGAAAACCGTTGACAACCGCCGCCCTCTTGAAATGTGAGCGACTCGAAAAAACAGTTGTAGTCCCCTGTGGACGCTCTCCGATTCTCCAAAAGTCGGAATTCGGCCCCAAGAAGTGAAAATGTTTCCTTCGATGATTCACCGCGATACGACTCATCCCATACCGGCCAAATAACGATAAGGAATGCGAGGTTATCGCAGACATGTTCAGACAAGTCAACAACTTCAATGACGCACAGGCTATGAGTCATCACACAAACAGAGTGACCTTCGACCAGCAGTAAAACGAACAAAGACAGCTCTGAGTCATCGGTGACCTTCAAACCGTGAACAATATCCGAATCGTAAGAGTGGAAATTCACGGCGGCAGAAAAAACGGTGTTCGACCCCCAAAAAAAAAATTGAATTTTTTGAAACGAGACTGTTGATCTGACTGCGTTAGGCCGAACGCGACCCATGTCGATCATATCACGTCTACCTGAGTGCATCAGGCTGAACACGATGATTCCGAAACCCCGCAAGCGATGGGGACCGCATGTTTTGTCGTGGGATCCAAAGTGAAAAAGCAGATACTTGGGGGAATATACACCCATGACAATGGACGGGGGCCTCATAGTTCACCGTTGGTTCCCACCCCTCCACAAAAAGCATTCCCAAATTCGTCACATGTTCGATCGGAGTCTTCAGTACTCATTTGTCTTCCAACGAGAATGGCTGCAGACTGTTCGTATGCCGAGAGACTTCAAACGTTTCGCAACTGGCCTTCGACATTTCCGAAAGAGAAGTTGGCCAGTGCCGGTTTCGTTTACACCGGTTCAGGAGACGACGACGACACAGTTACCTGTCTCAATTGCCGTGTCGAAGGATTCAATTGGGAGACTGGCGATAATCCTTTGATGGACCACTTCAGGTGGACACCCTATTGTACGTTTTTCGACAGCGATACTTCTTCGTTCATCAATCGGGTGAAACGACCAACACATACGGAAAATAGTGTTCTCATGCGGCGTCTCGCAACTTTCGAAAACTGGCCCATCGGTCTCAGTCAGACGCCTCAAGAACTTGCCGAATGTGGATTTTTCTACACCGGAATAGGAGATCACGTAAAATGCTTTCACTGCGGCACCGAAATAGCCCACTGGAAACAAGGAGATTCGGTTTGGACACATGGCTGTCACGACGGATGCGACTTCATGATGAAACTTCAACCGTCCAGGGCGTCTCCGCCGCCGCCACCGCTGACCTGTAAAGTTTGTTTGGACAATGAAGTATGCATTGTATTCATGCCTTGCAGACATTTGGTTTGTTGTCTCGAATGCTGTGTAAGATGCGGTGAAAACTGTCCCGTTTGCCGTTCACCAATCACCTCATTCATGAAGATATATGTATCTTGAATATACGTTTGAATTTGGCGCCTCGTTTCATTCCACCTCCACATAGGTCTGCACACACAGACATGCGCTTTCGATACTTTGAAACTTCACGTCACGTTCTTGTGGCATTCTCAACCGCAAAATATCCCCAGAATCTGGGGAAATATCAAGGAAATCCTATAGAATTTTCCCCAGATCTAAGGAAATGTTCTCTCAAGTGCGACATCGTCGGTTGGTGCGTATCCATGCTTCACTGAGGAGGTAATGGAGGAAACTGCATACACTTCAAATGCCAAATATCCCGCCTCAAGTGTGGCATAAGAGCCGTAGAAGGACGTCTGAGAACGTTCCCACCCAGAACGCCGTCGACCACGTCAGTCTTTGAAATCCAAATGTTCCCGCCATCTGACGTATCACGTGACCATGACTGCTGCGCGGAATGCTAGAACGTTCAAAATTCCCGCCACGTCTTGCACGCCACGGTCATGCGCACAACGATCCGCTGGGTACTTTGAAGTTTTCGTCTGACGACTAACCTTTGCCGCCTAGAACGTTTGCCGCTCATGCGCACCAACGCTTTGACGTTCAAGTCTTTCGGATTTCCCGCCTAGAGTGTTTGTCGCGACGTTCAGGCTCATTCAAAGTTGCCGCCTACAGCGTTTGCCGCTCATGCGCACAAACGCTTTTGGATACATTGACTGGCTGAAGTCCTCCAAATTTCTCACCAGAACATCGACGCTCATATCATTCAAATTTCCCGCCTAGAGCGTTTGTCGCTCCGTTCAGGCTTAAGTCTTGCAAATTTCGCACCAGAACATTCACTTTGACGCTCAAGCTGAACTCATTCAAAGTTGCCGCCTACAGCGTTTGCCGCTCATGCGCAAGAACGCTTTTGGTCACTTCGACGTTCAGGCTGAAGTCAGTGTTCACCGCTCATGCGCAAAATGATAATTCGTGTACTTCGAAGTGTTCACCGCTCATGCGCAAAATGATAATTCGTGTACTTCGAAGTTTCTGTCCGACGACTTACCTATCGATGTTGCCGTCTACAGCGTTTGTCGCTCCGTTCAGGCTGAAGTCTTTCGAATTTCGCGCCAGATCGTTCACTTTGACGCTCAAGTTGCCGCCTCATGCGCTCATGCGCACAACGATAATCCGTGTACTTTGAAGTTTTCGTGCGTTTGGCCCTATCCATCAAGCTGAAGTTCAGGGTTCACCGCTCATGCGCAAAACGATCATTCGTGTACATTTCCGTCTGACGACTAACCTTTCAAAGTTGCCGCCTATAGCGCTTGCCGCTCATGCGCAAAACGATCATTCGTGTACTTTGAACTTTCTGTCTGACGACTAACCTTTCAAAGTTGCCGCCTATAGCGCTTGCCGCTCATGCGCAAAACGTATGCTATACTTCAGCTTTTCGACGTTTGGCGCACGACGTGAATTCGCTCATGCGTATAGGCTTCCTCAATGGACTTTGTCCCCATCGAGCGTTTGACCACGTGACTACCACCACCCCTCCTGACATGTACATGAAAATCGGTAGAGCGTCAGTCTATCAGTTGGAGTCGTTCGAGCAACAATGTTGAAGAAAATCCGTAACTACGCGAGTCAGTGGACGGCGCAACCACAAACGTCGGAAGATGATGTGAATTCGCTAAGGCAAAAAAACTCTGAACTAGTGAAATCGGTGCAAGAGTTGAAGCAGATGCTGGTCACGGAAATACGCAAGGCTTCCCACGAAAGACGTAAAAATGCCGGAAAGATTGCAAAGGAGCGAGCTGAACGAAAACGAGCTGAGATCGAACGCCTGAAAGCTGAAGAGAGGATCCAGAGAAATATTTCTGTCCTGAGGGAATCAATCGCACCCAGGTTGACGCCTTATTCGATCAACGAAGAAAAAGTTCGATGTCTTGGTCTGTTCGAAGTGGTACCCGACAGAGAGTGGTACATACTGAGACGTCAAAAATGCAATTGGAAACATGCTGAAAATGTACTTGGCGAAAGAGGTGTGCGTCTGCTCAAAAAGTGGGAAAACGTATCCCATTCCATCGATATCTGCAACCGTATCAAGAGTCATTTCAAAGAAGTGGAACAGTGTGGGGTACATATAAACCGAATCAAGGTCCTACAGCATCCCATCACCAACGACTACATCATGAATATGATCGATCACTATGTGCATGACAATGAAGCAGTCGTACTTGCATCAGAAAATGAGCGTGCAGTATAGACCAATCTGTGTGGATAGTTCGAGCATCCATCTCTGCAGCCCACGTTAGCCGCCGCCTTGAGACGCCTTGACTATGTACTATTGAATGATACGAATAAACTTCTATGTTGTATGCTTTGCCTCATTTCTGAGATGTGTCATTTCTCGCACGCAAAAACGTTCCATTTTGATGCAGTTTTTTCGACGAAAAAATTGCATCAAAACGCACCATTTTTGACGTGTTTTTCGACACTCATTTTCGATGCGTCGAAGTGACAGAAAAACGTAATTTTTCACGTGTTTTCTCGACGCTCATTTTTGATGCGTGAAAACGCGTGAAAAACGAAGGTTTTTTGTCACTTCGACGCACCGAAAATGAGCATCGAAAAAACACGCAAAAAACGACGTATTTTGGTCACTTTGAAAATGACAAATATTGGGCGAGAAACAGTCTATGAAAACTGCACAATTTTCATCCCATTTTACATGTTTTCTTATGGGAAAAACCGGCGATTTTGATCAACTTTTTTTCGCACAAAATCATCGAAAAACAACCAGTTTTTCACGACATTTCGGTGCTCATTTTCGGTGCGTCGAAGTGACAGAAAAACGTCGTTTTTGACGCTTTTTTTCGACGCTCATTTTCGATGCGTGAAAACGCGTGAAAAACGATGTTTTTCTGTCACTTCGACGCATCGAAAATGAGCATCGAAAAAACACGCAAAAAACGACGTTTTTTGGTCACTTTTGACGCGTCGAAAACGCACCGTTTTGTGCTGTTTTTTCGCCTCAAAAATGGTAAGTTTTTGTGCAGTTTTTCGCACATGTTTCTGTTCACTTTTCGCATCAAAAATTTCGAATGCGTTGACCGACCACCAGTCAAGTCGATCTACCTAAGTCAAAGTATCCTCTGAAGTTGGTTGCGCACACATCAGATGCCACCTGTCACTCAGCCTCAGAGCGTATGACGAACAGTTGATGCGCATGAGCGACAAACGTTTTTCCCGTCCGCTCTAGGTGGGAAATGTGAACGTCCTCAGGCGTCTACCTGAATCGCATCTGACGCACACCTGACACGCATCTGACATCAACCTGACTCGTATCTGACGCACACCTGACACGTATCTGACATGCACCTGACTAGCATCTGACGTCCACCTGACTAGCATCTGACACACATCTGAAGTGCACCAAGCACGCCTGACATGTGCCTGAACGTGTATGGCATACCTTTGCACATGAGCTGCAAACGCTCTAGGTGGCAACTTTGAAAGGTTAGTCGTCAGACAGAAAGTTCAAAGTACACGAATGATCGTTTTGCGCATGAGCGGCAAGCGCTATAGGCGGCAACTTTGAAAGGTTAGTCGTCAGACGGAAATGTACACGAATGATCGTTTTGCGCATGAGCGGTGAACCCTGAACTTCAGCTTGATGGATAGGGCCAAACGCACGAAAACTTCAAAGTACACGGATTATCGTTGTGCGCATGAGCGCATGAGGCGGCAACTTGAGCGTCAAAGTGAACGATCTGGCGCGAAATTCGAAAGACTTCAGCCTGAACGGAGCGACAAACGCTGTAGACGGCAACATCGATAGGTAAGTCGTCGGACAGAAACTTCAAAGTACACGAATTATCATTTTGCGCATGAGCGGTGAACACTGACTTCAGCCTGAACGTCGAAGTGACCAAAAGCGTTCTTGCGCATGAGCGGCAAACGCTGTAGGCGGCAACTTTGAATGAGTTCAGCTTGAGCGTCAAAGTGAATGTTCTGGTGCGAAATTTGCAAGACTTAAGCCTGAACGGAGCGACAAACGCTCTAGGCGGGAAATTTGAATGATATGAGCGTCGATGTTCTGGTGAGAAATTTGGAGGACTTCAGCCAGTCAATGTATCCAAAAGCGTTTGTGCGCATGAGCGGCAAACGCTGTAGGCGGCAACTTTGAATGAGCCTGAACGTCGCGACAAACACTCTAGGCGGGAAATCCGAAAGACTTGAACGTCAAAGCGTTGGTGCGCATGAGCGGCAAACGTTCTAGGCGGCAAAGGTTAGTCGTCAGACGAAAACTTCAAAGTACCCAGCGGATCGTTGTGCGCATGACCGTGGCGTGCAAGACGTGGCGGGAATTTTGAACGTTCTAGCATTCCGCGCAGCAGTCATGGTCACGTGATACGTCAGATGGCGGGAACATTTGGATTTCAAAGACTGACGTGGTCGACGGCGTTCTGGGTGGGAACGTTCTCAGACGTCCTTCTACGGCTCTTATGCCACACTTGAGGCGGGATATTTGGCATTTGAAGTGTATGCAGTTTCCTCCATTACCTCCTCAGTGAAGCATGGATACGCACCAACCGACGATGTCGCACTTGAGAGAACATTTCCTTAGATCTGGGGAAAATTCTATAGGATTTCCTTGATATTTCCCCAGATTCTGGGGATATTTTGCGGTTGAGAATGCCACAAGAACGTGACGTGAAGTTTCAAAGTATCGAAAGCGCATGTCTGTGTGTGCAGACCTATGTGGAGGTGGAATGAAACGAGGCGCCAAATTCAAACGTATATTCAAGATACATATATCTTCATGAATGAGGTGATTGGTGAACGGCAAACGGGACAGTTTTCACCGCATCTTACACAGCATTCGAGACAACAAACCAAATGTCTGCAAGGCATGAATACAATGCATACTTCATTGTCCAAACAAACTTTACAGGTCAGCGGTGGCGGCGGCGGAGACGCCCTGGACGGTTGAAGTTTCATCATGAAATCGCATCCGTCGTGACAGCCATGTATCCAAACCGAATCTCCTTGTTTCCAGTGGGCTATTTCGGTGCCGCAGTGAAAGCATTTTACGTGATCTCCTATTCCAGTGTAGAAAAAGCCACATTCGGCAAGTTCTTGAGGCGTCTGATTGAGACCGATGGGCCAGTTTTCGAAAGTTGCGAGACGCCGCATGAGAACACTATTTTCCGTATGTGTTGGTCGTTTCACCCGATTGATGAACGAAGAAGTATCGCTGTCGAAAAACGTACAATAGGGTGTCCACCTGAAGTGGTCCATCAAAGGATCATCGCCAGTCTCCCAATTGAATCCTTCGACACCGCAATTGAGACAGGTAACTGTGTCGTCGTCGTCGTCTCCTGAACCGGTGTAAACGAAACCGGCACTGGCCAACTTCTCTTTCGGAAATGTCGAAGGCCAGTTGCGAAACGTTTGAAGTCTCTCGGCATACGAACAGTCTGCAGCCATTCTCGTTGGAAGACAAATGAGTACTGAAGACTCCAATCGAACATGTGACGAATTTGGGAATGCTTTTTGTGGAGGGGTGGGACCAACGGTGAACTATAAGGCCCCCCTGTCCATTGTCGTCACGTCATGGGTGTATATTCCCCCAAGTATCTGATTTTTTCACTTTGGATCCCACGACAAAACATGCGGTCCCCACCGCTTGCGGGGAATGTCAACTCAATCATCGTGGTCAGCCTGATGCACTCAGGTAGACGTGATATGATCGGCATGGGTCGCGTTCGGCCTAACGCAGTCAGTTCAACAGTTTTCTCTCGTTTCAAAACATTCCATTTTTTTGGAGGGTCGAACACCGTTTTTTCTGCCGCCGTGAATTTCCACTCTTACGATTCGGATATTGTTCACGGTTTGAAGGTCACCGATGACTCAGAGCTGTCTTTGTTCGTTTTACTGCTGATCGAAGGTCACTCTGTTTGTGTGATGACTCATAGCCTGTGCGTCATTGAAGTTGTTGACTTGTCTGAACATGTCTGCGATAACCTCGCATTCCTTATCGTCATTTGGCCGGTATGGGATGAATCGTATCGCGGTGAATCATTGCAGAAAACATTTTCACTTCTCGGGGCCGAATTCCGACTTTTGGAGAATCGGAGAGCGTCCACATGGGACTACAACTGTTTTTTCGAGTCACTCACATCTCAAGAGGGCGGCGGTTGTCAACGGTTTTCATGGCAGTTGGCCCAACGTCTTCCCCTTTTTCGCTCGATTCCATAACGGTTGACCTGACCGGTCCACCTATTTTGATGTGAACCAGAAAAGCCCCCTCAGAGTATCGGTTGACATTGGAAACATTTTCATCGCATTCGGCTTGATGAGTACAGCCTTCCCACCCCCATTTTTGTTGGTCTTTTCTCTCTCGTCGAACGAGAGCCGTCACGGTTGACCTTACGGTCCTCCTTTGCGTTGACATGCTTTCTCATCAGCTGAACGTCTAAGTATTGATACGGTCATCCTTTGCGTTGACATGTTTTCTCAAGACATCTGATGAACGTCTAAGTAGTAATAGCTGAAAATTGAAGGAATGCATCTTTTTTTTGGCCTGTTCGAGAAAGGTGAAATCTTCGTGGTGGACAGCCGTGTCGACATCGTCGGTGAGTGTCGGTTGACATTGGAGATATTTTCGTCGCATTCGGCCTGATGAGTACAGCCTTCCCACCCCCATTTTGTCTTTTTTGGTTCAGGCGACCAACGAGAACTACGTTTCGTCACGGTTAACTCGAAGGTCCACCTTTGCGTTGAAATGCTTTCTCATCCACTGAACGTCTAAGTATTGATAGTTGAAAATTCAAATCTTTTTCGGTCTGTTCGACGTGGTGGACAGCCGTGTCGAAAACGTCGGTTTTTCGTCAAAATTCCCCTTGTTGCATCATCCCGGACGATTGTACTTCCCCTTACCGAGGTCATGAGAAATCATAGGCGGCGCGCGCCACCGTGGTGGGAGAAGTGGGAGAACTGACGCTCTCTAGCGCACATCGTCATTCAGTTGCCAGCTAGTACAAGACGCACACATCATGAGAATCGCGGTCGTTGATATCCAAGGTTTCGTCGTCAACGGGGTGTTCCACCCCAAAGAATTTGCCATCCATATCGGTCACCAGCGGCAGAATTTCCTGTTCAAGCCACCAATGCCCTATGTCTTGTTGACGGACAAGGACAAGAAGACCACCCGGTACTTGGAAAAGTACGTTCATGGCATTCCGTATTCTTCAGGGGACGTCGAGTACCACGACGTTGATGCCATTCTGCAGAAATACCTTCTGTACTCGGCCGAAGTCATATATTATGTGAGAGGTAGCCAAAAAGCCGAGTTCCTCTCGAGAAAAGTCCGAGATATTGGAGTGACCTGCCCACCGTCTATCCAGGACGTCTCCCAGTTCGACGGTACGACGCATGGAATGGAAAATTTGCAGCCAACGCCGACGCCTTGCCCGAACCACGCCGCCGCCTACAACTGCAAGTATATGTGTACACAGTTCAATGTAGACTCTATGCTCAGTTGGTTTTCCAATAATGTTTTACCTCGTTAAGAAATGTATGTTTTTTTCGATCAATAAATCGTATTTTCGAAAGGGCTGTTATTTTTTCTCTCTTTCAGAATGTGGGGTGGGACATAATGGGGAATAGAGGGTGGGAAAAAATGAAAAAACAAGAGTGTGGGACACAGATCACTGTGCGAGTTGGTTATGAGTGTCGTGGATAGATGGCGTCCTCAGAGGAGCGTCATCTGTCACTCACACTTATGAGTTGGCTCACAGTGGCGTGGATAGATGGCGTCCTTCGGAGGGGCGTCATCTGTCACTCACACTTACGCATTGGTTCAGAGTGGCGTGGATAGATGGCGTCCTCGGAGGGGCGTCATCTGTCACTCACACTTATGAGTTGGTTCAGTGTGGCGTGGATAGATGGCGTCCTCGGAGGGGCGTCATCTGTCACCACACTTATGAGTTGGCTCACAGTGGCGTGGATAGATGGCGTCCTCGGAGGAGCGTCATCTGTCACTTCCTCTGTCAGTCAAGTCATACGTCTGTCAAGTCATACGTCGGCGGTCAGTCAAGTCCTGCGTCTGTCATAAGTCTTCTGCCATTCACCACATACATCCTCTGTCATTCGAGTCGTTCACATCATACGTCGCAGTCAAGTCATACGTCAGAAATATTGCCTGTCATCCGAGTTGGCAGTCGTTCACATCATACGTCAGCTATATATCGTCTGTCATTCGAGTTGGCTATCGTTCACATCATACGTCAGCCATATCGTCTGTCATTCGTGTTGGGCTGTCGTTCACATCACACATCAGTCAATTCATTTGTCAGCTGTCAGAAATATCGTCTTGTCATTCGTCTTGCCTGTCGTTCACGTCATTGGAGTCATACGTCTGTCAGTCAAGTCTTGCGTCTACCATTCAAGCCAAACTTCATATCATATTCCTCTGTCATTTGTCGTTCACGTCATTGGAGTCATACGTCTGTCAGTCAAGTCTTGCGTCTGTCATCCAAGCCAAACATCATACCATATTCCTCTGTCATTTGTCGTTCACGTCATTGGAGTCATACGTCTGTCAGTAAAGTCTTGCGACTGTCATATGGTTACTCTGTCACGCATTCTCTCCAAATCAAAGTCAAAACGATTTCACATACAAGTATATATTTTCCTATAGGTTACAGTTCTCAAAAAATATGTGGATATGGGTGGACACAGAGAGAGAGAAAACTTCCTTGCATGTTGTTGCCTAGTTCTCGATGAACTTGAAGGTATTTGTCTTTCCGACCCCTCCTTCTTCGACTACCAGGGCGTACTTCCCCGGAGTAAATTGGTCAATATGTCCCCTGAGGATTGCAAACACTCTTCTCGGAAGGAATACCTCGTACAGCTGGATATCGGCTATGATGGTCTCTCCGAACTTGGTTTTCACCAGGCGAAGCTTCTGAATTGGATAGGGCTTGTTTTTCTGCAAGCTGCTCATAGGAACGGTCTGCTTGTATCCAGAAGCGCTGCATATTGTGTTCAACTCTGCAAGGAGGTCCATCTGAAGCAAAAAACATCAAAATTTTAGGACATCCTGTACATACGTTCGAAAAAATGGCTCACGCTATATGAGTCAACACACTTGATGGAAAAATTTTGTCGCACACTGTGCTGCTGTTGGTTCACCCTGTATGAGCCAACACACTTGACGAAAAAATTATGACGCACACTGTATACGTTTGGAAAAACTCACACTGTATGAGCCAACAACAACATGCAGACCACTTTGACAGAAAAATTTTCGACACACCCTGTATATGCCGATACCTTCGAAAAATATCACACTGAGCCAACACACTTGACAGAAAAAGTTCAGACATACGCTGTATATGCCGTTCGAAAAAACTCACACTGAGCCAACGAAAAAGGTTTCGACACACGCTGTATATGCCGATAAGTTCGAAAAAATTCACACTGAGTCAACGAAAAAGGTTTCGACACACGCTGTATATGCCGTTCGAAAAAACTCACACTGAGCCAACGAAAAAAGTTTCGACACACGCTGTATATGCCGTTCGAAAAAATTCACACTGAGCCAACACACTTGACAGAAAAAAGTTTCGACTCACGCTGTATATGCCGAGATCAACACTTGCGCATGAATAGCTCTCAACCTGTATGTGAGCCGTTTCGAAAAAACACTCCCGAGCACGAAGGAAAAAGAGGTACTTACATTTTTCAGTCTGATCACACTGTCGTTCTATAGCGGTATATATCGTATGAGTTCTAGCAGGAAACTGACTTCGCAGCAATCGAGAAGTTGGATCCCCTACCCGCGCCGCGCCCATCTCGTTGACCTCTAAGCCGCCTGAAGAATATGACAGCATTGCCTCACCGTACCACCCACGTGTGTCATGAACGCCGCCTGAAGCGAAAGACGCTTCCAGTTCAAATATTCCCGCTCGAAATGGGTGCGGTTCTACGATGCCGCCCGAACGTTTCCGATCTCCGAAGCGAAAGACGCCGCGTATGACCTTCTGCATTTCTCGGAAAAGCGCTTGCGTCATCTGGGATTCCCCACGTATTTTGTTTGTATCGTGTTCTGGAATTTTCGATCTTCCTCAATTCTTGGAAAAACATCACTTCGCACATGCGGTTCAATTCTTGGAATTTGTCAGAAGCCCGGCTCGGTTCCGTCGGAGGCAGATAAGGCTACGTAAACAAGTCAGCGATGACATCATCCGGTGAATACCCGCAGTTCTGCAGGTCTCAGCTTGTCGATGCCTCGAATGAATAGCGGACATGGGCGGAGGTCTGGGGGCCACAGTTTCCCGTCGCCCAACCAGTCTGGGACCCCGCTAGGACGACATAGGCGTAGTATGTTCCCGAAATCTCTCGAAATACGCTAGACCAATACGGCCTCACCTGGAAATGAGGCCGTATTGGTTTACATATACTACTAATGTGCCTGAGACGCAAAGTCTGTGAGGGTAAGAAACAGCTTTTATTCTCGACTGCCGTGGTGGTTTATTTGCTATTCAGCTATGAGGAAATCCAAAAAAGCAACAGTACTACTGAGTTGGTTGGGCTAATTGAATCACAGGCATCATGTGCAACACATAGCACACACATTTACCCTCGACAAGTCGTGAAGTACGGGTATCTAACCGTGCGAGCGCTTCTGCCAAGGCAAAAAATAGAATTGTGTAGTATTATAAGGTATTATCATTTGACAATTTGATAATATTTTGTTTTTTTTTCAGTTCCACTAGATTCTTGGGTCATAAACACGATCAGGCCAATAACTGCTCCTGATTGACCAAAGCTTGTCTTCTTTCACCGATCAGCTGTTCCCCTATAAATACCTTCAATATCCCTCAGTTCAAGTCCATAACTCTCAACTGTCTTACGAATCGAATATTTGGGCCTAATCAGCAATTAAACGAAGTAATGGTTCACTCTGATTTATTTTCTGATACATCCAGAATCATTGGATGATAGGCTAAACATTATTTAAATTTACCTCACTATCGAATTTGTACATAGGTTTTATGATGCTAACCTTGAAAATGTGAAGAAATATAACGTATTGAAATAATTAATTACCAAATAAATCCATCATGTAATAATCTTACTAGACATCGGGTTGATTTCGAACAAATCGAAAAAGGTGTTTTTCCAACATGTGCCTATAGTTTTAGGAAATATGATGGAATAACAGATTTAGTCTCTTACCAAAGACGCAACCCTTCTGAAAACCAATTCAACGACAGTTCATATCCTTCATTCGATGATCTTTTCAATAACTATGAAAAGTAATGCTACTTAGTTTATACTAACATTCCATAAATAATTCTATGTACTCCTTGCATGAAACTCTCGTGAAACCGCAAAAGTCAAAAGAAATATGCTGAAAATATTTTTAAATGGATGCCAGTCGAAAACTGATTCGAGTTTGGATTCTATTCAAATAATATTCACTTTCGAGTCATGATAAAAAAAAAACTTGAGTCCTTCACATACAGGGCAAATAACTCCCCTGTCTATGTTAACGACTTGTTTTACAAATTATTTCAATTGCCATGTCATGATTCTCGAAAGAATTTATGGACTCCCACTTCTTAATTTGCTAGTTTGGAAAAAAATCGAATACTTATATAGTTATAGCATTCAGTCCGAGAAACTCGTTTCAACTTTTCAGTTCATGCTATGAGTAATATGTTGTGGTGAAAAGGAAGCAAAAAACATTGAGGTTACACTCCTTAGTACATGCTGGAAAATTTGAGTTTGAACTCGTTATGCTGATGAGTGTATGCTCTTCATTCTTATCGCAAAATGAACTTTCTGCTTCATTCATCAACTAATACATAATAATGCTATATCGTTTGATTTTAAAAAATATAATATTGTTGAAGCATGAGAGGCTCGAAAAATCAGTAGTTCAAACTTGAAATATTTTGTGTCTATTATTCAAATCCAATTTGGTGTTTGAGGCGGAAATTAGTATATAGCACTGAACAGTCCAAGCAAAAGTTAGTCATCATTGACACCAATGAAAGTTTAGTCCTCAAATGTCTAGTTGAAAGTCAAAACTACAACTCAATTCATACCACCTATTAAGCCGCTCATTTTGTGTGTATGCCGCCAGCGTTATACTTTTGACACAATTTCAAAAATGTTGCAGATTGAACCTGACATAACTTTTTGAAGCTTTCACAAACTCCGAGAGTTGAAAAAATGATAACGACGGATAATAGCAGTTCCTATTCAATACAATACCGAAGTTCTTTCAAGAAATAGTGAAAAGGGACGCCAATGCCAGATGAAATTCAGAGAGATCGCAAAGAAACGGGAATATACTGATTGGAGGCGCTTGTGATGTTCAATTCGAGTATTAGCGCCAGATCATCATGATCTCCCATGCCGATTTCATCAAAGAGAGAAGGATTTTGCCACGTCTCTGCATGTTTTTACATTTCAGAAAAAGCTTAGAGTTCGTCGTTCCCGCTGCCTCCAGTTTAATTAGATGCCGCACCAAATAACGCAAGAAATTCTCGATGAGCACGTAGAAGTGGAAGCCGTCGTTCAAACAATGACTAGCATCATTTGCATGGACAGCCATACATAATGATATTTGGATACCAATGATGTGGATTCGTTACATCCTGTTTCGACGATGCAATTTGTCGCGGAGACTTGTCGCTATCTGTCAGTTTGCATTGCCAATAATAAAAAATAGCATTGAATGTTACCAAGATGAACACTTACATTATCACAACTGATATATGATTTCATTCGTTTCTAATAATTGATATTGTGATAAAATCACCTTATGACTCATCTTGATTCCTTACGTTTCGAAAAATAATTTAATGGTTCAAAATCAACATTCTTTACAATGATGCCACGACATATTTGTGGTTTGCAGCAACAAATTCACCATAGAAATAACTAAGTCGCTGCAACTTATCGCACCAAAAAAGATGCATGCAACTTTAAAAACTTGCATGAATACATGCAATTTTCTGGGCTCTACCTGAAACATTTTTGTTATTCTCCACACAATTTATATCATCAGATATTCCAACATCATCAGAAACGCTGTTCATTTTCATATGGTATGTTTTGTTGATACATAGAAAAAAATGATAGGAAAAACTTTTCGGGAAGTCATGGACCAACCATGAATCATGTCCAGAACCATGCTGCTGTTTGGAAAGATATTCTATAACCCTTCACCGTCAATTTGGAACGGTACTCCAAACGAATAGCAGGCTTATTTTATATGATAGCATCGTTCTGAACGTAAATCTTGGTGGTTCAATTCGAGTCACTCTACCCTATTTTGATGTGTGTCATACACAAAACTGAAAAAACAGTGCTTCGTGATCGGCATTACCAAAAACACATTCAGATTGAACATCCTTTGAAAATCACAAAAATAGATTTGAAAAAAATTTCGAAGTCTAGTTCTCGAACATATATGTATTTTCGTCAGATGTTCTTCATTCCTGAAATTAATATCTGTTGAGAAAAAGTGTATTCTATTGTCTATTACCTTCACTGAATCTTTTACAATATCCCCCAATATTACAACTCAGTATCTTAGAAGTTCAGACATTCAGAAATAAGATCCTAATTTTGAAATAACTCTGAAGAAATGAAGCGACTCCGACGCTAGTTAAAGAAAAATGAATCAAGAAATGAAAATGAACGAAGAGAAATAAGGAATAAAAGAAACTTCAAAATGTGAAAGTGTCAATATTTGATTCTTTGTTCCCCAGTTAATTCCAGAGATTTTTCGAAAATGTTTTGAACCGAAGATATTTTTGCCATACCTACTAGACATGAATATAAAATTAACTTTTTCTTCATATTGCGATGGAGTATGACGTTTTGTGAATGGTAATGAACATTGAAAGTAGGCGTTTTTCTATTCAATTCAGATCGTCATTACCATTCATACGTTCTACATTCGATTGCCCTGGTACAAGAAGTGAAAGGGATAGTTTCTGAGGGAATTAAATAATTTTGTAACTCCTTCCTGTAGGTTTTATGAAATTATTTCATTGGAATGCTTTCAGACACAATTTTGTTTTTATCACATATTGTCACCTTAATGATAATCTCCTAACTATTTTAAAGTATGGTATATTTATTACAATTCCTAAACAATAATATAACTGTTATAAAATCGAATTAAATCCGCGAATATGTATTTGCTGTCTCCAAGAATAAAATGCAGAATTTAAGAGAAACCAGCTGACATTGATTCTTAGAGGTCGTA
Source organism: Zygogramma bicolorata (assembly GCA_032362365.1). NCBI lineage: Eukaryota > Metazoa > Arthropoda > Insecta > Coleoptera > Chrysomelidae > Zygogramma > Zygogramma bicolorata. The sequence goes on along the minus strand of JAVJAQ010004948.1, from coordinate 147,583 downwards.
TAATTTGTCAGTTTTATTTGACTAGCGTCCCAATAACTATATATCCAATAATGTCGTGTAATATTGGTCAATGGAAAAAATAAAATACTTGAAAATCTCCCACGTGACCTAGTGCTTCCAGTTTTTACTTGATAAAAACAGGAAATTATATACCTTCAAACCACTAGTTCAAAACTTTTTCGAAATTCAACCTTTGTAATCGATGGAAGAAGTTTCTTAGCCAATACATACCGATAGATGGTAGTGTTTCTTAATAGTTTTAAAGGGGTAATATAGTAGCTGGAATACGTTGAAATGCTTATCATTGATACCGAATTATTTTATAGAACGACGACATTTTGAAATGATAGCAATCCGGAATACTGACATTAGATAAGTTGAAAATATGAAATTCCCCCTATAGTGATATTTACAGCTAAAAAGTACATAGATATTATAATATTATATTATTTAAAACAACTGATTTGAGTTTGAGACTAGAAAATTAATGAGTCATCACATTGAATTGTTCCATAATCAATAATTTCTTCCAAATACATTGATTAATGAGTGGCGCTTTTGAATTTTGCTAATAATATGCTACATATTATTTGTCAATGAAATTTGATTCGCAGTAAAAATATAAATCTTTGAAACACAAGTAATGTCTCCAACAGTTTCACATGTAAAAAGTAAAATTATCAAAATGGCTTCAACCTTTCTATTTATTAGTATTTGAAGATAGTTGGTGACATATCAATTATATTTTCCTAGTGTCCAACACAAAAGTTCCTTTAGCGCCTTCAAGAAAACATTTTTACCACTTTTTTCTGTTTTGAATATGTTATATATAATAAGTATCACATGAATATGTTGTAAAAGTACAGTAAGAGGAGTCTTCATGAAACTACTTTTTAACAGTGTTAGAACAATTTTATAGCAACAGCCGAAATGTTTATTAAACTGTTTTGTATTGTTTGTAAAAGACCTTACGGAATATTTGTAAAGACTATAATGTTTTATGAAATGGGGCCAATTTCCCACTCATAGCTGTTATATAAACACACTGAAAACAGTTCTGAGAATAATGCAGTTTTATAATTTGTTTCTCCAAAACGTTTCAGCAACTATTATAAAATATGAAATTGCTAGTTGGGATATGAACTACTGATATGGTTCCCATTGAAGATGATGTGAATTGCCACCTGGAGAGTTGTAGGGATTCCCAACGGAAACTACTCATGAAGGAGACCGTATAACTGTTAGTCGAATTTGCCTTTATATTTCGTTCATCTAGGATGGTCGAAAAGGCGTGAACATACTGTACAGGAAAATAAAAATGATCCCTTTCACCGTCTCCAGGTCCTTCGAAGAACCATGTAGGAGCACTTGAATATGTAGAATATTTCATGACAATACTTTGTATACGAGACTTTGCTAGGAGCAACCTTTTTCGAAAGTGCTAATTCCTGAAGTGTATATGGCGGATCTTTCATCTCATAATTGTCAACTTCCCTTGCCTTTTGATGTCCCTTTCGATTCATTCTGTTTCCGTCAACCTTATGTTTCACTCCCTGACAATCCCCATTTCCCCTAGCCGAGTGGAAATGTTTGCAACTGTATACATTTCGTTTTGCACTTTGGTGAAAATTACAATGCATAAATTTTGATGAAGTGCTTGATATGAAAACGCATAATAATACATTTCGGCTAAAATGTTATTATGTTTGCCGATGAGAATAAAATAAACGTCCCCAGTTTGCCATATCAAGCTATTGTATGTTATAATTACTTCATTCCACTCACTGGTGATATATATCGAAATCTATTTTGTGTTTCGTTTATTCTTTAACGATGGTGGCACGAAATTTGTTTCATATAAAAGCACAACCCCAATCAAGCATCAATATAATTATTGAAAATCCTCTAAAACTCATCCCTATTTGATCCGCCTATTCATGTTTGTGATAGATATTGAAATGGATGTACATATATGAAATGAATTGCATTCATCAGTGAGTGATGATCCTATCCAATGAGTGCGCTGAAAAAATAGCTGGCAAAACATCAATGGTTGATTTTTTTTGAAGTATTTTTGAAATAGGATGCATTCGCAGCCAAACATCACGAGGACTATCATTTAATTTATACGAATGAAAAATGATGAATTTATTGAAAATTATCGATGAGGCTGGAAGGTTTGCTGTAAAAGTTAAAACTTTGTGTGAAGATCAATAAATTATCTTTATTGAGTTGCAGTCAAACTGTCATGTATTAGGTACATTTTGTATTGTTTTATTGTTTGACATCTGTTAAAAAAACTATATTGTTTTGCGTGTACTGTCAATAAAATAAAAAGTATTTCCAAATAACTATTTTGAGTTCTTTACATAATCAAAAGGTTATGGGCCCAGTCTCACAGTGATCCCTAAACGAGTAGGTGACCCAGAAATAGAAGGAAATATTAATTCGCAAGTACATCCAGTTGCTACACAGACTAATCGATTCGACAAGCTCAGTTATGGACAAATTTCCTAAATTCGAAAAACTCCATGGTACATCAAATTTTCATTCCTGGAAAACAATGGCCTTTGCTTATATGGACGTTTACAATCTATATAAAATAGCCACAGGAGAGGAGAATAATCTCAAGGAAAATCCACCCAAAACAAAGCCTACAAAACCTAATTATGCTACCAAAATGAAGGAATTTGAGAATCTTTGCGAGGATTATAGATATCGTCATTCGCTATGTAGAGCCTTCATATTGTTCAACGTAGATTCCACAATCGCACCGCAGATAACTAGCTATTCAGATGCTCAGAGTATGTGGAAGATTCTGAATGATCTTTTCGACAAAAAGAATGAATATTCATTACATGTATTGGTGAAATCCTTGATAAGCATAAAATGCCTTTCCAAATCAGAAATACCTGATCACATTGCAAAATATAATGAACTTTGGCAAAGGTTAGTGGAACGTACTGCTATAACGGCTGAAGAAAAACAAGATTCTTTGGAAGCTGCTTTTCGACCAATGGCCAACTCTATTCGAGCCAAGGGATCATTATTTCTCACTACACTTCCAGATGACCTAGAAAACATTGTAGATAACCTGAAAACCAAACAGTACAAAGTCTATTGGCGGCAAATACTACTATGTATCTTTCGTTGATGAATTTTCTAGATTTGCAGAAGTAACATTTGTTTCAAACAAAAGTGATGTAGAGAAAGCTGTTAAAGAATATATAACTAAACTAAAATGGAACGCCAAACTGGAGAATCAGTGAAAATATTCAAATCGGATAATGGCGGAGAATATACTTTCAATACCATGCAAAATTTTTTCAAAGAAACCGGAATGAAGTTTGAATCATCTATACCACGAGTTCATGAAACCAATGGTCTTGCAGAGAGATTCAACCGAACACTGATAACCATGTCCAGGACTAGCCTTATTGACTCAGATTTTCCAGAATCACTATGGGCCGAAGCAGTAGCTCACGCTGTCTACACCAAAAACAGACTTCCTCATTCTTTCAACAACAAAACTCCCAACGAGTTGTTTTATGGTAAAAAACCTGAAATTGGACATTTGCGAACTTTTGGCCAAAAAGCCTATATACACATACCTACTGAAAGTCGTTCACCAGGAAGTAAACTGCTTCCGAGAGCTATTGAATGTGTTTTAGTAGGATACGCTGAAAAAATGGGCTGGTATAGGTTTTGGACTGGTCTGAAAGTAGTGATATCAAGGGATTATAAATTAGCTCCCGAAGATGACAACGTTGTTGTTATTAGTTCTATTGGCTCCGAAGAGAAGAAAGAAAATATGGAAAATAATGATTCTCAAGACCATAATCATAATTCTTCTCAGGAATGTCAGGTGAATACTGGAAACAAACAACAAGAAGTAATACCTGAGGTGAGTTTGAGGCGTAGTACTCCTGAACATGTCCAGCCTATTAGATATGAAGACGAATTTTGTAATTTAGCTGTTGATGAAAATTTGTCATACAAAGAGGCGATGTCAGGTCCAGAAAAAGACAAATGGGAACTGGCCATTAGTGATGAACTACAATCAATGGCGAAAAGCAATGTATGGGAAATCGTGGAATATCCTGCAAATACAAAAATAATTGGTTGCCGATGGATTTTCAAAAAGAAGATTTCTGATAAGGGAGAGACAGTACGGTACAAAGCGCGACTCGTTGCACATGGTTTCAGTGAGATACCTGGAATTGACTTCGAAGACACGTTCGCACCTGTAGTAAGATATGAAACTATCAGAATCCTTCTTGCACATGCGTAGCACCATGAAATGATCATAAGACAACCTGACCTAAAGACTGCCTTTTTAAATGGTGAATTGGATAACAGCGTTTACATGAAAATTCCAGAAGGTGTTAATGCAGAGCCAGGGAGAGTATGCTGTCTCAGAAGGAGCATTTGTGGTTTGAAACAGTCACCGCGATTATGGAATCAGAAGCTGGTAACAGTTTTTAATCAGGTCCCTGTCGAGCAATCCAACGCTGATCCATGTATGTTTGTATCTCGAAATGGCAAGCAAATTGTTGCAGTCTCTGTAGACGATATTATAATTTTGGGTTCTATGGAAAATGATGTTGAAACCATTGAAAATATTTTGAGTGAGAACTTTGAAGTAGTTCTTTCGAGAAAACCTACATACCTTCTTTCTCTTCAAATAAATTGGTACGAAGACTACATAACTATATACCAAGAACAATATATACACAAAATCCTCGAAAAATTTAAATTACTCAAATGCAAGCCCCATAAAACTTCAATGGATTGTGGCACAGTAGTGAAGACAGCAATATCCTCAGATACCCGAACAGATAAAACACTTTACCAATCGAAGATTGGAAACTTGCTTACTTAGCTACTGGAACAAGACCAGATATTGCATATTCTGTGAATTTACTTTCACAATTTTGTTCTGATCCGACAAATACGCACAATAAGTTGGTTCAGCAGTTGTTCAGATACGTGAAAGGAAGCATCAGTAGAAGGCTGATCTACAAAAGAACCACAACTCCTAAGCTGATATTATATAGTGTGCATCTTTTGCTAGTTCATTTTGTGATAGACGTTCATATAGTGGACAAATGGGATTTTATGGACAAGCTGCAGTATCCTGGTCATCTAAGAAACAACAGAGTGTTGCGGTTTCAACAACAGAAGCCGAATACATGGCTGCCTCTTTGGCTTGTCGACAAGCAATATGGATGTCGTATGTGTTGAATGATTTGAAACAGGAACGACGTCCTCTATTGTACTGTGACAATCAGGCAGCAATTCGTTTAGCATTCAACGAAATAGTCCATCAGAGAAGTGAACATATTAGCGTTCATTATCATTTCCTGAGAGAAAAAGTGGTCAGTGAAGAAATATACATCGAATACATCACCTCTAAGGAAAATTTGGCAGATATTTTCACAAAATCACTAGGAAGAGTAGATTTCGAACGCCTAACTTCGAGTTTCATGGAAAGTTTTCCTGAGGGAGAGTATTGAGTTGCAGTCAAACTTTCATGTATTAGGTACACTTTGTATTGTTTTATTGTTTGACATCTGTTGAAAAACTATATTGTTTTGCGTGTACTGTCAATAAAATAAAAAGTATTTCCAAATAAATATTTTAAGTTCTTTACATAATCAAAAATCTTAACATCATTTTTCTCCCCTCCCTTATGCACAAATGACATATGGAAGGAAAGACAAGTCCAGTGTCGCCCAATATGCTCTGGATAATAATCATAGAATTAGTGAATATCTGAGACAAACCTATTGTTTTCATACAGAATTTGGCAGAGTAACTTCATATGTTCCTTCCTCATAATATCTTGATTTGAAGAATACCCATTTCTGCCCATTTCTTCTACCAGCACCTACCACAAGAACAACCATCGCATCCTAGAAATATTTAAATTTCGAAAAGTTACTACTCCTCCTCGTCTCCACCTTATCACTTGCTTATTGCCATTTGAAACTTCTAAAATTTTGTGAAGTAGACAATTTTACCCTTTGATAATGATGGAAAGGAGATTCCTATCGAAACGAGTATCGAAATTAAAAAATAACAACTTATGGTAGAGTTAGAAACATTTCATTTTGATAACTCTGGCTACTTTGAAGTATCTCGCTGCGCTCTTTCCGCTGAAATCGCGTATGATATATGCTTTGCAAAATTGAACTCTTTCTTTTTCTAATTGGTTACAGTTGATAACTTGTTCATTGCCAAATTTGAAACGTATTTTGTTCCAGAGTTACAACTAACCGTAGTTTACCCAATTGTTTCTTCGAGCCAGTTGAAAACTATTCGAGAGACTTGTCCATTGCCAAATTTGAAACGTATTTTGTTCCAGAGTTACAACTAACTGTAGTTTACCCAATTGTTTCTTCGATCGATCCATTTGAAAACTATTCGAGAGACTTGTCCATTGCCAAATTTGAAACGTATTTTGTTCCAGAGTTACAACTAACTGTAGTTTACCCAATTGTTTCTTCGATCCATTTGAAAACTATTCGAGAGTAGTTTGAACCATGAACAATAAAAAATTGAAATTTTAGTTCTGAATGATAAGTGAAAAGTCCCCAATAAACGGCAAGGAATATTGAAGAAAATACCAATATTTTTCTGATACGATAATTGATCGAATGTTTCTTCATCCTGTCTATGCAGATGCCAAGGAATTTTTTAACTGCCATATCTATATAGTGAGTTATCGAGATAATACACAAGACCTCAAATGTTTATCGTAAAATTCCATTTATTAACAAAAATTTTATTACTTAGAGTCCGTAGGACGAGTGGTTTTGCTCGAAAATAGCAGAGCTTGAATTCGTAAAAATGGACATTCATGTGGGAAAATTTTTAAACCGAGTGGTATTCGTCAAGATTATTTCCTGGAATATTCTCATCTGAATGCATCGATCTAAGAACAAAATATCAATTCTCAAATCGAAGCAATAATCGAAGTATATATAACTTGGAACTAGCCTACTCAAATGTTCTGGTGGAAGAATAATTTTATCTCTCTCACGACTACTTTCAAGTATTGCATTATTCTTGATGATTCACAAATATTATGACATTTCTTGAAAATCAATTTCACATATCAATCATCAATGAACTATTTTTAGTACTAATTCAAAATGAGAAAAAATAGGTTTCGATCAGTATAGTACGTAAAATGACCAGCTCGTATTTTTCAATAATGGGATTTCATTGTTGAAATGTATCGTGCCTGAAATGAGACCACAGAGAGTAGACACACGGCCTACTCATATCGTACATTATTTTCAATTTAAATGAAATTGCTACTATTTATATGAATAAGTTTCGATTATAAATTGGAGTGCACCAAGTTTAATCGGTTGAAATGTGTGCTGCACATCCATAATTTCCAAAATTTCTCTTAGCAAATGACTTGAGTATATAATAATTTCATTGAATTATTTTACACGAAAGCTTTTGCTTCAAAGCGAAATTTTGGAATTGCACTCATTAAGTTTGAGCTTGGGATTGATTGATTATTTATTGAACATATCAAAGGGAGAACAATTCATCACTATTTCATTAAAATCAGCAGAAAAGACGGAAATTTGATCAATAGAAAAAGTACAATTATTGAAAACACAATTTTCATAAATGGATCGGGCAGCAGAAATACTTGATGCCTCTTCCAAGTCATTGATTGATATTACATTGCCTAATAATCTAGAAGAGATATGATGCTCACGCGGTGCATATGATATAGACACCTAGAAATTATTATCGTTTGAAGCAAACCTTACAGATGCTTTCTGACGATACCAATAGATGGCGCCATACTTCTCATTGTACTAGCTTGATAAATGAAAATTTCTTATGAATTGAAAATCGCGCCAGAAGAAACATAAAATTATTTAATATATCTATATGAAGATTTTCATTTCAGGAGGAAAAATGACGATACCATCGGGAAGGTCATTGTAATACTTTTCCATCTTTTCAATCAGCTCCGCTGATGTAAGATGCCTTTTCCAATCAGGAATAACTGAAAAAAAAAAGAAACAAAGTACATGTCCTCATGAACTGAAATAGACGCCGATTATCCTAGCGACTTTTCTGAACAACGTATCGATTTGAGCACATGTTCAGGGATTATGATACACATGAAACTGTTCTTCATTGTATCAAATGATGAATGAATATTATCAACTTAATCTATTTCTCCAATAAAATATGACAGTTCTGATTAAAACAAAACCGAAATAACTTGTTTTATGGGATTTGTCCATTTCGAAACAGCTCCAAACACTACTGAACTGAAACCGACAAAATACCCAAATTTGTTATCCAGATGATTTATATGAATACATGAAACTCCGATATGAATATTAACATTTGTATGGCCAGTGGTTAATTTCACTAAATGGTACATTGAACCTGCTGACCTTAATAAGGGACGATAGGTTCACATGGGTTTAGGTGAGTGAATTCAATTCCATAGATGTGAAAAATTTAGTGTGACAACTTTGACTAGATGACTGAAGCTGATGGCACTCATATCAGGAAAAAATTTCCTAAAAAGTAAAAAGAATACTCACCAGACAGCCAAAATTTTCGGTCTAATGTAGAATCCGTACAAGTTCTCATGATTATTTTATAAGAAATTGAGTCTGACAGCCTTGGAAAATGATATTGTCACAGTTCGAAAAAAGGCAAAATAAACCCTGATCTTCAAGTTGTGATGAGAATAATATATGTGCCCAATCATTAATCATTTCACTTCTGCATGGCTCTTTCAATCGTGAAGACTGTATTGTATCGTGGTTGAGTATGATCCACGACTGAATGCACAACACAACAGTATTATACATAAATCGTTCCTATTACATAAAAATATATATATATATATATATATATATATATATATATATATATATATATATATATATATATGAAGATTCTCACGGACGAAGTATGATGAGCTGTTTCCTCGGGTTTCATTCCCTGTTCTGTTGTTTTGATTCTCTGAAGGATTATCATCACGACGTTTCGGCAAAGTCTCATTTGCCATCTTCTAGAGTTCGGAGGTCGAAACTCTAGACATCACCTAGAAGATGGCAAATGAGACTTTGCCGATAATAATCCTTCAGAGGATGAAAACAACAGAACACGGAACGAAACCCGAGAGGAATCAGGAGGCGACCATTTAATCTTTGCATACAGTTCGCTAATATTCTAGAGGCGGCACAGCGTAAAATCTCTCAAAGAGCAACACAACACGGAACTTCACGTATTTCTTATAAGACGTGTCTACCATACGAAAGTTGTGTTCTGGTCGGGGAAAGAGATCCTGAATCAGTTTAGTTTTAATATTGGAAATAACGAGTGAGGAATGAAATTACTACTATCTATTCAAGAATCTCATGACTGGACATCGTAACTATTTATCTGTTAACATCCGTTGTCTATCAACTGGATTATAACGAAATTGAGCAAACGCTGTACTGGTAGTTCAAGAGTTATAATATTAAATTCATGTATTATTATAGCATGCCCCTTTTAATGAAAAACATTAATTATCAATCAACTGAAACATTTTGGAGGTCTTATAATTCTACCAGAATTTTATCTTTTGAAATTATTTTCAGTTTTTGTATTGAGAAGATGTCTAGAAGTACTGGTAGATGGTTCAACAGATCACCTGTTGTGAGTAGTAATTGAATTAAATTCTGGATATTAAAATGCGTTCATTTAAATAATTATCTGTTTCACTAATAGGTGTATATCTACATAGAGGCTGTGTACACTTCAGTATGTTTCCTATTTCTACGGTACACTACTCTTTCTTCAGACTCAACAATATAAGATCTTGGACATCCAACCTATCTCAAGCATTTCTTGTTGACTCCAGTTAACCACGAACCATTAGGTATCAATTTGAATCTTACATGTTCACCCATATAAAATTCAGGTAATTCCTGACAATTTTAATCTTAGTGAGATTTCAGTTTTTGTCTATGAATCTTCACATTTTTCTGATGTTTATCGAAATCCACAACGTTTAGGTATGCAATTACGGACCGTTTTGATCAACAATTGAGATGGAGAATAAAGATCACCTGTTGATGTATTCCTCGATTGTGAATGTGCAATGTATGGATTTGTATTGAATTCATGACATTTTTTCAATAATTTTTTTTACATTTACAGAATTCTCTGCACGACCATTAGTTGTCAAATAGTACAGGCAAGACGTAGGGTGCTCAATACCCCAATTAAGATAAAGTTCTCGAAATGTGCTGACTTGAATGGTGGTCCATAGTCTGAAACTCATCCAGGTGGAATCCCGAGAAAATACTGACTTCAAATGTTGATCAGCATTTACTGAAGTAGTTGATGTTAATCAAGCAGTTTCAATAAACTATGAGAAATAATCTACAACTAATAGATACTTTTTGTATCTGAAAACGAAAAAATTTATAACAAGTTTTTTCCAAGGCAAATTAACCATAGGACTTGGACTTCATTTGGATTAGCTGATCTATATTTTGTACAAATAGAACAATTCAAAAAACATATATTTTATATCTTTCTACATATTTTATGGCCAGTAAAGAATACATCTGATTAATTTTTCGAACTTTCTATTCCAAAATGACCCATGTATAATTGATAACATTTGTACCTCTGAAGTCTATATTATTTATGACATGAATTTCATCTTCAATATGACAATAGAATTTTGCAAAAGATTTTTATTCGGCCAACCATTCACCAATATGATTTCAGCAATTGTAAACTTTCGTCCTTCATTGTTTCTTCAGATATTTTTTGTTTCAATTCTGACGACACTGCAAGACTATCACAAATCATATTGAAGTGTATATGTACTTAGTTATCTAAATCTGCTTAAACATCTGATAAAAAAGCTCTAGAAAAGCGACCTGATTTATATACAACATTCAGATAGCTGATAACCTTGAAGTTTCAACAATATTCGTTGTAATCTGCTAAACTCTTCTTGAATAGAAGTGGCTCATGATCAGTTTCAATGGTTACTATCTATTCATAAACATATTGAAGTTTTTCGCAACCAAAAACAATTACATATAATCCTCTCTCTCCATTGGAGCGTAATTTCTCTGAGACTGATGAATGACTTGAAAGCATAGGCAACATGTTTATTATGTTGTATAATTACTGCTCCAATAGCTGACCGACTAGCATCTACAGGCAAAATGATTAAAGAACTTACGTAAAATGTGCAAGAACAGGAACATTACTCATTAAATTTTGCAAATCATTGAAAACTATTTCATGTGCTCGGTTCATTGATGGTACAAACTTTATTAATTAACCCTTGTTGTTTGCAAGTCTCGAGACCAATAATTGTATGAGAATGAATTTAAGTAATAATAAATTTAACGAAATCATTTTTATTCAGTCCATAAGTGCAATTTGAATACAGAAACCTGAAACTGGTATAGAATGACCACCAAAATAGTTGAATTTGATTTGACATTTCTGAATATTGAAAGTATAGTTGGTGGAGCAAGAGATTATAATATTTCTCCCGACATGATATTAATTTGACACCCAGTATCCAACTTTGTTTTGAATTTAACATTGTTGTTTAATATATCAATGTACCAAGTGTTCAGGACTGATGCACAGTAATGGTGTAATTATTTTACTCTTAAATCACTTATCATTATCACCATAATGCAAGAACAATTGCTCTGACATTTTCAAATACCTCGTATATCAAAACAGAAACAAGGTTTTTAATACCCTTGAAAAACCCAGCTGTCTATGAGGGAGAGAGACAGCGAGTTCTCTCTCGCAAAAAAGCAGTTCAGGAAACTCTCTCGAAAGGGCAGTACCGACTACCTTGAACGCTTTATAGATGAAACTTTGATGTTTTGCTATGTACCGCATATTTCTCTTTATATAATTCGCGCTGTGAATCGTGTTCATATCAGTTACGAAATAAACTTTGAATACAATTGTATTGTGGGTGGAATTTGGCATTTCCAAGAAGAAACGAACTGAGTGTTCACATTCTGAAAAGGAGAACTACCAGTCTGCAGACCAAGAGCAGCCGTAACCAAGGTAAGGGTACGATCTCTTGTTTCTGAAATTGCAAAATTTATACAGTCCACTTTGCATCTCGCCCACCAAAATTCATTGTTATTCTCATTATCAATATGCCTTATGAACAGACCATTATCATTACTAGCATATGAAATAGTATTATGAATACCTTCTACTCTATTAATAACATGAACTGGTTTATTGAAACAAACTTTTGCGAATTGATTTTTATGTGATAATTTTTATACGTTACCACCTGTGAAGGACATCTAGGTAATACTTCAGTTGCTATGAGCACCTTTTTTTCCGAATTAGTTCCACAGGAAAATAATTCGGTCTTCTCCAAAAAAATAACCTTTCGGCGGTCTTGTAAATTTTCGCAGATACAAGTCCATTTTGTAACAGTTCACAATTTTTCACATAAAATTTCTGTAGTTTGAAAACACAAAAATCATCCTTCTTCTCATCAAATACCACACACGCTCTTATTTACTCGTTTTCAACATTTTTGAGCAGAAAAAAACCATTATTTTTTCAAAACCTGCATCTCTTTTCAAACCATCCCAAATTTGTTGTGATGGTATAGTGCGATATTGACTTTTGGAGAAAGTTGGATTTTTTTATAAAATAATGATTTTTTTCTGCCTGAAACTGTTGAAAACGATTGAATATGGGCGTGTTTGGTGTTTGATCAGAGGAAGGAAGGATTTTGTGTGTTCAAACAACAGACATTTGATGTGAAAAATTGTGAAGTTTTACAAAAAATGGACCTGTATCTCCGAAAGTATATGAGACCGCCGAAACTATTATAAGGATTTCTATTGAGGGGACCAGATCACGTAAGCTCCACTAAAAAATATCCAACAAAAGTGCTCATAGCGACCGAAGTAACAATATTTTTTGTGTTTTCTTCTATCTCCGATTGAGCCGAATTATTTCCTTCTCCTTTAGATTGCTGAAGATGAATTTCCACAGGTTCTCGTGTTCTACAAAACTTTCGTCCCCTCGAGATGCCAAATGAAGAGTTGAAAGAGTTGATTCATTGCCATTTTGGAATCGTACATAGGCATATCCAGGATTGATCTCGATAAGTTCAATTTCTTCGACTAGTGGTTCATATTTACTCATTCTATGATTTTCCTTGAGAAAAATGGGTCCTGGAGTAGAAAGCCATGAGGACATTGAGGAGTCATTAGGTGATCGTCAATTATTAATGAACATGCTTTCATGAGGAGATGTAATAGTGGCATTAGCAATGCTATTTTTCATGAGTTCAAATGTCGCATTGGCATTTTCAGGCATAGGAAACGATTTGCAGTGAATCAGTGGTTGAATTTTCTCAGAAAACTTTTCTATCCATTCCCAGTAATGAGCGAACATTCCCAATATTAGACGTAAAGATTAAATATTCCTGTGTACTAGTGTGTGCTAGGAGCGGTTTGAGTCTGTCTGGATCTGGTTTGATAGTTTTCTTTTCGTAACTGTAGCCAATAATTTTCATTTTATCAGAAGCAAATACACATTTTCTTTTTTCTTTATCCAGAGTCATGTTATAATTTTCAGCAACCTTAAAAAAGACTTGCAAATTATGATCGTGCTGTGTTTTATCTGTTCCACAGATTGTCACATCATCCAAATGAGCGAAAGTGCCCTTCAGACCCTCGTTTCTGATGATATTTTGGATTGTTCTGTAGCAAACCACTCCATTGGTGAAGCCGAACAGAATTCTCCGAAACTGGTAAAGATTACCGCAAGCTTCAAAAGCGGCGTACTTCCTTTCATCTCTGATTGTTACTTGGTGGTAGGCGCCGCGGAGATTGATCGAACTGAATATTTCATATTTTGCAACTCCATCGACAATATCTTATATTTGAGGTAAAGGATATGCGTCAAGTAATGTGAATTTGTTGATCGTTTGGGAATAATTAATAACCATTCTCTTCCTATGAGACTCGCCATTGGTAACTAAAACTTGAGCTCACCAAGGTGAATCGCATGGTTCCATAATATTTTCTACTAGTAATCTGCCTACTTCTTCTTCAATGAATTCCAATTCTTCACGGTATCTTACAGCAGTTAACGATCATGGGAAAGAACCGATAATAGAAAAACTGGTTCCAGATTAGCGAGTGCCAAACTCAACACTTTTTAATGTTCACGATACAGAAACCTGTCACTCGTGATATCAATGACGTGGAGGCCATAGTTACATTACTTGAAGAAGGAAATATAATGAGTTTTCTTGCTCGTACAACTTGGGTGGATATATAACTAGTGGAGCTCTTTGTATCATTCAAAGCATTCGTCGGAATTCTGTTGCAAGAAGAGTTAATGATGTATGCATGCTTAGTTGAAGTAACTCTCGATATTCTCGATCTACACACTGGTAAATATATAGTTATTGGGCACGGAACAAAATCTCCTTAACAAAAAATTTCAATGGTTTTTTTGGGGCTCTCAACTAGTTTCGAAGATATGGCTCCCCGAAGACAGGAAAACCGGGGTTGACGCATACGTTTCTTTTTCACCTAATTCCGCTCGAAATTCCTCCATCTTTCTATCAGCACAATAATATACACAACTAATATCACCTTCTTCAACACTTTTCAACCAGATTATAAGCAATTTCCACTACAAGGCCCAAAAAAATAAATCCTCATAGGAATCGGAGTTTAGCAAAACAGTAGAACGCGCATCGCAAAGCACATCGCAATGCGCATTTGTACAGAATTCAAAGAGCAATTTTTGGGGAATATCTGAGATAATGATGAGTTGCAGTTTCGAGTTTGTTCAAAAACATCAAGCGTTTTTTCAATAAATGAACTGACCTAACGATATTGAGTACCGATAAATATCTGTATTAAGGCATTCCATTCATTATGACTTCTTTCCCTTAAAACTAGGTAGCTGCCAATAATATCGCGATAAATAAGTTATTTTCTACATGAACTAGTTCAAAATCTTCCTTTCCTATAAAAGCTTATTCACCCTTCAACTACATCATTCTCAAGTTTATAAGTGTCTTTTAGTGTGATGAACGAATTGTAAATATAACTGGCAATGAAATCGAACAATCTACACAAACCACCATGTGCCAGTAGCGTTCTCAGTTCTGTGAAATGGCAAAGGACCTTGGCAAAAGACTCGATCAGAAAACTATGGGCTGGTATTCGCCTTATGTAGATGGGATGTAGAATAATTAATTTTTTGTAATTTACATTTACACATCTGTTTTTTGGTAGTTTTTCAGTTCTTTCCTGGTGGTTCTCGGTAATGTAGAGGTTACCACATTCGCCTTTCAAGCGGAAGACCGAGGTTCAATTCCCCGCCGGGCCACCGTGCTGAGTAATCGGAAGTTAAAAGGTAAGGCCTCGTTGATCCATTGCTCGCACAAGTTTCGACTTCTGAGGGTTGACGTTCGTCAGCTGGTTAACGGAAACGAACAGAACAGAACAGATAATACTAAATAATATTTTTTCTTTGAAAAAAATTAGAGGAACTCTAACTTTCGGAAGGTGTTTTTTCTATGTGGACGAGAGATTATTTTACGAAAAAACTATCTTATGAAACTGACAGTATTCATGAATTCATAACCATGAAAGCAATCAACTTTAGTGCGTTCATAATTTCATTACTCGATTGTATAGATTATTCCAAAATTATGTAAAGAAACTCCCGTTCTTCGTTATGGCTTTGTGATAACGCACTTAGGACCACCATGGAACCACAATGAAGCCGAAGAACCTCAAGAGTATATTCCAGGACCACCAAGTTTTATCGAGGATTCGTATCTGGCTTCAATAAAACTCCTTCAAGAACAAAATATTATAATGCTGAACGGTTGAATTAATTATTTGAATTCTCGATATCATGTGATGAAACTCTCGTGTTATATGATTTCTTCTAGTTGTTTTATAGGTGTATGATATTTCACTTGAGACTACCATAATAAAAGCAAAGAAACTCTAGGGTGTAATTCAGGACTACCCAGTCCCATCGAAGATTCATGGCTGGCTACAATGAAACTTCTCTTGGAACAAATATACTGTAATGCTAAATGGTTTTATTAAGCACACAAGAGTTTCTTGAAACCTTACTGGGACTGATTAGTATGCTATGTAAATTGCATTTATGAATTTAGCAACTAACAAACCTTTATCTGACTTTCATTGAACCCAGATAAATCTGAATAGCACTATTAGCAAATATCGCAATACGTAGACCTCAACGAAGACGTTAACATACAAAATATAACGTTTACGGGATTTCATGAAATTGAGTTGAAGTCGCTGCCATACATGACGTTACTGTTAGCCGTTAACCAGTGCTGCCGTTTTGTGAGCTATTACCACTAATTACTCCATTTGTGAGCATTTTCATAGCTGCGGAATAACCGTGGATTAATAGGTCGTTTGTGAGGATTTTGCGCGGATTCTGAGATTTTTCTGAACAAAAATGTTATTCGAAACAAAAAGTCTGAGATTAGTACCTTTATCAGGATCAGGTTGTTTTTATTTTCCATTGAACAAAATATTGTTTTGTTATGAATCACTAATTATTCAGCCTAAGCTGAATGTTTCTTCACCAAATTTTTAATCATCTCTTTAAGAGTTTAAGAGTCCATGTCTTCTGATCTTGATAGGGATAAGGGCCATATACCTCTCTCGCCAAATGAAGTCTCAAAATTCGGTCATTCGCAACTTATCGGTGTGATTCGTATATTCTTCGGATTACGTACGTTGATCTTTAACGTATATGTGAGCGACCGCAAGATAACGAAGGCCCGTAAACAAGTTCTCGACGTAAACGTAAACAAGGCAAAACCACACGCATGCGTAGCTGTCAATTTGTACGTTTACGTTAATGACACCACTTCAACTCTCTTATATCAATACCATTGTGCATACACACTTCCATGTCATACTTCTTTCGAAGGAATAATTCCACACTAATAAACGTATAGCTTCACTCAGGCAAGTCCATTAATTTTCACATTTTTCTTCCTGTTTTTTCTTTCTTGAATCGACAATTTTCATATGACATGTATCGTCTGCCTAAAAATAAACTATTGATATCGTCACGAAGATAATCGAACTCCGAAATATCGTAACAATATCATTAACGATTGACTGTCACTCAATTTCTTACCGTTCTAAATCGAAATTGATATATTCCGAAGTCAAATCGAGCAATGTAATTAACAGTCGATTAATTCAATTTCGATTTCAATTTATTCAATTCTTGAGTACAACTATACACATAAAATGATTCATATTACATAATTCATCCTGACTGAGTAAATGTCACCTAGGCAAACAATTGCCTGTATTGTGCTTATTCACTCATTCATGAACAAAATTTGAAGTGTACATATGTAATATTCGATTGACATTTTGCGATTTGTACACACTCATGAAAAAAATTCAAACCTGAAAAGATAGAAATATAGAAAGGGTGGATGTCGAAAAAAAAGCAGTGGTTTTTGAGGCAGTGTTATTAGCTATTTGGACCTCTACTTCAAAAAATATTCATTGTTAGTGGATTTTCGATTAGATGTTGTTTCACAACAAATTTGAATTTATTTATATTATTGATATTCTTCAGGTTTATTGGAAGCATGTTCAATAATTTGGACCAAAGAAAAAGACGAATCTCTGCGTATGACTTTGGAAATTGGTATTTGGATATTTGAGTTTTCTGAGAATCTTGTGAGTCTGGGTGTATCAGTTCTATATCTGTTGATGTTTGATAATATCCACATTAAACACTGAAAGCTATACAGACATCTAACATTCAATAATTTCGTTTCTTTGTAAAGTTTTTCCATTGAGAAGCGACAATTGTTTCAATATTATGTTCATTCACAATTACTTAGTTTGAGGTATCAAACAGTTCCACCCATCAACTACACTCGATAATTTCGAAATTCAACTTTATATTATCTCATGAAATCACGATTCCTACGAATGAGACCCACATATAATTCTTCGGAATTTGATCCTTATTGCCAGTTTCAGCCATACACAACATATTTTACGAGTTGTCACATGAGGAAACTAACTTTTTCTCACAAACTCGAATAAATATCTCCTTCGAAACAAATAATATTTATGATATGTGAGAAATCAGGGGCGATTACTTCTCTCATAAAGTTCTTGAAGATTATTTGGCGATGAAATTGATTTCGACACCCCTGCGTGGGTGTATTTCACGACGATTAATGAACTGAAGGTATAATGTAGCCAGTAGTATTAACTTTTAATTCCAGATCAATTCTGAATATATCTGAATATATTCTCGACGTTTCGACTCCGATTTTGGAACCATTTTCAAGAGGTAAATGTGACTTCACGCTGAGGTCTCAATCTGCCAACTCCTTAGATCGAAATTCACATGTCTCTTTCACAACCATTGACCATAAGCAATCGAATCACCAATGGGCTATAAAATAATTCATATTGTAGGGTGCACTATTTGAAAAATTGATGTGAAGAAAGTTTGAATTTTGTGAAAATCATATAATATTTCTGACCACCCTGTATAACTCTCGAAGAAGATGAGTATTCCATATTATAGAATATGCTACCGACTACCAACAGTCTTGAATGATTCCAGAAATTCTTCGTATGATGAATAATGGGTTTGTCTAAAAAAATGTCTGCATTTCATGAACCACTGGTATAACTTGGCAACGCCTTGTCGGATTTTCAAAAATAAAAAACCAATAATTTGCCTAAAAGAATGAGAGTTCAGATATATGGAAATATATGGGGTGTTCCATTTGAAAAAATTGATGTTCGATTTTGTGAGCCTCTCTTGCGCCCCTCGTATAAAAAATAGTAATTCCTGAAGTTAGCTCTCATAATGCGATATAATTTGAACTTATAATATTTTGAAAATTCCTATTTGTTCAAGAGATATTCAACTGTCCCACTGGTCTAGGGACATACTGTATATATATATATATATATATATATATATATATATATATATATATATATATATATATATATATATATATATATATATATATTCGGTGCGGATATACCGGGACAAAATTTGGTGAGAAGCGGTTATACCTGGACGATTTGTGTCATACCTGGACGTCCAGCTAATGGGTGTCCAGGTAATTCCTGTTTATTGAAATTCCTTTTCAGCATCGTGCAATACCTGGACACATTTTTCAGCTGAATTCCGAATTGAATTTTTTGCAGTGTTGTCAGCTCTCATGATTTTTGATGTACTGATTATGTAAGGGATTCTGGGATATGACTAATATTCACCTACTCATAAATGTTTAACGTTGATAATGAGTATTGATTGATCAACGTATAAATAAATGAAAATTTAAATATGTTTACGATCTTAAAGAAACTGATACATACTACCCTTGCTTTGAAGGATGTAAAAAACGGATATAAAAAGCGTACACTTCGTGTTGCTGTTCCGATTTTTGAAAAAGTACTATGACAATTTACATTTTCACGGGAGAATATCTATAAGTGTTGTAAAGCATTTGTTCGGAATGAGTGACGATTCTAGAATAAGCCATTGAACGGGTAATATGGACTTTGAATAGAGTCCGAACAGAATAGCTTCAAAAGAAAACAATAATTCGTTCGTGCTCAGTATAGACTGGTGTAGGGAATCTTTATGGTTTTTGTGTGGACACAGCATATTGTTGTTACCTATGCTGTCGTGTGTAGTTGACAGTAGTGATATTTTGGTGACGAACTACTTCCAATGGTTGTTGGAACATCTTGCATTGGCGACGAACTCATGACGTCACATTTGGAACACGGTTCGTAGGAAGCGATGGAATCTCTTCCGAAGGAACGTTCAAAGTTGTAGGTAGTAGTTCGGAAGATGCTAGTGGGATTCGACTGGCATCAACAAATATCGTCTGAGCAGCATGGTTGACGGAGGGGGCAGGGAAATCGAAGGAATGTTTTAGTTTCTAGTGTGTTTAGTGCTTACATATTGGAGCCAAACACGACAAAAAGCCACAGATAAGAAATCTGTATCTAAGTAATTTGTCAACCAACCCTCAAAATAGGTGTCTGGCCTAATGCGACTATCTCGAAGTAAACTTAGTACGTACTTAATGTATTGAAACTATTTTGCCATTTAATTATAGCTTGATCGGTATGTTGAAGTCCATTGAGTATAATGCCATCGTCAAACATTATTTCATTAATTAAAGAAGTCATATTTATTATAGTTCTCACCATAATTTTAGACATTAGGGTTATGTTTATGTTTTGTTAATAATGGGATTAACCGAGTTCGTCACCATAATATCACTAATAGCAATGCTTACGTAAACTCATAAGTTTTTATGGAAATCTTGACATTTCAAAAAATCCTAAAAATACACCATAGCCGTTGTTCTTTTTTTACAAGCGAATTTTGGCCGATTTCTGGTGGTCCGATTAACCTAACAGTTGGTTTCGGTGACAATGCATTATGATTTTGTACAAAAAAAAATGGCGGCTCCAAAACCTAATGCGATCCGATTCTATTCCAAATTCCAAACTGTTATTTGGGGGGTTTCGAGGTCGAAGATCAAATGTTTGTTCCAACAAAAGTCCAGAACCGTCTAGAACCGTTATATTGAGTTTGCGCAAAGGCATTTCATTGACTTTTTGGAACGGTGAAATGCCTTTGCGCAAACTCAATACAGCTCTGCGAACGCTTCTGGACTCTTGTTGGAACAAAACATATGAAAATTCGAAATAGCGACTCATATATGGTGGATGAGTTTTATTGAAAACTGGTTAATGGGGGTTTTGGAGATCGAGGAATACGATTTATTAGTCGAAATTCAAGATTTAAAGATGGCTCACGAATTTTGTGTGAATATATGGCAGGTCCGATTCTATTCGGAATTGGTATGTGCTGTGGTGGTTTTCGACATCGGAGATAATGGATTAATGATCAGAAGTGAAAATCTCAAGAAGACGGCTTTAAAATGGTGGACGAGTTCTATGATTGTGGTCCGATTCTACTAGATTTGGCGAAACAGCCCATCCGATTGAGCCGGAATTTTAAATACACTTCAATTTGGATGACAATTTGTGTTTAGCTGAGTGATGTCATTCTAATTCCAATACAGCGGATTCCCAAACGTTCTCAACGAAAAATAAAAAATAAATTGATAGTGAAAAACATTTTTCAATTCAAGCTTTCATTCATTTATTAAGTACACACATAAAATAAACTTCGAAGTAAATTAAACCCCATAATTTTGTTACATTATTGATACAAGTTTATATAATATAAAAAGCTTGTCGCGAGATTTACCTGAATGAATATCTTTTATGAAAAATTCATACATTTCTACTCAGAATTACTCGTTTCTAGATTCATTCTCGCTTTCATATCATATAAAATTGTATAATGTATCAAAATATAATGAGATTGATTCATTTAAATTCGTTTCCTTTCGTTTTTGATGCATTTAAATGGAAGCTTGTTTCAAAAAATGTTTTATTTACTACCAATTTTGTAATAATGGACCTATTATAATATTAGGAAATAAATGGAGCAGCGGTGTAAGCGATAATGTTCAAGAAGATACATGGACCTGATCCGCAAGCACTACATGAGCAGATATTGTGCACATTCGCAATGAATATTATAATAAATATACACCTTTGAAATTAAAGCTGTTTTTTTAAATACTGTTTTTTTAGTTAATTCGATTCTTTTTTCTTTAGTTCATGTATATCAAAAATAATAGCTGCCCAAGGATACTGCCTTGTGGAACACCGTTTGTGATTAAGGTTGACCTGCTTTGAATGTCATTGTGGTAGACACATTACATTGCCTGCGTCAGAATAACAGAATACAGTTGTGAAGCCGCTTTAAACAATTTGACATTTCACCATGGAAAACTGTCAAATTTTGTGCAGCGGTTTTAAGCGCTGTAAGCTGTTAGACACGGCCAATCTGTCTGATAAATACGATGACAATAGGTTTGCTATATTTCCTCTGAGTCCATATTGTTGAATATGGGGATATTTCTTAAAATCTGAAGACGGACGCTTTGCAAGATGTTGAAATGTAACAAATTTCATCAGACCAGCGGCAATACATCAAACCTCTCTGACCATATGAAGTACCTGCTTCAGTTCATTTAGGCAAGTTCTGAAATCCAACAGTAGATTCCATCAGTTCTATCACTGATGCCTGTCTCTCTCTCTGTTTGTGACGAGCCACAAACAGAAAAAAAGGCATCAGTTATAGAACTGATGGAAGTTACTGTTGAATTTCAGGCTTTTTTGAGAATGTTTTCATTTTGATGCTGACTGATTTGATTGTTTTTAAGGTAATTTGTGCGATATTTGTAATTTTTCAAAGTGAAAGCGCTTCAACTTGAGAAATAGATTTGGTTGAACGATAAATGAATACATTTTCTTCTTGATACCAATTTCCAAATTCCTTCCGAGAACCGAGTCAATTGAAAATATTTTTATCTACACCCGTACTCTAATAATACACTTATATGCCCACAACCCGTTTTATAATGAAATCCATTACGATACAGATTTTCATTACGATACAGATTTTCAACCAATAGGAACCCATTATTTTTCAATCAAGCATGATGTGCAAGCTTTGCATTTTGACGTTTGTCACGTCAAAATCAGTAGGTATTGAATTTTTGAAGAATTCGGTCAATTTTCGATAATCGTATGAAAATGTCTCATAGCAGTGATATAGAAGAATTATCAGCGACCCTCCACAGATGTCTTAGACAAGAAAAACATTCAATTGAAAGGATTATATTTTTCATTTGACAAATGGAACACATATGTTTTTATTTTCAACGAAACTATATGGGTTCTCATGTCCAAGAGGTCAAAGGCGCCGACAGTGGAAAATTACGGCCAGGTTCAATTCCTGACCTCGGCAGAATTTTTTTTTTCATTTTTTTCTTCTTTGTATTTCTCATTGTTGTATTTTCCGTGGTTATACCATTAATTATAATTTTGTAGAATTTTTCAAAGAAATACGATTGATTACCTACTATTATTGTGTTCAATGTAAATACCTAATAATATTATATTTTTAGTTCTTCATTATTCATTGGGTGTAGATAAAATAGCGTATGCAACTGTCATGTAATGGTTATTAATACACTCGCATAAACCATACGAAACTCACCTTCGACTCGTTTCGTCTCCCGGTTTATGCTCATATATTAATAACCATCATTACACGATCGTTGCATAATATACTATTATAATAATGGTCATAATTATTTCACATTCGTCGTATCTCCTCCATTCATTATGTGCCATGACACTTGTCATATGAATCTAAAATGTCATATTCCCGACGTCATTGAATGTACTGTAATGTTCACTTCAGTGCTCATTGCTGAAACATCTGCAGCAGAAGCTATACTTATGGTGAATCTATCAGTCCCAATACGATTAATGGGTGTAGTTCATCGAGATAGAATAGGGAAGGAGAAGCTAGGTATAAGGATATTTCCCGTGAGCATAAAACGGCACCACTAGGCGGGGCCAAGTGTAGTACCAATATGGCTGACACGCCAGGGGCAAACTACTATATTTTGTTGATTTCCATACACCATTCTAAACATATCCAACCCAGATTGCCTTGATTGCTGAATCCTTGGGAAATCTGCAGATGAAATAATCCTTACTCACAATTCAAACAATCCATGACTGGAATTCTCAATGAATTTGCTAAATTTGCTATGCAGATTTATTTTAGTACAGACCTGCATCATGTTTACTAACATACCTATGAGAAGTTATTCCTAAGATGTCTAGAACTAGAAGGATGGTGCTGGGACTGATGCGATATTGTTTAGAATTTTATGGCGACACTTATCTGTCATTAGTGTCATTTTTACGTATCGTGGTGTGTTTCTCAAATTCATCGCTAGTTGACGCTAATTGGAAGTGCATAGTCAACCGATCGATCGACAAACTATATTCTTCGATTCGAGCAGTCAACAAAATGATATAATGTCATACTCATAAAAAACAAAATCGAATGAAAGGAACACAATTATAGGGAATTTGGCAAGTATTCTGAACAAATAATATAGGTTGTTGATCAGTCAGCGTCCAAAAATAAAAGTATAACCAGCCGTCAGGTCGGCCGTTTATACATTTCCTAGGAAATTTGTAACTCTTTTCGTTGCAAACGCCATCTGAACTGATTTGATGTCAAGGGGTCATGTCATGATGCTTATTATCATAGTAGGCATGTGTCGCCAAGTTTACCCCAAACATGCCCAGGTATAACTCGGTACACCATCCTTCTAGACATCTTAGTTATTCCTGTTGATTCATTCTTATCAACGTCATATTTTTTACTGCAGTTTCGTAGAGCACAGGAAACCATAATGTCCTGTGATGAAATAATAAAAATCTGCCAAATACACGAATACAATTTTCAATTTATCTCGTCAAAGCTTCATGAAAATGATTGTATTTCTTGAAATTTACTGATACCAGCCAAGTGCTATAGGATTTTGATTGCAAAATTATTCTCATGTACGTTTGGAACAATTACAACCAAACCGACATCTGTGGGAATGAGTAAGAAGTAGAATGGGATGAACTGTCAAATTGGTGAAAATTCACATTTCATGTCGTTTTTATATGTTAGAAAGAGATAGGCACTACCGCTTTCTGGAGATATCATGATATCAAAATCGAAGTCGCAATCATAGAGATCCCGAAGGAACTTTCGTTACAGACGATAACTTATTGTGAAGATTTGCTACATTTTAAAGATATTTGTCGCTATTAGTGACAAAAGTTGGTCACAAATTCCCTCTACGCGTATATTTCTGAAGCTAAATTGGTACTAAGTGAAAATGTGCAGTCGGGTTTTTCCACTTTTATTTGATTGACTAGTGACTAGTGTGGGTAATCAAATACCAGTAAAAACGTTTTAATCTTCAAAAGCAACGAAATCAATGAATAAACACGATAAAAGCATCGTACACATCAAAATTTCAAAGTGACATGACAATGTGATAGTCAGCTTGACTGTTGACATCAAATTGGAATGATGATGTCTCCATCTGTTTTTGACGAACCACAAACAGGGAGAGACATCAGTGTTGGAACTTATGGAAGTTACTGATGAATATCAGAACTCGTCTTGTGATTCAGATTCAACATTCCATCAACTTCTACCACAGAATACTTACAATCAGAAGAACTCGACGGCATCGCCTTCGTTCTAGTGATGGGCATAATCGAATCATTATCATAATCGAGTGATCGCTTCTCGAGTTATTAGAATAATCGAATGATGATTCGAGTGATCCATACTCGGATACTACCGACATCTAGTGATAACTTTCTGAACTCGAAAATCACGATTCCGCCCTGTCGCTGCGGTCACGGTCAGTCCAAAGTCCAAGTCCAAATAGTGTTCGGGAATTTCAAAGCATTTATCCATGAACATTTTTGTCTTTCCTTTATTTTTATTGTGTTATTTCGCTTTTTGCAATAATTATACTATTGTTGGTAATTTTGTTACTTGCTGTTTTCACCGTTATTAGTTATTATTACACACATTAATCATATGCTGAAAAATGAGACCGATTGCGAAAAAATCAATTGCATGAGCAGATCACTTCAATAAAATTGAAGACTCCAATGGGATTTCCAAAAAAATGTTGAATTTTTTTGGTGATACCACCAATCTTAATCAACATTTGAAAAGCATCCATCCAACAATTTCAGCAGATAGAATCCTATATCGATTTATAACAAGAATTCGTGTTTTGTTTATATATTTTGATTCGTTATTATTTCTAGAATTGTATTATGGCAAATTGTGACTATTCGAGAACGTATCCGAGAAGCGAAGAAATTAATTCGAATACACAAGACACAAGACACGAGCAAAGTGTATTTGTCCGAGAAATTAATTCATTCAGAATACGTATTTCATGTTCTATGTTCATTTCACTCGCTAAAGTATTCGAGTGATCCATCATTCGAATGATTCTGTGCAAGTTCTCGAGATATCTCGAGACATTTCAATCATCGAGTCACCGATTCTTTTTCATTCGAATCATCCCATCACTACTCTTCGTTCTTTATTCCTAGTTCTCAGGGACCCTGAACCACCGTTGTGGGGTAAGGGTGGATTCAAACAGATCCGAAATCCGATGGTACGACGATCCGACAGCTTTCTGATTGGTCTAAATTCTGGTTTGTCTGAATCTAAATTCAAATTTAGACCAATCAGAAAGCTGTCGGATCGTCGTACCATCGGATTTCGGATCTGTCTGGATCCAGCTCAACTCTGAGGGTCGGCTTCGCCTAAGTATACACATAAAAGTTCAGATCCGTCTTCAAGTCTTTAGTGTGGAACCATCCACTGAATTAGTAACTAAGCATGAATTTGTATATTACCTGTTCTCCATCACAGGTGACAGATAAGTCACGTTGTATTCGTCAATCGCACGTATAACTAAACTGGATTAGATTAGGACAAAATATGCTAGAATTAATTTCTAGGATTGCAAAAGTAATTTCATGATATCACTTGATTATTTTGTGCAACTGTAGATAAATATTGAGGAGTACAGAAATCTGTTTGTAGGGAGCAAAAAAAGATAACACTTTTCAAGTAATAGCAACTTTTATCGAAACGAGAAACAGATATGGCCAATATATCTTCGAAACGTTATTGAAAACTTCACCTTGAACGACTTTTTTTGATTTTTACTTGGCTAGTAATCATATTTGTGTGATTTGCTGATTTTTTCAAAATATCCCAGTTGAAAAACATACATGAAAGAGCACATTGAACGAACTGCGCCTGAGAGGACTGTTACTCCATGATTTCAAATTCTGTTCTTCGGAAGTGAAGGGACTAAGTCCATTTTCTTCCTTCTTAGAGGTAATCAGTTCTCATAGTCCACATGGATTCCTCCGAGTAAAAATGGATTTGGTGCCTATTTAATAGGCTGTAACTCGTCAGAAAATTGGCTGAGAACACAGTTATCTATGCTTCTGTGTAAATCAAAAAATGTTTTATACG
This sequence comes from Zygogramma bicolorata, assembly GCA_032362365.1. NCBI lineage: Eukaryota > Metazoa > Arthropoda > Insecta > Coleoptera > Chrysomelidae > Zygogramma > Zygogramma bicolorata. The sequence goes on along the minus strand of JAVJAQ010004948.1, from coordinate 120,439 downwards.
AATGTGAAATAATCTCATAATTGCCAAAACTAGACATAGTGCCCTTTACCTCCGAGGTACAGAATGAGACATTGAGAAACATCATTGAAGGTAAAGTTTTTTTTTCATCAGCGTCAGAATAATCTTGCGTGATATTGTCAGAACTGATGAAAATATCAAAAATATTCGAAACTCCTAATCGAAATGCTGGGGAACATAGTGTCACATCTGATAATTCTCGCATTATTTGCCGTACCTACTCCACGGCTGTCATTTCCAAGCTACACACCCCTGTACAAACTTGAGTCCACTAACACACGTTGTGAATTGTTTAGTGAAAAATCACGCAAAGCATTTTTTTATCATTGAATATTGTACATAGCACCATATCATTCCAAAGTAAATGTAGCGCCGCTTATATAGGAATGTGCACCATTGTTCAGAAGGGACAATGTACGGAAACCAATGAGCAGAACCTTCGGGAATGATAGAATAGTTTCATTGGTGTCGCCATATAACTAATTTCGGCTTACAAGCACAGAAGTCTCAAAGCCTATCAACTTCATGAAAACTGTGGTTTTCATGTTTCTATTTTTGAATATTCCAATTTTTCCTCTGAGATTTTGTTCGTTGAACATTTTCCACACTGGAATAGATTCAAAATTATATGATCAAATGAATTTATATATTAGGCTAGTCCTAATTATCGAAAGATGTAGTACAGTCGTTCTGTACTGAAAGACGACAGTTTGAAGAACAAAACACAAAGACCAAGTAACACAGACTTCTCTGCGATATCTACTAGAGGTGAAAGTCAGGATCTTTATGTGAACTTCTATTGTGAGATCTTGGCGATTGCCATGTTCTGTCACCATTCGACATTCTCACTGTTGTCCCTATAACAAATCTTGGAGTGCTCACATTACAACATCTGATTGCGAGTTCCCTAAGTTATCCTGAATACATCCATAATAAGAAATTCGCATAGATGTCCTCATGAGAAATCTTGGAGACTTCACTTTACAACTGCTATGTTTCATCTTATTGCGATTTCTCGAAGACATCCCGAATTCATCCAAAACAAGAAATTTGCACTGATTACCCCGTCAGAAATCTTCGAGACCTCACATTGAAACTGCTATGTTTCATCTTAATGCGAGTTCTCTCAGTTAGCCCAAAAACAACCAATTGGACGGTAGAAGTTTGAGTCTTTGGTTGCCATCCAGCAGATGGCGTTGCACCCCAGAGGTTTACACCATTTGCGCCAGATTCAGACTTTTGTTACGTAAGAAACAGTCCGTTCGAAATGTTTTGTGTCCATCCTAGTGTCTGCTGTCTGGAATTGGATTTGTGAATGTAATAATTTCGAACATGGAAATTCTGATTGAATACTTGCGATGATCACATAGGTAGCCTTCTCGTGAGCTCGCAGGAAACTCGCCACAAGATATCACAGAAAACTCGCCACAGAATATCGCAGAGAACTCGTCATATGATATCGTAGAGAACTCGCCACAAGATATAGCAGAGAACTCGTCACATGATATCGTAGAGAACTCGCCAGTTGGTACTGTTCGAGAATTTCCACACAGTACAACGCAGAGATCTCGCAGAGAATATCGCGGTTGCGGACATATGGAGCATGTATAGTGGTCTCGAGATCCTCGCTGAGATCTCGCAAAATTCGTCACAATTTCATACTGAGAGATTACCGAGAACTCTTTAAAACTTCTTCGTGTTGCCTGGGAGAGAATATGTTTGCGTTCCTATACCGGAGGCATAGGCACTCCTTCGGAAGCACAGCCTCCGTCCAAGGAGCCTGATTTTGAAATCGGGTGAACGCTCCCATCAAGAGAAAATTCTTATGTCTCTTTCTATCTTGTGAGTAGATGTTACAGCTTTTAGTGTTTTTTTCACTTTTTACGTGAATGTTAACCACGATTTGTGCTTGATTAACATTAGTAATAATTTTAATCACATTGCAAAATTTCGAAATGATTACGCACGGGCACTTTGACCAATACTACAACTAATGATCACCAATTTTACAATACTTTGACATTTTGTTAAAACTTATCACCGTATCGCTTATCTTGAAATCCCAATAATTATATTTCAGCGGCTCGTCCTCTATATCACTAGGTGTAGGCCGTGTTCCGTTTCCCTGTCCAGTTAACAAGACTGGTCACTGAAGAAAGCGGTCACTGTGGTAACCAGTACAATTGAACGGCTAATGGTAACAAATATTTGGAAACGGAACACGGCCGTAGACGTTTGAAGATAATGTTTCAAATAACTTCCGTCTCAGATGGCAGAGGCAGAACATTACCTATAGCATAACATCAATGCCAAATATCAAGCTACTTACGACATGGCTTGAAATATTCACTGCCTGTATGATGATGATGTGGTATGTATCCACTCTCATAGAAAAATATTGCATAACCTACGAATTTCAGTAGTTCATTTTTTGTAAGTTTCCACTCTTATCCCCTAACAACTTGTCTTTTTGTTCCCGGTCGTCATGTTCATATTATCTCCAACAGGTTATAGGTGTCTTAAACATACTCCCTATTCTATATACCCACTCCATTCCTGGTTTCTAATCTACTATTTCTTCGGAAAGCTTCATGTAGGACTTATGATTTTGAAAGTTCAAACAAGACCAAAAGGTCTAAAACCTCATTCGATACTGGAGAAGCTGCCACTATGTGCCAATGACTTCTGGTATATCTCTGATTTTATCAGAGCTATATACCTTCGTTAAGGACAAACCCTAAAATTTTGCCTGTTCTAGGAAACATATGAGTATAGTATGCATTTATCATAATTCACACTAGTGAATTACACAGAATGAACAAGAACCACAGAATTTTTTTTTCCAATCCCAACCTCATATTCTTCCCAGAGACACCAGAAAATTATTCTTTCTCTGCACTCTGAGGCCCATTTTTTTTGTCCATTCATTAGTGAATTAAGTCGTAAATAAAAAAATTGTCCCTCCTTATGGCTACATCTCATCAGTTCTTGAATCAACTGGTTGCCAACACAGGAAGTTCTTTTAGATTGGTGTTGGTAACGAGGCCTTCTTGTTGAGGGACTTCTGTCGGAGTCAAATAACGTTTGATATGAAATACCAAAAACACCATACCACTTTGTAATTTTTCCCTCATAACGATCATTTGAAGTTTCTTGCCCATTCAGTTATTCCTCATAGATACCGTACAATTTCTCTTACCCTACTTGGTAGCATTTCAACAGAGATAGCAAGATGGTCTCAGTCGCAATATGTGATATTCTGGCGATATACCACCACATGTGAGTTTATTAAATACTAAATTTTATCTACTTTTCGCCTTTATGTTCAGGTGAAAAAGATGAGAAAAATGAAACTATTAGAGATTAGCTCGTTATTGACATTCTGGGACTGAATCACGAGCTGCCTATGATTGTAAATCTATAAGTTGCAATGCGCGACGTTCGGCCATAGTTGACAATTATTTCCTGAATGTGCGACATTCAGCGTTAGGTCAAGAGAAATTTATATGACCCAGATAGTCTATCAGTCGACGGGATGTTTCGATAACAGACAGGCATGTAATAATTAGTTTATTTCATTAACAATTATTTCTAAGAGAATCTATTAATTGCAATGCGAGTTGTTTGACCATCGATGGATTGTATATAATAATTATTTTTATTTATTTCATGAACTATGACTTGGGAAATCTATCAGTCTCAATATGAGCTGTCCGAAAATGGAAAGTTATATGTACTCATATATGTGGTTATATTTGTCAATCTATTCTAGAACATGTAAAAATATGCAATGCAGTACTATGAGAAATTTTCACTAATATTTTATATATTGTTATAATAGAATCTTCTTCATGACAAGGTTTTGAATTTTCAGACCACTTTAAAGTAGAACCCATCTTCTGGTGGATGAAGAAGGAAACATTTATTCATATATTATCTTGAACTTCTCTGTTTTCTACATGAAGTGATCTACTGAAAATCGTAATATGCAATATTCGTTAGTTGTTTCTGAATGTGCTCTATGAAATACTCTCTCTATTCTGATTATTCTCTGTGTAAATATGAACTTTAAATTATAGTATAAAATGTCAAAACAGTCGTATCCTAGTGTATCTGACAAAAGAAAAAAAGCTGCACATCAGAAGGTAGTAATTGAAAGGTTATCAAAATTAAAAAATTCAAAGTTAAAACGAAGATTCTGATCGTATACTGAAAATATATCATCTTTTGAAAGATATTTAACAAAATTGTAGACACCTTTCCCAATGTAGAAATCGCACTGAGGATCTTTTTATGCATGATGGTAACTAAGTGTAGTGGGGAACGCTCTCCGAATTGAAAAGAATAAAAAATGAATTGAGAAGTGAAATGATTCAAGAGAGATTGAACAGTTTGTCACTAATGTCGATAGAATGTTATATGCTCGACTACACAGATTTCTAAGATGTGATTGAAGAATTTACTCAGTTAAAATCTAGAAGGATACCTCTGCAATCAACATAGATATATGTGTAAGGACTAATCGTGGATGCTAGTTACTTAGTGTGGATTACATTATATTATTATTTTCATCATAATATCAGGTGTTACTGTAGAGACATGAAAATAAAGTTCAAACATGAAATTTGAAGAAACAAACATGCTTTGCGACCCCGCAATATCCCACACATCAATTTTGAATGAAATATCGAAACATAGTCACAAAACTACTTGGAGCTACCATCTTGAATTTACGAATATTGTCAAAAAATACAATCTCCGACCTCAAAATGCTCCATTATGTTTCAATGGAATCGAACCTCAATTACAAAACTCATTCGCCATCTTGGATTTATGAATTTTGATTTGACATGAAGAATTGTAATCTCCGACCGCGAATACCGCCACTCACCAAATCTAAATAGAATCTGACTATGATAACAAAACTTGTCTCCAATTTACTTGGAGCCGCCATTTCGTTTTTTCTCGAAACATATATAAAATGCATTGTTACCGGAATTGTGAACAGCTGCCGAAATTAAGAGGACGAATGGAAGTTGATCGAAATTCACTTGCAAGATTTCACCCGAACGTACAAATGAGTCGAATAGAAGCAGGTAACAAAATACAAGATTTGTTTCGTTGAACAACCATCCAAATTGTTTCATCTGGAGGATAACCATTTTCTTCATTGTGCCCTATGTAATATCAAACCATATTCGATATGATACAAAAATCTGAAGAAATGGAATACGCTTTCCGTTTTTGTTACGTAAAGCTTTGGAAAAATGGAACCGGGTTTTCATCATCAACATTCATTCGAATGCTATTTGTTTCATTTCTCTTCGTCTGAAATCTTGAAAAACATCCATTTTCATTCATTCGTCTTCAATCAGTTTTACCTTTCCTAGACAAATATTGCAGCAAGAAATGTGAAGTGGCATTTTCTGACAGCAAAACGAGTGCCCTACTCATTCCAAACTTCTCGTGACGAATTATTTTGTGAAAGGGTTAGTGTTGATGGTTGAACATAGATTTATTTTCTATTCTGTTATATTGAATAATCAACTCTGGCAACGCTGCTAATATATGTCCAGCTGAAGACAAATCATGTCCCGTTACTTCCGCATACATGTAGATAAACTGAAAAAACTGAGTCCAGGTAATTCCACAATTTCCTGAAAAAGCAGTCCAGGTATTTCCTCATAGTTCAACAAATATGTATATAGTTCTTGTCCAGGTATTTCCGCATTTATGTATATATATATATATATATATATATATATATATATATATATATATATATATATATAAATATAATTTTGTATTTGCTCGATATATCTATAATGAAAAAAATTTGAATGAAAGATATAAGGACAGCAGATTGGCCACATTCAGATTAGATTAGAGTTCCAGATGTACAGGGTGTTGCATTTCTCCGTGAAAGCAAATTTAATTATTTTTTTTGAAGAAAACCAGAATAGACTGTGATAGATTAAGGAATATTCAAATTCATACCTCATTTTCATCAACTGAAATTGAAGTTTACAATATTTTCTCAGGCGCAACAACATGTATATTAGTCTGTCTTCGCATTCTACATGAAATTACTTCTCCGGAAATAACACCAAGTTATATGTTATTCCTAGTCATTTTTCATTGCGATTCCAAAATATTGAGGATTCGAATACATTTTCCACATTTCATATTCAAAACGAAAGAATTGACAATAAAAAACTCATATTCTCCTTTTGGTCTGCTAAAGAGGAGGAACACAAAAATACCATAAGGATAAAACAAACATCTTTCACTTTCTTCCACCACAACCATCAGACGGGTCACAAAATAAATTTCGACGTAGCTGAGCAAATAGCGCCGGTGAACCATTTCAGAACTCCCCGATTTAGGAAAGTCATCGAGATAGAAAAGCATGGAAAAATAAAAAAGGAGAAGACCCTCAGAACATTCCGAATGTCTGAAAAGCCATCATCAATAGAAACAGTTCAGGAAGTGCTCATTTGGTGGATGCAGGGTGTTCCAAACCAATCTTGTCTGAACAGTCGCAGTCGATACGATTGCCGATGGTGCGGGAAAAACAATCAGAATCCCATCCGCTACAATTAACAGATGAAAAACTTTTCAAAAACTGACAGCGCCTTCCAAACAACTATTGCTAGAACCCAGTAGGAGCAGTAGAATTCTTAAAAATGCCAAGTGAGATGTTGGCGAAAAAATAATAAACTCCTAGGATATAAAAGGAGTAAATATATAAATATACAGGGTGTTATTTAAGTACGTAAAGAACTCAAACGGGTAATTCTTTGAGTAATTCTCAGATAAAAAGTTTATATAAACAGTGATCCGGTAATGCTTCGTATTCAAGACACAGGGATACAGGATAAATTTAATCTGAAAATTCATAAGATGACTTTCTTGTTGTTATTCATTCAATCATTAATAAAAAGCTGGATATTGCATGTCCGTGCAAGTACACCCCGGTTGTTGATGGTTTGCTAGTTTAATTTTCATGTACCAAAGACATGCATTTTTTTTTTCAAAAACAGAGAAAAACACACGAAAAGATAAAAACGTTGTAGTAGCACAATGCAAAAATAATACAAAACTGAAAAAAATTATTGGCGTATATTTTTTGGTCAAAAATATTAGTTAAGGTATCTATACCCTAATTACCACCGCCAAATGTTAAGGAAATGGGCTGGGGGATTATTAAGATATTCAGCAAAAAACATTTTTTTACAAATGTTGACACCCTGTATTTCGAAAACGAAGCATTACCGGACCTATATTTATATGAGCTTGTTTTAGAATTACCCGAAGAATCACCCCTTTGAGTTTGGCCACGTACTTGAATAACAGCCTGTACATCGTCGGATTGAAATTGATAACTATTATGAAAACCTGTAATTTTGGCAAACAGACATTTGAAGTCTTTGCATTGTCTTGGTTGGTTATTTCGTAACGATAGTAATTGATCAGGACAGTATAGACAGATATTCACCTGACAGTTCCTAATTGAGAATGACCCCAAAATGGCAGTCGAAAAGTCGAACGAATCAGAAGAAACCGAACGGATAAATAAATCTGTGAGAACATCCATTTCTACATAACACCTGAACGGTCAGAACACATTTTTAGAGAGCGCTGGATATTGGATTCCAATATTCATTATCGATTCAGAATGTGATATTTCAAAAACCCAAAAAACTTAGAAGAAAGAATCCATTCACCACAAAATAATATATGTATATATATATATATATATATATATATATATATATATATATATATATATATATATATATATATATATATATATATATATATATTACATAAGTTTCTATTTTTTTTTCTATCAACACTCGAGTACCTTAGCAATTCCTTCATCAAGATAATTTGAAAAGGTCGAACCACAGAACACGTGAATAAATTCAGAAATGTAACAGACATAAAATATGGAAGCTAAGGGTTGAGGGTCAACAACCATCGAAGGCGCTGAAGGGTATTTTGTTCCAATTGAAAGGATACTGGATCGCTGACATCCTATGATGATGTCAATGGGGTCAATTGTCTTTGATGTCTCTCTGACATGTAATGCGTTTAACTTTCAAATTCATTTCAGCGGAATAGTTTTCTGCGAGTTTTGAGCTGTTTTTTATTTAATAGATGAAGACCATGTTTCACAAAAAATGAAGGGCAAACTCTTGGTTTATTCCAAGAATATCTATACTTGGATCTAGTGAAATCTCTTCGGAATCAAATTTTCAACACATATTTCGTGTTCGAAGTATCGTTTTGGTATATATATAGTAATCAGGCTCCGCCTTGAAGAACGAAATTTTTTGGTGGAACTGACGTATTTTGGCCTCCTGAAAAAAACATTTAGATGAAATTTTTGGGGCACTCAACTAGTTTCGAAGATATGGCCCCCCAAAGACAGGAAAACCGGGGTTGACGCATACGTACGTTTCTTTTTCAGCTGATTCCGCTTCAAATTCTCCTTCTTTCTATCAGCACAATATACATATTATATTGGGATTTCAAATCAAGATCGCAGCGCCAAACTCCAACTAATAAGCACCACTTTGACACTTATTGCTATTTGAGGTTAGGACTTCGACGTTTGAAAATCTCAAACCGTAAAGTTTTGTGAACGACTATTACAGTTTTCAGTGTTTTTTCACTTTTTATGTGAACGTTTACCATAGATTGTGTTCGTTAAACATTAGTAATAATTTTAATAATATCGCAGAGCCACTTCGACAATACTTTGTCATTGTTTACTTTTCAACCGAGTTATAAGCGATGCGATGCGTGTTCTACTGTTTTGCTAACCTCGATTTCCTGTTAGTATATATATTTTTCAGAGTCTTGTAATGGAAATGCAAAAATGCTTAAGATTGGGTTGAAAAGTGATGAAGAAGAGGTATAGAATGTGTATATTGTGCTGATAGAAAGAAGAAATTTCAAGCGGAATTAGCTGAAAAAGAAACAAACGTATGCGTCAACCCCGGTTTTCCTGTCTTTGGGGGGGCATATCTCCGAAACTAGTTGGAAGCCCAATAATTTCATTTGAATTTTTTGATCAGAAGACCAAAATGCTCGAGTCCCACCAAAAATTTTTGTTTCCCAAGGCGGAGTCCGATAACTATATATTTTTTTCGGAAGTCATGCTGTCCTTATTGAAAGAAGACCTACATAATTCTTCAGTTCCTCTTGGAATTCCAGGTAAGTTACCGAAATTAATGTATTTTCAAACTCGTCATATATTATAAGTCCCCTAAAGGTATGTAACGTCTGAAAAAAACTGTTGGTTTCGAGATAAATTTTTATTATTGGTTGGTTTGTATCGAACGATTGAAGTATGTAAAATCCGTCATCAACTCGTCGAAAATACAGTATTCTGCATTTGTTATTTCTACAGTTTTCTCTGATGCACATAGTTTTTGGCTCCAACAAGTATGCTATTGCCTATCTGAACTTGTTTCTTTGATCTGTGTTCGAAGCGTTGTGACATAATTGTCCATTACACTAACGGTTGTGACCCAGATGAAATGCTACCTGCAGTTCTCCAAGTCACTGGTTCTAGTAATTGAGATACCAGGAGCATTAGGAATACGGAATAGAAATGATCTGAACTCAACAATTCTTTGTATTCTTTTCGGAAATGACTTTTATTACTTCAAATATTTTGACCAACCAAATCTAATAACTGAACTATACTATATTTTCTGACACCAACCATCTCCTTGGTCGCCTTATCCAATATAAATTTTTCAATGGAATGAAATTATAGCGGCATTCAGACAAATCATAAGAATTTGAGAAAAATTAACTTCTTCGAGCGGGATTCGAACCCACGACCTTCCGTTTTCTAGACGGATGCTCTACCACTGAGCTATCAAAGACCCTGGGTTCTCCATCGCAAATTTCGGAAGTCATTTATCTCAAATTCTATTGTTAGTTGTTATTATTCAATCGAGAACCTTCGGCGGTTTTCGACTGATAGAACCCAGGGTCTTTGATAGCTCAGTGGTAGAGCATCCGTCTAGAAAACGGAAGGTCGTGGGTTCGAATCCCGCTCGAATCTCAAATTCTTATGATTTGTCTGAATGCCGCTATAATTTCATTCCATTGTTAATCACACAGACACTAATACATCTATCGTTTAAATTTTCCGGCTTGAAATCATCTGGTTGGTATCTACACCTGATACCTGCTGAAGTCGATAAACATCGACGACGCTTCGGTTGAAAGGTACAATTGGGTACTAAGACCATAAGATAATGAATGTGTATCCTTCCCAACTAACACCTCTATCAGTCGAAAACCGCCGAAGGTTCTCGATTGAATAATAACAACTAACAATAGAATTTGAGATAAATGACTTCCGAAATTTGCGATGGAGAACCCAGGGTCTTTGATAGCTCAGTGGTAGAGCATCCGTCTAGAAAACGGAAGGTCGTGGGTTCGAATCCCGCTCGAAGAAGTTAATTTTTCTCAAATTCTTATGATTTGTCTGAATGCCGCTATAATTTCATTCCATTGTTAATCACACAGACACTAATACATCTATCGTATAAATTTTTCATCTTGCTTATATTACAAAATACTGTTATGGTATATATGACTGAGCAAGGCGCAATTTTCGCGTTCTCTCTCAGAAACGTAAACAAAAATACTGAAAATAAAAATTGTGGATAATTTTATGTTTTACGATTTTTTCAATGGATGTCAATAATATGCGAATAGAACAAAAAACTACCTTGGCGATTTTCTACATTGAATGTCTCATGATGGGGATAGGAGATTTTAAGAGCCCATTTCGGAAATAAAAAGACGAAGGTTCTACAGGATTATATCACATTACATTTAGCAGTTATTGACGTACTGGTTTAGCATGAAACGTGGCAGATTCATACCCCAGAGAGAAATTTACTAGAGAAATATCTGCCCCGTTAGAGGATCGAACTCACAACCTTCGAATCACTGAACTACATTGCTAACTCCCTTCCTAGACTTATGTAAATATTTTCACGAAAGTTTTCGATTAGAAATACATTTCATTTTACTCTATTCATCTTGACGAGACATAATTTACTAAGAATACGACATTCAATTTTCCCAACGTTTAAACCTCATCGACGTTTCCAATTACAGTTTTAAATATTTGCCTGTCCGGATTGCGCTCTAAGTGGCAATAAAACTTTAAAATTATTATTGCCACAAGTCTGAAACCAAGCCAGAAACTTATCCGGAAAGGCGAGCCGATTCTAGATTTTCCTGTGGTTACGTCTATAATTAAACAATTAGTTGTTGGGAGTTTGAGAGGAGTTGCTAACTCAAATAGAGCATAACAGGTTATCCTCATATCGCCTGCAGCATCTACCTCTCCAGGTTACATTCCTTCTTCGCCGTCTTTGGATAGTCTCACTTAATTATTTGAAGTTTCACGGCGGAAGTTGCTCTGTATTTTCAGGGTTAGTTCAACTCCCCCTCATAGCGTTCGAGACTCTCAGGGTAGGATATGAACGGAGTTGGCTTTCATCTATGTTTCGGCAAACGAGAACACAGGTAACGAAGGAAAATCAGGAATATTTCAGCCTCATCACAATTATGACGGCTAGAAGTAGTTTAGCTCATTTACATGAATTTATTCAGTAAACTAAAATGAGATGGTTGTCAACCCAATGTGCAAGATTTTGAGTTTCTGATGGTGGTGGGTGCATTTCTTCATTCCAACAATTCCATTATGTAGACAGATTTAAAGAAATAGGTTTGAAATGACTTTTTTGTCAACCAGATGACTACAAACTCCAAACTTCAGGACTTGGAACTGGTGAGAGCACGAGAGAACGAGCCATTTCCAGAGCGATGGGTCACATAAGGACGTGCTGATTACATTATCGAGAACCATTATCAGTGTGTTCATGACAAGCTTCTGCTTCACAAGTAGAAGGTTTGAGAAATGAGGGAGGGGTTTTGCATAAAATTTTGCATAAAAATCCTCATCACTGCAACAAGATGTGTATCCAGTGCGTTGTGTTTAGTTTGTTGAAAAGAGAGCCTGTGCGGTGTGTATGAATCCTTATTCATCCTGAAAGAAGGGCGTCATCCACAACAATTTGTTACACACAATGCGTATCCAGCCTAACGAAGGATATTTCAGGGGGTTTCATATCGGGTGGACCAAGTTAAATCGTATATTATAATTTGAAAATTCCTGATGGATTTATTCGTAGTTTCCTGGGTTTTTGAAGTACCACAATATAAAAAAAAATTGAGAGTAAATATTAGAATCTATTCAAGTGTAGAAAGGTGGACTTGGATCTTCCCCAAAGGGTTGCGTTGATTCAGAAACAGTTCCATTGGATAGAACACGTCTAGTTACTCAGCAACTTCTCGTAAGACTAGAATTTGCCTATCAAGGAAATACAGTAACTAATATATCTATACTGATATTATATAGAGGTTCGGTTCTGACTTTGTTTGTTTATATGCTTGTAGGAGGTTATCTTCGTGAATACTGATCCGATTTTGAACATTATTTCTGAAACAGAAAGCTACACAATTCAGAAGTGATATGGGCTATATTATATTATGATTGAATGAAAGTTCAGTGAGAGATAATAGTCAAATCATCTTTCGAACAATCTGTTCAGGCCAGTCTCAAATTACCTACACAGTAGGTTTCGGCTGGCACCTGTCAGAAAACAACTACTCCCTTTGGCTAATACCACGAAGGGCATTGAATTATATCCGACCGGTGCCAGTGCAGGTTTCTTCACAGAAGTAAATCCTGCATTTGCTTTCGTCGATACAAATGAAGGAATTGATTTTCAATTATAGGGACGGACACACTTGCAGACCGGTTTCGGGCTATTTGGCCACTCGTCAGTGCAAAACAGTGCCATCATCAACATAAAGTCGATGACTTTCCATAATCAAAAATCAAAATCCTTCAGAGTATCGAGCCCCGACCAGAGCTGATGCGAACAACGAAGTTATTGCGGCATCTACCAATGGACGAGGTATGATGGCACATCATTTTCTTTAGCCATGATTTTAGAATCATTCCATTTCACCTTGTGTAACGAAGCGTTTTTTTACCTACCTGCAATTTTGATATCGAAGAGAACGGGATCATCTCGCTTGTCAAAACTTTTCAACAATCTATTGCAAATTCAATCTGTCCAGAAACAACTGACCGTTCTCTCACTTTTTCCGTATATGTTGAACAGTCTCAATACCATGTCACTTACTTTGTGCCATCAGCACCTTCGATTCATTCCGACACCCAAACGCTTCGTTGAATTCTCAGATACCAAACTTCTCCTAGCTGCTTGGTAGGAATAATTTGGATCAGTTTTATTGGGATAGTATACTGAGTACATTCCCGAGCTAGATCTTTTTGAATTCCGCTCTAATATTGTTAATTTTCCTAAACTGTGAATTAGGGAGAAGTGAGGTTATGTACTATAATCATAAGTCATAAATTGTCCTGAATGAGCAATTCTACTGGTAAATGGCAAGCTAAAGACTGAAATACCGCTGTGGAGGAATATCCGGAAGTGTCAGGGAACCTAGTAAATATTTTTCTGGAACCGTTTCGTCAAAAACACCATCCATTCTCGTCTGAAAATCTGACGCCGCTCACTTTTTGCTCCTAAAAGTTTCTTGTCCCAGAAAAATTTACTTTCATATAGGTTCGAATTCGCATGGTGTTTTTATGGAAGACAAAAAGTAGTAACCAAATTTCTGGAGTTTTTGTGCCTTTGAGTTTTTCGAAGGTAGGAAAACGGGGTACGACACCTGGTTTTTATGGCAGTTTTTCCATCATTTTTTGTTTCTGAAGAGGATTTCTATAAATACGAGAATTCGAAAAATCAGAGAGAGTTGAACTTTACCTGCGATAGTGACAAGTTGAATTTTTCCTGCGAACCAGTTTTCAGTTTTTCAAGTTACCGACCGAATTTTCCTAAGTAAATTTGATTTTGATACTTAGAATATTTCTCCACCGTATTGTTTGGTTTCAAATTTTCAATATTTTCATTTGAGTGAGAGTGACAGTAAATTGCAGTGTTGGTGCAACGTTGACATTGATACCGTTTCAATTGTCATATCTCCATTCGTATTTCGTGTACGGATTTCAGAGCCAGTTTTGAGTAAGTGACTGCTACTGTTTTATTTCATTTTCTTGAACAGAGTTCACAAGTGACACCCGGAAGTAAGAACCTAAGGTATATAGATTTTTTTTTACATCCTTTTCTTGATCACCGATCCCTCGATTACACAACCGTCGCGAATCACTTTGGTACCGTGAACTTTTAGTTCCCACAAGCCGCTGAGAATACCGGGCAGGCGGAACTTATTATTTCTAGCAGCAACAAGCGGTTGTGAAATTTTATGTGGACAGGTCCGCGTTCTAAGAAGTGCTTAATAAGTAATCTGCTATTTTGGGAAGATCTGACTGGCAAACCTTCGCGAGTCATTTGGTACTGCGAATTTAGTCCCCTAGTCGCTGAGAAGTCCGGGCTCAGGGACGGAGTTCACCATTGATTAGTACCGTTAATCACTCTAAATATTAGGTCCCTAAGTCGCTGCGAAGTCCGGGCTCGGGAGCTAATTGCATTTAAAGTGATACCGTTTTTTTTTTAATTCATTACAAAAAGGGTTCCCGTCTTATGCTTCCTAAAGTCCGTTCTCATTCTGCTTAAGTTGAAGTTCTATTTGATTATTATTCTTTTACTTCAGAGGTACACTTGTGAAAATTTTAAGTTGAAAGGTTTATATTTGGTACAAGCTCTGAAATCGGTAACGTTTTACCGACCGAGATAACGTTCAATTTTTATTTAAAGTTATTTGCTTAAGGCTTCCATTTACCGAGTTGCTCACACGTTTACTTGTTGATTTTCCGATAGAGTATCACCGTCAAATTTCTATCTGCTTTGTTTGTGAGCATACTCGTTTTAATAAAACAACAATTGTTAGATTGAAATTTCAGTTTGTTTTCCTCAGTCACCTCACTTTTTCAGGTTTATATCTCGACAACAATTTGAGGGTAATTTGTGCTTTTCTGAATATCAAGTGAGATACCGTCCAGGGACGGCTGTTTAAGTGAACTTTCGACGAACCGTTACCGAACCGAAATTAGTATATTTTATTTTTCTGATCTACTGAATGTATCGGTGTTGAATATTCATATTCCAATACCGGATATTCAGTGGATTTCGCAGCCGGTACTCCTGTTGGAAGTAATAGGTGTAATTAAAGCCTACACCCTATTACAAAAGTCTTTTCTGGTCACACTATCAGACCCCTGGGATACCGTATCTCCATCTGCTGCTACCTGGGCCTCCCTAACGACTTTTGAGGGAGCAGTGGAGCATACCACTACAAAAACTGGCGCCCGAAATTTTCTTTGAAATTGGAGTCTGTTTCTGGCCTTGAAACAGAACCAATTTCCGAGAAACCGACTGCGCTAAGTAGTAACGCCCGCCGACCCCCGGAAATAGCGTTACAAATTGGCGCCCGAGCAGGGACCGATTTAGTGTGGAAATTTCCAGAAGTTTCCATTTGGTTTGTCCCAGTTTTTTATTTTCACCGAATATTTTTTTTTGCCCAAATTGTGTAACTTGATTTTCGATTTATTTCTATATTTGAAGTTTTTTTTTTCAGCAATAGACATTTTCTTCGCATTTTCAGCATTTTCAGCGATTTATAATTTGTGATATTTTCTTTTTCAGCCGCCCTGAAATAGTTTATTCTGATTTGCATCCCCTTTCTGATGCCTTATTGTTGGTGAATATTCTCGTTTCAACATTTTGTTCAAATAGTTTTGAGACATTTGAACCACATTATTATATCAACCCCGACCATTTGTTGACATTACCTGTTTTTCTTTCCAGCATTTTTGAATAACATTGTCGGTATTTTTCTTTTCTCATATATTGATCTTATTTTCCAGAACTTTCAAATAGTGTTGCGCAATTTTTTTTTCCCGAGTGCTTTTCACCCTGGACACTTGTTTTTCTTTCGAGAATATTTTGGGTTTACTTATTTGTCTTACCGGATTATTGCAACTGCCCCAATTACCTGTTCGATACTGATTTGAATTGTATGTAGTGATATCGAAAATTTGAGAATTTTTGATGTGAATATTTATTGTATATATTATATCTGATCGATGAAAACTGATTGGTTACTATATTGACATTGAAAGGTTTTCACCTGTACTTGATCTATATATCCCTGCTGCGTTCTTTCATTTATTATTATTTATCTAGTGAAAGGTATTTATATTTGGTATATATTGGGTTCATTTATTTACTTGAGTGTTTGAATATTTCCATCGAATAGGAACTGACTTTGTGATATTTTGGTACATATATCTGCATACTGGGACTTGAATTTTTGATTTATTTCGTGCGGTATGGTGAAATATATTTTTTTTTGAAATACTAATTGGATATTTGGTGTTATTCAGTTGATATTGAATAGGAGTGAATACCAACCGGATTGGTTGAGTCGATTGCGGACATTTGAAATATTTCTTGGGTGAAGTACTTGGATATAGATATTTTTTTTTTGGTCTTGAATACGTACTTGATATTATTTGGTTAAATTTGTTTTACTTACTTTATCTCGCTGTCTTCTGAACTTCTCTACCTTTCCTTTCTCTGTTCTTTTTATATATATTTTTTTTCTCTCTAACCCAAAAAAAAAAAAAAATTTTTTTGTCATGACCGAACACAATTCTCCCAAACCGACCATGGAACAGGAAGACCAAGGAGCGAAGGGTCTGGACTACTTTCTTTCCATCGGAGGACCAAGCTCTGTCGGCTCAGGATCCGACATCGAGGATATTGAAGAATCGCTCGCGTCAACTTTGGAACCCAGAGTGAGTTGGGTGTATAAACTAAAGAAACCTGAGCTGATAAAGGAAGATGAAAACCTACGGATACGAACCAATGGAACGGTTGCAGATCTTCGGCGAAGGATTGTTTGGTTTCTGAGAGAACTCCCGTCCAGACTAGACAATCCAGGGCCAATCATAAGAGTTGACCCCCCACCACTATCTGCAAATACTGGAGCTATCCCCAAAAACTTCTACAACCAGGAGGTGAATCCACAAAGGAGTTTTCCCGTTACGATCAATCATCAGGTGCCTCCCCCAAGACCGGATGACTTATTTCCGACCTATGTCCCGTCAGCTCAGAGGCTGAACACCTACCCGCCCATCCCACAGGATAGACAGGGTTCCATCAGGCGGAATCCAACCCAGGCTCAACTTCAACCAACGTATGCTCATGTTGCTGAGCCTCGTCCTGTTTTGCAACCATTAAAAACATACCGCTGGAATGTCCACTCCAATGGAGAGGGAGATCCGGTTGCATTCCTGGAGAGACTGGAAGAAATTTGTGAAGCCGAAAATATAAATCCTGACCAACTCCTGGCTGCTCTGCCAGAACTGCTACAAGACATGGCATTGTTATGGTATCGCAGCAACCGACGATACTGGAATTCTTGGGCAAGCTTCAAAAATGTTTTCCGAACAACTTTCTACCCCATCCATTACCGAGAAGACATTGAAATGGAGATAAGCCGTAGGCTGCAGAAACATGAAGAGCCGGCGATCAAGTATGTGGTGGATATGCAAACCCTCACAAGAAGACATGGTGGTTTATCTGTTGACCAAGAAACCGCTTGGTTATATCGGAATTTACTACCCGATTACAGACATTATATCCGGCGTACCGACTTCAACGATATACCCTCGTTGATATCCAGGATTTTGGAGTTCGAGAATCTTCGTAAGGAGATGAAAGACGCATATACCGGATTTTATAAGACGACTACTCGGCCGCAATACAAACCAGAGAGACCCGTTTACCAACCGAGACCAGAACCGGAACCAATACGAACTCGTCCCGTTTTTATTCCTGAAAACCGCCCTAATCCACTGAGGTTCGAACCAGAAAACGGCCGTTCGAACCAACCGGACTTCAACTCACAACGGCAAAGTCAACCCAGGGACACCCAGGAACCGATTCGCCCCATACCGAGACCTGACGCTGGTAATGCCAACCCAATTTCGCAGACC
This sequence comes from Zygogramma bicolorata, assembly GCA_032362365.1. Taxonomy (NCBI): domain Eukaryota; kingdom Metazoa; phylum Arthropoda; class Insecta; order Coleoptera; family Chrysomelidae; genus Zygogramma; species Zygogramma bicolorata. Next base: position 102,321 of record JAVJAQ010004948.1, on the reverse strand, counting down.
GGTCAAAGGACACCCGTGTGTTGGAGATGCGGACAAGGGGGACATTTGAGAACTAACTGCCCCAACCCTCCGAAACTATTTTGCTCACGCTGTGGACGGAACAATATATTGTCCAGGGATTGCGACTGTAACCAGTCGGGAAACGGAAGAGGGGAGAGTTCGACTGGATCGAGGGCAGTCGGGCTCCAACAGCTAAGTCCCTTGAGTATCATGCCCCACCCTGATGATAGGCGACCGTTTGTCCCAGTGACCGTCAAAGACACAACTTTCCTGGCCCTTATTGATACTGGAGCTACCAGAACATTCGCTTCGCCAACTGTTGGTGAATGCTGCGCCCGTCTTGGAGTTCCGTTATTAAAACCGACCATTCATGAATCTCGCCTAGCCGATGGCTCCCCTATACCTGTCATTCAGGTATTCCGACCGGAGATCACAATAGGACAGGAAACTTTAGAACACGAATTTTTGGTTGTCTCTCAACTGAGTGTTGACATCGTTATTGGAATGGATGTGCTACAGTCCCGCAATTTTAAACTTGACTTGCGGAATTGCCGAATTTTCCTGAACAATAAGGACATAACCAATCGTCGTCCCGATTCCAGACGACCTCGAGGTATTCTCCTCGTAACATCGCCGACCGACACCGAAGCACCAAAACAACATTCTATGTCCGCAACTGTTCACAGGAAATCAACACCAGATTCTAGAAGTTACGAGTCCCGGCGAACCGCCCAACCACCAGAGAATCCGACTACCGGCGAAGCCCAAACGATGGTGGTTTCAGCACCACCACCGACATTGGACGACTCCGTTGTCAATCCCCGAACAAAGGCTACATCCGTACCACTTCCGGCCGAAACTGATACCTTGGACATGGACCTGTCTCTTATCATCACCACCCGCACCGTGCGTCCGACTACCGACGAAGTTCGCCTGGCAGTGGTTTCATCGCCACCACCGACCCTGGACGACTCCATCGCCAAGCTCCGAACAAACGTCGATCCGTTTGAAAACAACGGATATTATGCGCTGCAGTATCGGTCGGAGGAGGAATACAATGCTCAACTCCCCAAGCCTCAGCCATCTGAGTCAATCCCCGTTCCAGTGGATGCCGAGACTTTGAGGCATGTCCAGCCTCCTCGTGTCAAAGGAAACCGCCCGAAAGTGGTGGCTGATCCATGCACCATCTACCTTTCTGTGCAGATGAATCTGTGTTGGAGATGTGGATATCCTGGACACAACCGTCAACAATGTCAACAGCCCTGGAAAATCTTCTGTTCCCGCTGCGGACTAGTAGGGATTCAGTCTCGCGACTGCCCATGTGCTTCAAGGATACCTGTCCAGGTATCGACCCGATCTACCGAGAGGATATCGACGTCCTCCCACCCAGATCCCCACAGACCTCCAAACAAAACTAGTCAGGGAACACAGACCGCCACCGGGATCGTCGCTGATAGAGCCGTCCAGTGCAACTTCTGCGGTTGCCAAAAGCGTTGGTTCCGCTGAAAGAGTAGTCTTTCAGACATCTCCGAAGAAGATCAACCCCGCTGTTGATCAACCCCGCTGTTCGTCGCTCTCCGCTAGAAGATCGGACACCCGGTCCGAATTCACCGTCATTTTAGTTAAGTGGTATATTTTAGTTTTGAAAAAAAAATGCAAAGCAAGTTTTCATTTTTTTTTTACCGTAAGTAAGGGGGGAATGTAACGAAGCGTTTTTTTTACCTACCTGCAATTTTGATATCGAAGAGAACGGGATCATCTCGCTTGTCAAAACTTTTCAACAATCTATTGCAAATTCAATCTGTCCAGAAACAACTGACCGTTCTCTCACTTTTTCCGTATATGTTGAACAGTCTCAATACCATGTCACTTACTTTGTGCCATCAGCACCTTCGATTCATTCCGACACCCAAACGCTTCGTTGAATTCTCAGATACCAAACTTCTCCTAGCTGCTTGGTATGAATAATTTGGATCAGTTTTATTGGGATAGTATACTGAGTACATTCCCGAGCTAGATCTTTTTGAATTCCGCTCTAATATTGTTAATTTTCCTAAACTGTGAATTAGGGAGAAGTGAGGTTATGTACTATAATCATAAGTCATAAATTGTCCTGAATGAGCAATTCTACTGGTAAATGGCAAGCTAAAGACTGAAATACCGCTGTGGAGGAATATCCGGAAGTGTCAGGGAACCTAGTAAATATTTTTCTGGAACCGTTTCGTCAAAAACACCATCCATTCTCGTCTGAAAATCTGACGCCGCTCACTTTTTGCTCCTAAAAGTTTCTTGTCCCAGAAAAATTTACTTTCATATAGGTTCGAATTCGCATGGTGTTTTTATGGAAGACAAAAAGTAGTAACCAAATTTCTGGAGTTTTTGTGCCTTTGAGTTTTTCGAAGGTAGAAAAACGGGGTACGACACCTGGTTTTTATGGCAGTTTTTCCATCATTTTTTGTTTCTGAAAAGGATTTCTATAAATACGAGAATTCGAAAAATCAGAGAGAGTTGAACTTTACCTGCGATAGTGACAAGTTGAATTTTTCCTGCGAACCAGTTTTCAGTTTTTCAAGTTACCGACCGAATTTTCCTAAGTAAATTTGATTTTGACAAATTTTCAATATTTTCATTTGAGTGAGAGTGACAGTAAATTGCAGTGTTGGTGCAAAGTTGACATTGATACCGTTTCAATTGTCATATCTCCATTCGTATTTCGTTTACGGATTTCAGAGCCAGTTTTGAGTAAGTGACTGCTACCGTTTTATTTCATTTTCTTGAACAGAGTCCACAAGTGACACCCGGAAGTAAGAACCTAAGGTATATAGATTTTGTTTACATCCTTTTCTTGATCACCGATCCCTCGATTACACAACCGTCGCGAATCACTTTGGTACCGTGAACTTTTAGTTCCCACAAGCCGCTGAGAATAACCGGGTAGTAGGAACGAGGTTCACCGTTGATCGGTACTTTTCCCGATTTTGCTATAAATATATTAGTTCCCCAGCCGCTGAGAATACCGGGCAGGCGGAACTTATTATTTCTAGCAGCAACAAGCGGTTGTGAAATTTTATGTGGACAGGTCCGCGTTCTAAGAAGTGCTTAATAAGTAATCTGCTATTTTGGGAAGATCTGACTGGCAAACCTTCGCGAGTCATTTGGTACTGCGAATTTAGTCCCCTAGTCGCTGAGAAGTCCGGGATCAGGGACGGAGTTCACCATTGATCAGTACCGTTAATCACTCTAAATATTAGGTCCCTAAGTCGCTGCGAAGTCCGGGCTCGGGAGCTAATTGCATTTAAAGTGATACCGTTTTTTTTTTAATTTATTACAAAAAGGGTTCCCGTCTTATGCTTCCTAAAGTCCGTTCTCATTCTGCTTAAGTTGAAGTTCTATTTGATTATTATTCTTTTACTTCAGAGGTACACTTGTGAAAATTTTAAGTTGAAAGGTTTATATTTGGTACAAGCTCTGAAATCGGTAACGTTTTACCGACCGAGATAACGTTCAATTTTTATTTAAAGTTATTTGCTTAAGGCTTCCATTTACCGAGTTGCTCACACGTTTACTTGTTGATTTTCCGATAGAGTATCACCGTCAAATTTCTATCTGCTTTGTTTGTGAGCATACTCGTTTTAATAAAACAACAATTGTTAGATTGAAATTTCAGTTTGTTTTCCTCAGTCACCTCACTTTTTCAGGTTTATATCTCGACAACAATTTGAGGGTAATTTGTGCTTTTCTGAATATCAAGTGAGATACCGTCCAGGGACGGCTGTTTAAGTGAACTTTCGACGAACCGTTACCGAACCGAAATTAGTATATTTTATTTTTCTGATCTACTGAATGTATCGGTGTTGAATATTCATATTCCAATACCGGATATTCAGTGGATTTCGCAGCCGGTACTCCTGTTGGAAGTAATAGGTGTAATTAAAGCCTACACCCTATTACAAAAGTCTTTTCTGGTCACACTATCAGACCCCTGGGATACCGTATCTCCATCTGCTGCTACCTGGGCCTCCCTAACGACTTTTGAGGGAGCAGTGGAGCATACCACTACAAAAACTGGCGCCCGAAATTTTCTTTGAAATTGGAGTCTGTTTCTGGCCTTGAAACAGAACCAATTTCCGAGAAACCGACTGCGCTAAGTAGTAACGCCCGCCGACCCCCGGAAATAGCGTTACACTTGTGAACTTTCTATCACATATCTGTCGGTTCCTGTTGTACATCTTGTGTACACTTTTTCGCACTACCGAAGTTCGTGATACTTTTTTGACCGCACGAAAAAGGAATTTCATAAATACAATATTTATGTTTTCAGCTGTGTTATTTGGTTCAGTATGAGTCAGTATTGAGAGTAAAATATTTTCTGTTTTGAATTTTCTTCTGACATTATGCCTGTTGCCGATCTGTTTCATCTTTCCAGACAAATCAGAGACATGAGGTTTGATGTTTGATACAGGTTGTGTAAGTTGTATGTATGTATTGAAGGGTGTGATCGGATTTTCAATTTCTTATGATGTTTTTGCTACAAATGTTTCTGGAGATCATTTTCTTTTTCAATATTGATTTTATGAAGTTCATCTCTTCATCAAATATACGATTCAGGGAAGTTCTGAATATCTTAAATCATATTTTCGAATATCCAAAAATTCTCAGTAACTGAATTTATCTACGACTATAAATCTTTACATTCTCTTTGAGCCACTTCAATCACTATTCAATGATATTGCAATATTATGATTTATCTGGCTTTGGAATCACTTGAACTCTTATTTGTACATCCGGCAAACTGATTTTCTCTTCGTAACAACCCATATCTCAACGACTAGCAAGTAAGTATCATACTCATCAATGTCGCATATATGATATCACATAATTTCAGCCGAATCCTAGTTGAATCATTATATAAAAATCTTTTTTTTCTCATTAGGACAAAATTGATTTCAGAACAATTTTCAATTGGAGATTTCAACTGTTGAATGGCATCTGTTTTGTGGTGTTTTTCTTTATAAATCCACACCACACATTCCCACATTATTGAAGAGTAATAATAATAATAATAATAATAATAATAATAATAATAATAATAATAATAATAATAATAATAATAATAATAATAATAATAATAATAATAATAATATAATAATAATAATCGTCTTTATTAAGGAATAAACAAAAATATTAACAACAAAATGCATTTTGCATTTTTTAACCTTATGTAATTGAACACTAGAAGGCGAGATTTAGCCTGAGGCTACTCTTACATCTAACCTTCTAATGGTCATTAATTATTATGACAGTCTACCATGGCAGACAGTAGACAAAAAGAAAGGTCAATGAGATGCCATCACCAGCTTCAATGGCAAGGGAATACGTTATACAATCATATTCATGGTAGGATACTGATATTATCTCTTATATATTTCTTGAAGGCACTCAAATTCAATCTCTTGACGTGTGTAGGAAGGGAGTTAAGTATATAATTTCACAGCATTGTATGTGAAACTCCTCCGGAACATAGCTGTCGAGTGATGCGGCATCGTGAATTTGTCTTTATACCTAATATTGACATTATGCGTTTCAGATCTATGAAGCAATGCATTTTTATTCGTTTCAATATTATAATGCAGAATTTTGTAAATGAATAAAAACATGTGCAGTTTGCGAGTACATTCCATATCGATCCATCTCAATTCAATAAGTTTCTCCGTTACATGGTCGTAACGACGCAGTCCGTATATGAACCGAACACAAAAGTTTTGTACCTTTTGAATTTTATATTTATAAACACTGTCAAGACAAGGCCCATATATGAAATCACAGTATGTGAATTGAGATAGAACAAGAGACTCACATAGAGTTTTTCTTAATTTGAAATTCAATAAAAATCTGTTGGAATATAAAGTTTTAAGTGCATATGTTCTCTTGAGTATATTGTTGATATGAGTTCTGAAACTAAGATCATTGTCAATAGTTAAACCTAGATTTTTTACAGTTTCAATTATCGTGAGTGGGGCATCGTTTATGGGAATTTTCAAATTATTTTTGACGAAGTTATATTTAGTTACTCTCCAGAATGTGTTCAGATATGTGAAGGATCCTATATTGTTTTATTTGGAGAACTGAACTCTGATAGGCTGCTATTTTATATTGTATTCTGTGCATCAGTGAACAATTCAAAATGGATTGATACGAGAATCTCATACGCTAACAAGGAGCTTCGTGAGTTAGTGTCAAGTTTCAATGAATATTCAAACGAACAAGAAAAACATTTTTCCATGAAAAGATCAAATGGAGCTCAAAATCATTGCGGATGGTACAATTTGCGGCAATGAACAGAGGAGAAAAGACCATTGTGTAATTAATTATTATCTGAATCTCCGGTAAGGCAACACAGATATCCGAACCCTTGTAAAAAATAAATAAGAGTTTCGAACGGGAATATTCGTGAAAATAATTTCGAAAATTAACTCCCATTCAGGGATTTTTCAACTTGAGTGTGAAATTTTATAATCGTGAGTGATGTTTTCAAAAGTGAGGTTCCATTATCTCAGTAAACACCAATTCATCTCAAAGAGATTTCACATCTCAGATCACTATAGTTAACTTTGGTCCTATCATGACCACATGAACTGCTATTTGTGGAACTTCTATTCACTTTTATCTCACATTTCTAGGTCGAATCAGTTATTTCCATGCAAAGGTATAGAAATGAATTGAAACATAAATCTACGTAACTGGTAGGATCAGCGACAACAAAATGTGTGCATCTGTTGAAGGGAACATTGAAGCTTATTAAATTTCTTTCATGATCGAATAAATGCTAGAAATTTATAATCGGTGTGTGATATTTCTTGGTGATACTATGCAGAAAAAATCTTTATATAGTAGGAAAAACCCTATATCACTACAAAAACATCAACAGAGGGGCATATTTTGTTGAAAACGCAATTCGCACAATCAGCCTTCCACGAAAACTTCTTATAACAAATATGACTTTTTTATTTCAGTTCAACATATTTTGAATGGAGGCTTGTTTTTAAAATTATTTCGAATATATGAATTATTTCACGCATTTTCTCATCAGACAAATAATTTAAAAATATCTCCAATGCGCTCATGAAAACATTTTACATCATAAAGCGCACGTTCAGCAAAATATGTTCAGTGAGAAACATTTTACTCTCGACCGTATATTTTCACCTCTCGACACCTTCTATTATTTCCATTTTTCAGTAAGCATGCATTTTAAGCAGATAAGGCGACACAAACATGTTACACGATGACTGCTGCATTGTGTAGCGTCAATGCATACGCATCCGCAGCATGTTCTGTTTTCGATTCACTAGTTCGCGTTGGGAATAACTAACACAGATACATGACTCATTATTTATGTTTGAAAATTGTACGCGAGAATTATTCACGATAATATCCTGGGGTACAACAACGCTGTTCGGAGATTCCATAGTTTGAGAAGATCAAGCAGTTATGACTTAAAAAAGATGGCAAATTGTTGAAACATGATCATGAAAGCAAATTTTCGTCTGTACTACATGGATTATGATTCATTTTCCAATTTTCGAAGTATTGTATAAAAATATATCTACAGAAAAAAATGATTAACCCCGACTTACGCCATTGCTAGGGCCAGTCATTTCCTGCATTCTTCCGCTTCTCTGAATGACTTATCAAGTCATGCAGGACAAGCCTAACAAAGGAAATTTCTTGAAGGTCTCTAATTCAAGGAGGATGGAGACCCCACTAGTGATGTTGCAAATGGGCCTACATTGACCGTACATTTATAAAAGACTATGCGGAGTCTCACTGAGGTCAAGCTAAAACCCTCTTAGATAAACCCGATAATCAGTACTGACACTCGGTCCTAGTCTTCAAATGTGTCATTCACATCTACGCGTATTATCGGCCGATAATAATTTGAACACGCAAGTGTACCTATCAATGGCTGATGCTGATCGTCTGTTTGATCTATCTCCAAAAATCAATAGTGATAATCGTTACCGTCCATTGCTTCAAATATATCATTCACATGGAAGCGGAAATCCACGAAATATGAAAACACGAAACATCGGATTATCGGTCGAATGATCGACTACACAAAATATCAACACCATGAAACATTGAATATACATCCTTCTTCTCGATGTTTCATGGTTTTGTTATTACATAAATACGATCATATTATGTAATCGATGTTTCGTGAGTTCGACCCTTTGTGTGTGCGATGTTTCATGAATTCGATGTTTTATTTTACGTTATTCGACATTTCGTGTTTTTATGCACAAAAAGCAGGAACATGGGTTGAACCATGGCTGATGGGGATAATCTGTTGAAGTTGAAGCGAATTTTGGAGAAGGATGCCTTTTTCATGACGGTGTATGATCATCCAGTTACGTTTCTGAAGGAGCGTTGCCTTATAGGTTCAGCTGTTTGGTTTGATGTTTATTGCATTGAGTGGGATCAAATTCAAATCAGCATGGCAGCGACGACAACGATACTCGTAAATGTGGCAACCGACCATCAGATGGTACTTTTGATCACAGGCCTTGTATCAAACAAGTCTCAGATTTGAAAACAGTCAACTGAATGGATAGATTATATTCTGGTTAATGCACATTGTCCAAAAGTATTTCAGAAACGAAATGGCGACAAAGAGATACTTTGTATCTCTCAAATACTTGTTAATGACTCACAATACGCATGAATGTGAAAACAATTATATCGATAGATTGCTGATGGTCGGTTGACTGTTCGTCAGTCATATGTGCAAAGAATCTAACTTCCGTTGGGTAACCACAATAGGTCTGTAGGAATCCTGATGAATCGGTTAAGCTATCTGTCATGCTCCCCAACAAACCAATACAGAAATACCATGAAGAGAAAGTTCAAATTTTCAATTTGCAAATATCCAATTCTTACCATTTCATCTGTGATACAATGGCCATGTCATATGATGGCTAAATAACAGGTAAATTTCAACGCGAAAAGGGAGTAATTTCCAGTTACAGCATGTGTAAAGAATAGATAGAAGGAAATACCGAATGAGAAAGACAGAATAATTTATATGAAATCTAATGAGTTTTTTTTCAGATCACTGCACAATCCTTCCATACTACAAATTTTTTCCAAACTCTTGATTTCTTTTATATACTGAATCTTGGAATCGTAACTAGAAAACTCTCCATTCTGAAATTTCCAGTGGACAGTTTCCAAGACCGTTTTCCGAGTTGTTATCGAATCACATATAGTCTAGTTATATGTTGAGTTGTGTTCAAAAATATCATATATATATATATATATATATATATATATATATATATATATATATATATATATATATTCATATATTTTCGAGACAATAATAGTCATTGTTGCGAGTAGTATACTCTATCTGCGACTAATTTATTTATTATAAATAAATGATTCTTCAGTTGCATTCATCTCAATACAAATACACAAACACTACCTACGCTTTTGACTGACACTTTGAAGTTTGGTAATATCGTTTCCATGGTAATATTCAATTCGAGACATTTCGTGATAGGATTACAAGAGGGGACAAAGACTATTACTATTAATCCCTCGCCATTATTCTCTAAAGGAATAATATATGGCATTATACTGCAGAAAACGTAAGTATAATACTTATATTATGTATCAGTCCTAAATAAAATAATGTAATGTTATACATGACCTAACTTCCTGCCGAGGTTCAACACGAATCCGAAGATTTAGAATGTCCCATGAGGAGTGGTGGAAAGTATACTTTCCAACAATGGTTTCCAATCTGCGCACCGTTTCCTTTCTTTTTGAAGTGAAAAATTGTAGAATCAGGTATAAGGGGGTACTCAGCGGAATATTAGGTTCAAATTATGATATTACATAGTCAGGTAATATATGGATCAAAGTCTCAAGGGTTCACCTTTGATTATATACTAGGACGCAACAGGAATTAAAAAACCAGAAATTCTTACAATTAATCTTCACAATAAATTCCGTATATGGAGGTTGCGATCTAGGAAGACCCCAGTACTTTTACTGTACATTGATTCCTGAAGTGGTCCAGGTAGACCCCCAGGGGTCCACGGGACTTAAAGGGGGTCCACGTTGGCATGTTTGTTTTCGAGTTTTGGAGATATGATAGGAATATAGCTGCAAGGGGTCCACCAAAACCAGCAAAATTTTGAAAGAAGAAAAAAAGTTTGGGAACATCTGCTGTAGAGGGTCGAACCGAATCGTACAAGAAGTCCAATATAATAATTTCAAAGCATACTTTATGGAGTGAATCATCCACACAAATGAAAAGTGTATATGCGCAACAACTTAGAAGTGCAGGTAGCATAAAATTTTCGAATTTCAACAAGAAAATCTAAAAATTCTAAAAACACTCGTTCAAATATTGGGCAATCTATTCATATGATATACTGAACTCATAATTTTTCATACTTCTCTGATGACAGTAATCAAGTGGAAAGACGGGAGCTCCGTACTTCGATGTATGAAATCATGAGGTGACGAATTGAGAAGTAAACAATTTTCGTCTGTTCCTCTCATACACCTACGCTATATATACAACGAATGAATAATTGCCAGTTGATCAACATTATCACAATTGAATAAAAAAGTGAATGGTGCCTGTTTAAATATTGAGGACTATGCTTGAGAACGTGCTATTTGGATATATTCCTACTCGCAACCCTCCTTATATCGTGGAAATATGAGAACGTGAAGAGAATGATTGTACCAAGAGACAATCGATTATACGGATTGTCACAACCGCCACCCGTGTTACACTAAACAATAACTTCTTCAGACTTATTATGGTTCGATGTCGTTGAATAATATAAACAATTAGGAAGTTATGACTACTATTATCGATGAAACAGAAAATACCATAAAAAATATTTGGATGGATTCCGGTACCGTGAAAAAACGTGAAAGGAAAAATCAGAGGTTTGATCGTTTCCCTTTTCAGATTTGCATACATCTAAATCCTACCCTCGCTCAACCTCGATTTCCGAGCCATGATTCCACAAATAATCCTGACACGTTTTCATTTGCACGTTCCCTTTTATATTTTTTTATTTCTTGGGGGATGAATGGCACTTGAAATATGCATGCACGGAGCCCCCATGTATGCGACCTACCTCTGCTATCACGCTGGTTGTCCTATGAGGGCTCAGCCGGCGCACAGCAAAGTACATGATAGAGGACATGAAATGAGCCTGAAGCTGAATATAAGAGGGCGATGTCTCCTTTGGGAGCAACTTATTCACATTCGAAAAGGCTCAGGATTACGGGATTATTCAACCTTATACTATACGAGCCAAAATGTTTTCTATGTATATAACATTTCAGGCCACGATTATAATACAAGCGAACCCGGATTTTATGATATACGTCGAGGGCAAGGACTCGAGGAGATTGAATATTACACGTGATGAAAGACGAAATTTCGGTAAATGTGCATCAAGGCACTATCGTTGGTGGATATATGACGTGGTTCATATCAGAATCTGAACATAAGGAAGGTTTTGTGAATTTGTGTTTGAAATGTATAGGCGTTGACAGATCCCTACAATAAGCTGCCTTTCCCCACATATTAAACCTTCATTTGCAAAAAGGGATGTGAAATATGCATTCTTTTATGAAATTAGTCCACTTCATGATGAACCAATATTTACCACTTGGCAACATGTCAAAATAGTATATTTGTCAGAAGTACCGATTTTTTTGATTTTGATACCTTACTACCAACAAAAATTCCCAACATTTTTTGTTGAAATGTATTTTTTGTATTGTCAAGAGATTACAAAATATTCACACATCAGGAACATCATTTATGAGGAAGAATGTTATTGAGAATAGTAACACCTTCATAAAATTCAGTAGATCCCCAATAGTTCACGGAATTAAATAACCAGGGTAGTTCACCGTCGAACACAAGGCTAGTATAAAAATGCCACCTTTTCCTTATTGAAGTCTCTCGGAGTATTTCTCTCTGAGATGGACTGAGTGACTCAACATATCCATAGGTAAGCGCCGACTCTCTTGGAGAGTGTGCAGGGCTGAAACTCCTGCGACCTGACCTTTTCAAAAAAGAAAGTCACTGAATAATAATATAGTTTATAATAATTTTTTTTGGTAGTTACTCTTGTTATTTTTTGCAGAATAATAATACATTCATATTGAACTGATAATGCAAATATTTTTTAATAGGTATAAATCTTTGCTTTGAACAGTTTTTCTCATTATTCGGTAAGTTGTTGTTTGAAATTTTGTAATCAAGATCGCACATTTTTTTGTGATACCAAATCGTCCAGTGTTTCCATTGGTGAATGGATGGAGCACGAGCCAGAATAAGGGATGACCCTAATAAATGATGAAACAATAAAACAAGTGATAGACATATACGAAACGAATAATTTGTGTTTCTTCACTAATTTGGAACATTCAGTTTTCACTATTCTCAATATGATATGCTTCAAAGGTAATGGGAATACGAAGCCTCACCTTCCTCTTCACTTCCATTTGTAGATGTAAGATTCAATTTGTTCAATTTCAAATCCTCAGAGCTCAGGAATTCCTCTCAGAACTCTGCTGTAGAACTCAGGAATTCACTGTATTTCCTTTGGAATCAGCCAATGTTCGAATCAATTTGAATTTGATTTCAGTGTTTGTTCATTCCTCTCGTGATTAGATGTCAGGATTGAAAAAGTGAATATATCCTTTTTCTCATATTCTATAGTCGACACCAAAAAGAAACCTCTCCTTGAAATTTTCGACTGACTACCTCAAAACAATATGGCTAATGACTCACTGAGTAAGGTACCCTCACCCTACACGGAGGAAGCGTGGGATAGGGGTCCCTAATTAGGCCTAAGTACAGCAGGCCACGCTTCAACTCTTCCAGATCCAGATATTTCATCCTGATCAAGGGACAGAAAAGGTTATTCGATGCAAGAAGTGATCAATGTAACGTTCATTTCATTGCACAGAACACCATCTATGTCACACTGATTAAGCTCTGAACCAAATATTTTTCTCGATTTTTTCGAACGTTGGAAGAATTAAAACGATCAGCGTCCCTTCTGTTACTGTCTTTACCATAAGAATTGCCTTTTTGGTGATGTTTACAACATTCTGATAATCATCAAATAGACCAGGATCAAATGGTACATAACCGCATTCAACTCCAAATTCCAAGAAAGATATATTATTAACTCATACAAATCAAATAAGGTAATCAAATCAAAAGAAATAAAAGAAATTATATTGTGACAAGAATATTGAGATATCGAATGTAAGATATTAGTCAAAAAAAAATTAAATGAAGATATAAATGAAATAGTATGAATAAATGTGGAAACCAAGTTTCAAATTGAGTGTACTCACGACGCGACGTTTCTATTGCTGGTATCCGCAATCGTCCTTGGGTGATGACGGACAATATTTCGAGGTATGGTCGGCTAGAATGACCCGATTTCCCTTTGTTGGGGGAAGGGGCGGTATTAACAATGAGGCGGACGAGTGCTACTAAAATTGCGCTGGTGGGTTTTCAGCAAAAAATGGATTTATTGGCGCGAGATTCTCTGTCATCGAGCCGATGTCGGTCTATGCCTTGGATAGGCGGCCTCCACACATTACGGAACTCCACGCTGGGAATACTGAATGCGTCGTTGTTGAGAATGTAGGCGGCCTCCTTGAATTCTCCCTTGAACCATTTAATGCTGTGATGGTTTGTCCAAATATGCTCCTAAATTCGTGATTCCTCATCGTTGTGTGTTTTTTTTGTGTTCGCCCATTATCACTTCCAGTGATCTTCTGGTTTCTCTGATGTAGGATTTGCCGCACTCGCATGGTATTCGGTAAACGCAGTTGTTGTGAGCTGGTTGCGTATTGTGTTTTCTGATCGAGAACAGACTCTGACGTTTTATTTATTGATTTGTATTTTTATTTTTTCCTTCTGAGCAACCAGGTTTCAAAACAGTTAATAAAATAGACAATGAAAGTCTGAACCATTACCATTCGGCAAGGAACATTGTCAACCCCATTCTTTCAAATAAATTACTATTTGATTTATATTTTTTCTGGCATATATTGAGTCGTCGAACAAATAATCGAAATAATCTGATATATGAATGAGAAAGGAAATCTGGCTGGATTGAGCATAGTATGGGTTTATGGAAGTTGCTGGAGGCTGGTACAAACTGTTCAGAGGTAACAGTAGGAGACACCAGAGCGCAGCAGTATAGCGAAGATAACATGAAAGTGGTTATGTGATATTGATATCTACTTTTGTTAGTTCAAATACATTTGACTTGAGGTGAGACAGTTATCAACATTATTTACTGAAGGACAGAACTGATAGAATATCTTTATTTCATACTTATCGGTAACAGCTCCAAAAATCATCATCCTACTCTTATTGTTCAGCAAATCTGGATATCATTATATACATCTGAAATCCATTTACTGTTACATTTCTATGATTGAGAATTGAGTTGATCTACAGGGAGAAGTAATAAAAATGAGCTCAGTTCAACATCATTTTCTGTAGAAATCCTCCAAATGAGATATATATGTTTCCAGCCTTCTCAATATTGTTGATTGAATTCGTCTTTGCACGTCTTTTTGGCGGTTCTTTGATTTTAAGAGAAGAAACATGACAAAATTGTCACAAAAAATCAATCTGTAATGTCACTGGTAGAGCAACTCCACCTCTACAGATTGAAATTCCTGAACGGTTGATAAGTGGAAAAACAAAATCCATCGAGTAGATGGTAAGTCGAAAGTTACTATTATTTTACGGGTAGGTGTGCAAACACCAGAAAAGTGTCTTGACTCATATCAATTCCTCGAAGAATAACATGTTAGACTTCCATTTCACGAACTATGAAAAAAGGATTGTCGAGTCAGAAAGAGTAAGAATCGAAGTGAGTAGAAAAAATCGATCACCTGATGAGTTCTCGAAAAAACACCACTGATTCGGTTACATCAAACGATTACATTCTCAAGATTCTTTCCGAGTCTCGTTCGTCCGAGACAAAAAATCAAGATACGAAGCGGTCGGGGTACACTGAAAATTAGTTGATGGCAACCGCATCCTAAATTGCATTAGAGTTCGGCTTCCTCGAGTTGCTATTCGGACCTCCAGAAATCGGAAACAGAATCAGACAGTGGAAAACTGTGCCCGTTCATCCAATTAACGCTGGCGTTTGTTTGCGATAACCACATTGGCCATATTGCCGCAAACGAACCTTTATTAGTGTGTTTTCACTGTGACCGGAATTATTTCACTCGTGCTGCGAATTTCTATGAGCCGTTCTCGAAATTTGTTACTAATTAAACAAGGTACAAATAATGCCCTAATAGCTATGGTGGAATTGGACTATACTCGTCGTTGGTGCACACAAACGTGTAATTAGGTTAGATACGTCACAGTTTTTTGCTTCCATTATCCTGGTTGAAAGGGTACGAATTCCTATGTTGCGATTTTTTCTCTGTGAAACCATCGAACTCTATATGAGTACTCACTTTTTTGTGATTTCGCTATGAAAGTACGATGAAACATTTTTCAAGCCCCACATTATGATTTATCAGTTATCCATCGGTACAGATGTCACAACCTAGTTTCACATTTACCTATGTCTGCACCACATTCGTAAAGTTTTTCTGTACTCAAATTTAGTGGTAATGGTATCTGTCGAACATTATCAGTAGTAGAATTCCGGTTGGTGCTTCACCAGTGGCTTATAATTGTCTTTGTAACTGCCTCCCACACTAATATCTTCATTTCTGGTTGCTGTGATTCTTTGGTTCAATACTCTGTTCTTTGACTCTGGTCTGTTTTTTTGGTGCTGTAATTTCATAGATCTATTGAACAGAATACCAGAGCTGTAGTTATACATTGTTTTCATACTAGCTGTTTGATTCCATGTGGCCACTTAGTGGTTGAAGCTCTGGGATCTGATGGTCCGGCAGCATTGCTCATTTAATACTTGAAATTGAAAATTCCATGCAATCCTTAAGTTACTGGTGTGATTTCACTTGTTTATTTGATTACACTTCTACTGCTGATTTCTATCAGCAATTTTCGGAATTTGGTTCTTATCCAAAACAAGGTTTCAATAAATACCTGAAGCAGAGGTAGAATATTGAAATATATGGGTGTAGGCAATTGTAAAATCAGATTAGAAAGTAGGCATAATCTTGGTTGAATGAGAAAACCCTCCTATATTGTGTATCTTCCCATGTGAAATACAATCAAACCCAAGGGCCCGTTAGAAATACCGAATATTGGAAACTGGCCTTATTACGCTTCAGATATTATTATGTGTTCCAAAATAGATTTCTCTCTTGGATATTGTGATTTATCCATGAGTTCTATATCGCTGTGCTCTCATCATCGCAATTCACGAAACTTTTGCATGTGAAACGACCAGTAAACATGAAGGGGATATACATTCAGAATAGTTCATGAAAGTGAATTCGAAAGGAGGTACCATTGTTGTTGCTGTCATTCAGTTTATTCGGAAGACATCGTAGACATCTGCGCAGAAGGAAAGGAGAATTTGTGTTTTCGGAAAAACGCCTCCTTTCAAGGAAGAAAGAGATGAAAATCCTAGTGCGTCGACTGATATGCTTTTGTTTGGTCAAAAATTCTCAACCTGAAAGATCAAAGTGAGAGCATACAACTTTTTGACGTTGGTTGATAATAGAAATGCAATTTCTCAAAGCTGCAATTCCACTCAGGTTGTTAAATGCTGGCGGGATTTTTGTTCACCAATAGAATCATAAGTGGGTAGACAAAATTTGCGTGGACAAGGCCGTCTTATAGAAAGCTGACCTCTCACACGTTCTTCTTCTTTAGTTCCTTCTCAAGTTTTTATTGTTACCGTCACTATTGTTTGGTGAATTTCCTTCTTCTAGTTGATTTCATGATGAAGCAGTCATATATTCATTATTTGTGCCGTTAATAGTGTCAGATCTTGGATCCAACTCCAAAATAAATAGAAAAGCTACCGCAGTGTGGAAAAATATATAATCTTTCTTTCCATTTGTTTTGAAAATTGAAAATAGTTTCAGGAAAACCAGAACCTGAATTGATGTCAATTAATGACAGATTCTGTATAATATTGTTCGTGAATGTTTTGAATTCCTAGTATGAAAATGAAAGATTTAATTAGAATTCAAGCTATCGCTGAATTGAATAAGTACGTAATATACCAGATGTATAAATTGCTCCTTTACTGGCAATCTCTCGAAGGGATGGATTTCTTCAGTTGAAATTATTCAAAATCAGAAATGCAAGAACTCGAGGAAATGGGCAAGAAATTTTCGAGGTCAATGCACCAGGGTTTTCATGCGAATTTGATTGTAGGTTCAGAATTGTTTTGGAAAAGTTCAATTCAATACCATTCCCATTATCATGTTTTCGGACACTACTAACATTTAACTATCTGCTTTGTAGATCAGGAAAGTAAGCTTTTGCCAGGACAGTTGCTGATTCAGCCATCTGGCAGGCGTTTAGGGTAGTATAGGTGTATAAAAATGAAACATGTATAAATTATGCGTATGATTCGTGATAGTTGGTCAGTTATGAACAATTGAGTAGCCAAAAACGCATTTTTTCCATATTTTTGCGTGCGTGTGGAAGAAAAAGCATTTCACCAAGCTTCCCGAAGAATCACCTCATCGAGAAATGGAAAAACTTCAAAATGACGTGTTTTGAAGTCGATAGGGTGTTTAGCTGTTGGGGAATTTGCAAAAAGTGGAATTTTGGAAGTATTATCCCAATCAGCATATACAAGCAAATATGCGGTGAAGGCAGATTTTTTTTGGCTGGCTAGGTGCGATATCTGGATTGAATACATCAACCGACCTGGTAGCACTGTACGTTTTTCTGTGTTTCTCTACAGTTGAAATAGCGAATGCGCTACTTTTCAAGTAAGACGCCCCACTGCGCTTCTTCATCCAAGACAATTGGCCGACCCTTACCCGTCCAAAACTCTGCTTCAAGGCGCACTCGAAAGCATGTTTCGTAAAAAGAGCAGGTTTGCTGAATTTTGAATTTGAATACTTCGAAACCTTACCTCAAATTTTGGGAATCCATTGTCTATTGAAATCCCCTTCCCATCTGGAAAATAAAGAAAAATATATTAAAAGATTGTTGGTGCAATAGAAATGAATTATATCAATGGAGGGGATTTATTCGATAACAAATGTGAAGAAGTTCCATTTTCTTCCATTTTGGTTTTTGATTGAACGTCAATCTTTCGAGTGATACAAATAAACTTATCAGCCAAAAACATTTTCCACATAGAATATCAATTCAAAGTGAACATATTTTCGAATATTGTGTTATGAGGATGATTTCATTTCATAGGTAGTCTTGAAAGTTTTAGAATTCCGTTTGTTCAATACTGTGTTATATTTCACCTGTTATATCATATTTCATGACATCATACTCTCCCCTAAGACGTCACTGGAACAGAGTCCTAGGACAAAGACAAGCGGAAAGGTTCATCAGCCCTTCGACCAAAAAATCCGAATATCTCATAGGGGTTGAATGAAAAAACACCCCAAATTAGTAACTTTCCATTGGGGTACTACCTGAAGGAAATGGGCAAAGCTGACAGTGAGGAGTGCTTATACTTCGGCATTGCCGCCTAAACTGCAAAATATCTGCTTTGTGTGTGCCAAACCCTTTTCTGCAGGAGGCTCAAGTTCCTGGAGCAAGTAACATTGTTACCTTCCGACATGAAGGAACAAGCTCCCAGGAATCGAATTCGCAGTGGTGGTAGATTTAATGCTCAACCGACTTAATACAATAAACTCTCCTCGTATGTTCGATTACATTCGATATTCGATAAAAGGTATTTTCTGAATATTCACAGAAGTTGGTGGAGCTTTTGGGATTGATTGAATAAAAGTGGCGAATTCATTCGAGATTTGAATACAAATACAATTCGTCTTCAGTAATGTGAGCTCCCAACCGTCCAGCTCCTAGCGGATGCTGCCAATCAATGTTATCTTCTTCGAAACGAAACTCATATGATTGCTTATATTTCAATTTAATTGATAGATACACTGGGCGACAATGACCGATTTCCAAAGCCAATACTTTGCAGTCTGCCCCTGAAAGAGGAGATAGTTGAAGCCAAAACAAAAGAAATCTGCCGAAATGATTAAACGCTTCGGGCTTGATGTGAAACTCATCATTTGCGTTTGGGTGAACACTGTGTACTTCACACTGTGCTTTATAAATTTCTGTCAGTCCTATTAAACTTTTTCAAATTGCCAAGGGCATCGTGTGAAAAAATGGTTATTATTCTATTTTTTGCAATACATTCGTGCGAGTTGTAGAATATTCCAGAACTCCTGATGAAAAATACTTACAGGAATCTGTTCACTGTCGAACATTGTCTCATGAATGGATTATTGTTTCGTAAATTATTTGAATATTCCAAATTCATAAAAATTGTAAATCTACAACGGTGTCATATAACCATATTATTATAATATAAGTCACATACTTCATTGGAACGACACAAGTTTCGTTAAAAACGGGTTGGCACATTATTTCGAATCAATCATAACGACTCATCACAAAAATGACACAGAATCTACTCCATTGTCCCTTTGGTCCATTTCATCAAATGAAATGTGCAAAGGTCAGGCTGATTCTGCAACTTTTCAGAACAGTAGCAACGAATTGAATTGGCCTGGTTGGAGTTAACCAGACAGCAGCAGAATCGGGAAAAATCGGATTATATTCATGACCACAGGGACTTCGTTCACAATTATTGTTATGCGTTTCACTGTTCCACTAGAATGAGCTCCGAGGCAGATTATGGAAATTGCAGCCATCTATTCCCGGTAAATGCGTTATTGAATTCGATACTTCAAATTATGATGATTTTGTTTTGCGGGTAAATCTGCACGTTCTGTTCGTAAAAGTGAAATACGACCGGGTCTATTTAATGTTGGTATTTCGATTGCTTGTTTTCGGTCGGATTATACTATTTACATATCTACTTCCTCACAATATTCGATGAATGTATAAATTTATTCGTTATGGATGGTAGAGCGGAGTAGAGGTAAAAAAAATAATGCATCATAGTGAGCAAAGTGAAATTCGATTAAAAAATCTAAAAGGATATGGTTGGTGAAGGAATAATCGCCATGGCTCCCAGGAATATGCATATCGAGAAAAACCTAATATTTGATTCTGGAAGTTATCGACAGAATCGAACAAATGACCTGTTGTTCAATAATGCATCAGGCATAACTGACGTTTTTGCATTCGCATATTTCCACCTTCACTTCCATTTTTGTATCTGTTAAACAAAATCAATCAAAAGCTGAATCTTCCCGTTTCTGCACAATTACTTCAACAATTTGAGATATTTAGATTATAGATCTCCGAATCAGTGAATTGGGAAATTTGAATGATGGTACGTTATTTATGTTCTTGGAACCATTATTTTTATACGGTTTGAGGTTTTTCGTAATTATTTTTTCGGAATCTATTATCTCAAAAAAAACTGTATAAGAATGCCCTTGGCTTCGTGAGGCCATTGCTGTTGATTTATTGTTTAAGTCTTTACTAATATTGGATAAGCAGGAAAAAATCAAAAGGAAAGCCAACAAAGAATAAAGGATAAGAAATATCAATATTTCATTGTGATACAACAACCTTTCTCAATGAAATATTATTTGGCTATGAACGTCTTCCAAATTCATCTTCATCCGACGGCAAGCTGTTCATCAGTATATCAGCCATTTTTTGATCAGTTAGTCAGACATTCATTATCGATACAACCTTCATTAATACGATATGTATCGTTTTTCGCAATTAATATGCAACCTTGATTATATTCATGAAGTTTGCTCTTCTTCCGAAATACTTTCGACCTCTACATGCTGCACCGGCTAGATCAACATGCTCACCGATAAATGATGAAAATATATGAAAACGTAATGAAAAAATGGTTTATTGTGTGATATCAATTGGACAATCCCACAAAATTACGTCTTTTTATTTTTCGAAAATCCAGTTGATGATTTCCTTCTATTGATATCGTTGTTTCAGTCTAAGCCGCACATTCTTGCAAAAAATTATCTCGGTTTGTCCTCCTGTAAACTAACTTCAATTGCAGTATTCCTTCGACATTTCTGGGAATACTCCAATGCAAGGCAAACACAAGTGATCTAGGAGTTGTCTTTAGAGCTTCTCAAAATTTTGATCCCTTTCGTCAGCCGCATCTGATTCCAACTTTGCTTCCAATGGTGTTCACATGGAATTGCAATCTTTCACGGAAAAGAGGAGTTACATTTTTTCTCTGGCTGATATAAATATTTTGAATTCACTTTTGACGAAACAATTAATTAAATTAATTGATATATAAGTGACTATCTTTTATCCCTGTATCTTTTGTTGTGATGTAATACTGAGCAATTTTGAACTTATATGTATTTTTTGAATTTTATGTATTTCAGATGAGTGAATGAGTATACATATACAATTTGTTCTTTTAAATTTTCACTATAATTGTCGGCATTTCTTTTATGTACACACCTGTACGTTGTTTCGCTCATATTATCTGTTCTCGGATTATTGGACAACCTCAAATGTAACATTCATAACTTGGGCTAATAAATTGTTATTATTATTATATAAGTTGCGAAGGGCACTGTGATGAATAAAAATTGTTTCGATTTTTTGTTCAACTTCGAAGGGCCATAACTCCCAAACGCCGCATTTTGACTACGGATTCGTAAGTAGGACCTAACTGTGAAAACGCTTCAATGACAGGATTATATACTCCTACCTGGATTCTTCAGATTTCAGTTATGATGAGTGAATTAATTATTATTATTCCTCACATGATCTGAGCGACCGAGTCTAAAACCAGTTATGTTATCCACTGAACAGTTGTATGGTTTTTTGCCGTTCTACCATTATTCCAGATTTGCTTTTCCTGCATTCCGCACTTTCATGACCATTGGTCCCAGATCCATATCATTCAAAGCCATATGTTTGTTATTGAGATTCCGAAGGTTTTTCCCAGGTCTGTTTCCGGGCAGATATAAACACTACTAAGAGTCAAAACTGAACCTTACTGTTGTGAAATAAGTAGGTTTTGTTACAGTATGAAAAGAAACTTCCTTCTATGAGCAACAAGAAAAGTGGGTCACTAAACCTCTCTGCGTATATAGAGGAAGGAGAAATTCTTCTGATGAAACCATCAATGTGTTGAAGGATCCTTAGTGTGTTGAAATAAAGTTGCCATAACTGGAAATATACAATCAATCTACATGAACACTGCTACCTATACCATATATCGTATTTTCCTGATCAAATATCTTCAATTACCAGTCAAATTTGAAAACTGTAATATTTGAAACTGGAAAAAGTACTTTCAGTTTTGAATGTTATCATGATATTCATGATTGAATCGATATAGGAATAGTTGGACTACACTAATATGTAATATCAGTCACAGAACGTTATATATTTTTGACATTGAAAAAAATTATAATGATTTCAGAAAGTCCAGAAAAACTTCAAAAGATCAAAACTTGAAAGAGAAATGGAAATTTTCCGCAAATTGCTATAAAATTTTGACATTCGAAACAAACTGTTTCAAAGGAAAAGTCAAGATTTCCTTACTCTATGGGAATGATATTTCCTTTCTATGTCGAAATGATATTTCCTTACAGTTGTTACTGTACTGAAAACTAATCAATAGAATTCCACTCACGGAGATAAAATGATGTCGTGGAGTGATCAAACGAAAGAGAATGAAATAAGGAAGCAGATGAGAGCTGCTTTCGAAGCTGAGAAACAATAAATTGTTGAAAAAATGAACACCTAAGAAAGATTCCCTTTATTTCAGTCAAAAAATTGCAATCCGAGTTGTGAGCTGTAGAGTTTTCGACAGTCAGATCTACCACACAATTTTCCTCTTGAAAATGATAAAATAGTCAATGGCAGACTGTGTTTTTATGTTCAAGAAATGCCATTGTATCGAAATCTGGAATTCAGTGCCAGAATCGTTTCCAAAAAACATAATATTATTATGTAAGAAGAGTTTTTCAAATGTAGTCTATGTTCATAGAAAAGTAAAGTTGACTAAATCGTTCCTTCCGATTCAATGGCTTTTTATCACTACCAATCGTTGGTATAAAAACGGTGCCAATGATTGCAACAGGAGTAGGAATAACTAGTGATTTGTGCCAATAACTAACGTATTTTACTTTTCCCCGAAAATTACCATTCTCACTCAAAATCTTCAATGGTGTCTTCTGAAATATTATTTACAAAGAATCTAGAATATTTGATCTACTTATATTATGGATTCAAAAAGGGGCAGAGTATCGATGTAGTTTTTGTAATTGAAGTGATTCATTGAAGATATATCCTTGAGGTACCAATAACTGGAGTTTCACCTTATTGTCACTAGGTAAAAAACTGATAACCTGAAGGGTATTTTGTTAACATGAGTGATTTTTTCGTCGAAATACACATGCTAGTTATTCTGCAAACGTGGAAAATGAAAATCTCTGATAATTGAATTGATTTGAAAAATATTGAATTCATTGTTGACGCAGAAAAAGTATATCCAGTGCCAGCGACAGTGAGGGTAGAAAGTGGTTGTGGTGATAATTATTCAATTTAGATAGGAGAAAAACTTTATTTATAACATTCAATGTCGACCATTTTTGACATTGGAAAAAACTACTCATAAAAAGAATAAAAGAGATTACCCAAAAAATGAACGAACCAATCACAAAAAACAATTTGTGAGTACGTTAATCTATGATCAATTATTGAATTATACAAAACGTTGATATTTTCGGGAGATCAAAGTAGTTATGGATAGAAATTCTAAAGCACATATTGACCTAATTAAGTTGTATAACAACTTATACCAATGATTAAACAACTTCCCTTATACCCAACATTTACATTATAGTTGAACATGCACACGTGAACATTCCAGGCAGAATTCAAATGATAGTAGTTGTAGCCAGCCCGTACCCAACTCATTTATATCACTCAGAGTCTCAGACAACGATAATCACGTACCTACCTATTTCATTAAAATCGAATCCAGTGGTATATACGCTCATTTACATAGCCAATTTGAATGGAATATATATCTCACCCTGGATCATCAGGCATACTGATAAGTCTCAGGACAATTTGATTGAAGGCCAATCTGTGGTAAGTTGTGAAACTTTCAATTTTCAAGATCAATCCATTTGTGATTCCACTTCCCATTTCCATGAATTGTTTATGATTCTAGAGAACACCGTCAGGTAAGATTTATTTGTATCAGCGTTCACTATGGCCACTCTCACATGTAAACATTTTAAAAAGTTACATTTTGTATAACGTTTGTGATTTCTGCGGAGAGAGTTGCGAGACCTCGCAAAGTAGCCTAAATTATACTAAATGAATTTATGTGTCCTGTTGCATGAAAGATTGTTTTCAAATTCCGATATTACATATTTTTACATCATTTCCAAACAGTAGAATTGACCCCTCCACAAAATCACCTAATTATCGAGTTCAGCATATCACTTTACTTTATTATTCAATAAAATCACGGCTTTCTCAACTTTAAATAATACGAGAACTAGAAATAGAGATGTACCTGTTGTGCAAAAACACAAGACAACCTTGTTCACTCGTTGCTTCTCTTATAACCTGGTGAAGGAAAACAATAAATTACCCCGCGAATTCAAATCTTATACACTTAATAACTTCAAAAAGCGATTGAAACTGAGACTCAGGAATACGGACTGACTTCTATTCGATGATATCAGCTTTGGTAGTGGTTTCCTCCTCTCTATTTCTCCCTTCAATAGATATATTTGAATTG
Organism: Zygogramma bicolorata; assembly: GCA_032362365.1. NCBI lineage: Eukaryota > Metazoa > Arthropoda > Insecta > Coleoptera > Chrysomelidae > Zygogramma > Zygogramma bicolorata. The sequence goes on along the minus strand of JAVJAQ010004948.1, from coordinate 77,404 downwards.
TTGACTAGAAAATGTAACACTACCATTTATGGTAACTTTTTTTCACTTATTGTTAAGTCTTATCACGCATATCGAACTACTTTGGATTTTATAACCGTTTTCTCAACTGAAATCATAATTTTTTCATTCATTATTGAATATACTCACTTCTGTTATTTTATGTACATGGTTGAGTTGAAAAACAGCTCAAGCTGAATCTCCGCCTATTCTTCATATATACCGAGATATATACCATTTAAGTTCTGAATTAAGGATCCATTGTGTATCATTTTGTTATATATGTTGATTATTATTATTTTTTTTATTATTATTATTATTAGATAGAGTCTATGTTTACCGATTGATATGAAGACGATAGAAACCGTTTTGAATTATTTATCAAGCCATAGGGTCTGAGAAAATGAATAATAAACCTATATGGAATCTATGGAATGGGAGGACAATAAGATATGCTGGCCGAGTTTCGGATATAAATAAAATTATCGACGCCAATATGTCAAGAGAGTCAACTGAAATTGCAGACACTAAAAATATTTGAACTTTATAAACATTTTCGAGGGTGATCCAAAGGCTAACAAGTGACAAAGTATTTCAGGATGAAATGGGTTGAATTTTGATGCATTAAAATGTTTTTTTTATATTAAATCCCATTTATCTCAAAACTTGCTATTGAAGTTTCATCACATACATGATATTGCTTGAATATTTATCATCATTTGGAAAGACCTAATTCCACAACATCTGGTATACTCGAACAAATTGTTTACTTTCGGCCGATGCGATTAGCCCAATATTTTTCATTCTCTAAGAAGAATGGACCCCAAGCAGAAAGCAGTCTCAGTTCTGATAAATACTTCCACCGATCGACGTTGTTCATTCTCAATTTTGATATTCTACAGTGTGAGATAGACTCATCAACATCGAAGGAGTAATTATTTTCATCACACCTAGAAATGAGCACAAAACCGTATTCATTATTAATTCGCTTACATTACCTAAAGTATGTGACCGTTTGCCTACCAAGTCTCTTGTACTGCCCCAGTGGCCCATTACGCAAAGTTAGAGTTAGCCGATCCCAGCTTTGTTTTGCCAGATGATATCGATCTTCTATTTGCAATATTATTTCACAAGTTCTCATGAGTGGTTGGCGAGCCTGGCGAGACCCTTCTGTTCTTCAAACAGTTTTCGAATACTTATTACTAGTAGCAACCAATATTAATGATACGGTTTCTTTCTAGGTCAAGTCTTTTTCTGCAGCTCTTTTGATGTTCTGCTAAAAAAATTGGGGAATTTGGAAAAAAAATCGGAGATGAAGACCAATAAATCAATAATTCAATAATATTTATCGACGATTCCTTCTTTCATTGGGAAATTTTTATATGACACTTCCAAATATTTTTATATGTTGAAAAGTAACTTGATTACTACAAACGAACTGTGTTCTCATCAATATGTAGTTTATTCCTGTGAAAAACGTTTTTCACAAGAATCCAATTATAATATCACATGGGTTTTCCATGAGAGAGCGTTATATGAAGCATCAAAAAAATGCATGTAATTTTAATTGAAGACTGCTTTTCAATCAATCCAAAATAGAATCAATTGTAACTCTTTTCATAACCGAAATGAATAAGAGCTTTTGAATCACATGATAGCAATTCTTCCACTAACATTCAGGTGGTTAGGTGGAATTACAATATCATGATTAATTTCAGGAAGTTGATTTACAGCGTGACTCACGGTCGATGGTAGGTTAGACGTTTCTGGAAAACGCAACGCATGATTTTTCTGGAAATTTCACCTCTCACATTCCCTTACCTGTTCTCTCGATCTGAAATATTTTCAGCATTGCGGCGTTACCACTTCCATCAAAAAGTCCTAACAACTTCATTTTCTGAATGGAACACCCCGTATATTAATACATTTTTGGAATCGCTCTATTATTTTAATACTTTTTTGTTGATAATGTCCTATACCTATCTCTATCTGTTTTCGAAATAAAAAATAAATTGTGTTAAATATTGTCCAAAACATAGCCTTAATTTAACTTAAGTATATCAGTACTCTCAATTCATGAAAAGTTGATATTTTGATGATAGTTTCGACAAACTCGAAATTTTCAAGTAACACCAAGAAATCGACCACATATCATACAGGGCGTGCTAAATTACCATTATTTCCATTGTGCATCAAAATGGTCGAAGGTTCATTTTTTCAAATGACCCCCTGTATATTACTTGATAAATTGAGAGATGGTGAAAAATGTTTCAAGATGATATATCATGTCCCTATACCTAAATCGTGGTGTCCATTTAGTAACCCTTAGCTTCTATAATTGGAAAATATTAGTTATAACAAGCCTTCCTGCGGGGAAAACATGTTGAATTTTGATACTTGAATGATACCTTATTCCGCAACATCCGGTATACTCCCGCAAATCGACGTTGTTTATTCTCAATTTTGACATGCTTGAACGCATTTCACAGTTATTTTTTTGTGTGTACAAACATTGTACCATATTATTGCTGTCTTGTTATTTCTTGTGTGTCCTGCAGACCACATTTCGAATAGGCAAATCTGGAGGGCCCCTCCCATTCAAAAGCCTATTAGAGAACGACCACCTCTTTCCTAAACCTTCTCCAAAAAAAGTTCCTGGTATGTCGTTTTGGTGGTTTTTTGATGATTTGTCAAAGAACCATAGGGTTGGTATACTATATTATTATCAGTGCAATCCGAGAATCTGGAGTATACATAGGAAAAACTTGCTTCCAAGGGTTGGGGTGATGAACATAAAAATATTTATGAATCTACCTGTAAGCGTTCTTTTTTGTGTGGGTTTGAACCCATGGAAACAATTCTTCGAAAGAGTTCACTCCTGTTCAAAAGGTGCTATTCACGTACAGCTTATCCAATCCATCTTGGCACATAACTAATGACGTATATGCCCAGCAATCTCTGTGGAGTATAGTTAGATGAAAAAACACCTACCTATTATATGTCTTCAGTATGTTGAAATTTATTCCCAGTAGGTGTTTTTTATTTTGGTCATGGTCTGCACTACCAGTGTTCAACTGGAAAAGTAGCTGTGCTTGTGCCAAGATGGATTGAATAAGCTGTAGTAATCGATATTCCATTAAAAAACAGGTTCAAAGAAATAATATCATCAATCACAAATATGAAAATGGGTGACAGTGTATGTTAACTCGTTTTCCATATCAACCCTGTAATATTCCTAAAAAAAACATTCAGTCTAAGATAATCCTTTGTTCAGGTACGTTCTGAATTCAATTTGGTCATTCCATTAGATATTTCAGAATTTTAAAAAGACAGTGGTTTATAATCCCAAGGTCCTTGAATTCGCCACATTTCAAAACTATGTATTGGAGTATATACAATGTACTGAACATTTTGATGGATACAACGGTATGAATATATTTTTCATTCAACTGTTTACCAAGATAATTCAACCGATCCGGTTATGAGAACAATACGACGAAAGAAGACCTTGAATATGCAATGATATGAACTCGTCCATCATTACTACCATCTCAAAGATAACTCTGGAATGTTGAATTCACAAACAAATAATCCCAATCATAAAGAGAAGGATGATACCAGAAAAGCTTTTATTATACTTCTTTTTATTTTCATCAGTTATAGTAATTTCATCATTCTTGGACACATGAATTAATCCATTGTCAGTTTCTGAAAAAAAACCTTCATACGCAAACGCTCGCAAGACAAAAAATATCCAGGATGCAACTACTTAGATAACAAGTACAACTATTGCAGAAGTTCCGAAAGTTTATCAGAATGATTTCTTAAACTTCACTTGAATAAATCCCAATGATCAAACATCAATATTTAGTGACGAGATTTGCTTTTGAAATGAATTCGGAATCTGTATCACATCTTTCCCTCAAATATTTGTCATGCTAATATTATTTCACGTTCAACACTAATTGTAGTCTCTAAGGAAATATGGTAATTATTCAGCTAGACGATTTGAATGCAGTGGTGTCGGATAATTGTGTAACGAACGTTACTATCAGTGAAAGGATACATTAAGCAAAACGGGACGGTTTAATTTAGAGGAACGAGGATAAATTACAGAATTCCTCTTCAGAAATAGGTGCAATCTGAATAGTATTCCGAAGATGAAAGGAATTTTTTCAAATGATGGAATATTGTGTAGCTTCATAGATTTGGATTCGTTTATTTTTTAATGAAGAGTTTCATGAAAACTAATGATTTGCAGCAGAAGCAATCAAGTTAGTTTTGCCCAGAGAAACTACCTTTCAGAATGCTCAGTCATCACGTGGATGAATATTTTAAAAACTTTTCCACTTGACATACTGAACATTTACCGAATGAAATTGTTTTTATGATTATTCACTCGGAAACTTGTTTTTTAGGAATATCGTGAAAAAGTCGGTGATTCATCGTTTTTCTATACATATTTTCCCCTCTCCTGAGATAGAATCAGCCATTTCAATTTCAGCGATTCTCTCTACATTAATGAAATGAGTACAGTTTCTCCAATTCTTTTTCGGACTCACAAATCTTTATGAACCAGATTGATGCGTAACTTGTTGCCAAGTAATATGCAGCCCCAATTCAGCAAAGCTCAACAAAATTATCGTTACGTATTTCTATGTCATTACTTCTGTAGTAGCAACTTCTTCTGAACATCGCAGGAGCATTCTTCATTATAAACCTAGAAAAAAAGGTCTGATAAAAAACCCATTACATCCACCAATAACCTGTTTATGATACCAGAGCGAGAATATATCAATATTCGTCTAATATCTTCGAAGATGTGATTCAACTTCCCCTTCATAAAATCAGACTCAATCGTTCAGGTGATTTGACGATTTTTCTGAGTCTATTTTCGATAATAGTTTATTTTTCGATGAACCAGAACTGGGAGACAAAATTTCATTCGAACTCGAGTTGATATTCATTTTCTCCTCCTCTTCATTCCCATGAGATCCAGCTATTCCAACAATCTGATCTACATGTCTACTCCATTCTACGTTCCTATCATTGAAAAGTTTACACAGATAATTTCTGGTTCTTGAACATTAACTTATAATTCCTTCCGTCCATGATGATCTACTCAATGGCCTACAATCCCTGACATAAACTATACCAAGTTCTCTAAAAACCACTTGTCTTCGACCGTGATGAAAGTTTCTTTGATTTTCAGGAGCTTTTCGATTCGTTGGATGATACATGAGGTCGAGACGCGTTTTTATTTTTCTGAATAACATCAATCTGAAAAGAGGAATGAGTTGTACAATGGAGTGTTTATGTATGGGAATAAAATTATATTTATCAATGTGGACATACAACACCCTTTCTGGTAACCATCATCTAATAATCTGTTGAAAGAGCTCCTCATAGATTTAACGGAATCTTCTGCCACACCATTTGTTGAGGAACTATGTGGTGGAGAACTGGAATATATGATTCGGTTCATTTGATAGAGGTTTCCGAATTCTTCTGATAAAAAAGAAGGTTAGTTATCTGATATTGTAACATTCGGTAAACCAAAACCGGCAAAATGGTCTCTTGAATTCTCCTTATCATCCCTGTTACTATTAAATAATATTCACTTTTGAATGGCCCTGAAAAGTCGACATGGATTCTATCAAACGCATATTTGGAGTAGAATATTTGATTAAACTAGCTTTTTCGGGTGCTTCCGAATCCATCATGCAATTATTAGAGTACCTATCTATTTGATCCTCTGAAATCGGCCACAAAAACACTGATGAGCCAAATTTTCATATTGTTGCCTTTACGTCTTTGGTATCATTATCTTGCAACCACACATTCATAGCCCATTATTGATAACTACTAGTTTCAAATGCTCGCCGTGAATAAGGCTTCGAATCAACATTCAGCTTTCCGGACATTCAGTTGGAACTCATAAATATACTTCACTCGATTATGGGTCCATCCTCAATTCTTTCCCCATTCAATCCTAATTGGTAGGTAACTCATCATTCAGTACTGGAAACTACCAGTTATCGTGATAGAAAATGAGCTAATTCATGTTCATCCCCATCTATGTTAAAAAATGCATTGGTAACTACTCAAAAACAGAGCTCATCTTTGTAAAGGCCATGTGGGGAATTCCTTTATTTTCACCGAATAGTGCTGATAATGGTTTGTGATCGGTGCAAATAATGAATTTGATGCCATATAAATATCGATGGAAATTCTGAAATTTCCGATAAATTGCTAGTGCTCTTTTGTCTCTCACAGAGTACTTCCTCTCTGTGCGATTTGAAGTACGTGACGTGGAAGCTATAGGTTGTTTGGTTCTCTCCGATGAAATTTGTACTAGAATTGCACCAATTCCAAAATTCAAAGTATCAAAATATAATTCAATTCAGTGGGGTAGGGTTACAATGAAATAAATTTTTTTTTGGTGTTGATTTCAACTTTGAAATTGATACAGTCATTTTCACAATCTTGAGAACAATTGAATATTTCATTCTTGCACAATTATTTCTACATGGAGTCTAAAATATCTTCAATGAATATGCTGTAGTAGCTTACCATGCCAATGTATCTTTTACTTCCGTAACATTAGACGGTCTTGGAACATCTGAAATTTACTTCAATTCTACTCCTGTCAGTGTATATACCATTTTCATCAATTATGAGTTCCGAGTATCTAATTTCATTTTTAACTACACTTATGAATCCTACTTTATGCAAACTATCAAAACCTACTCTAAACTATATAACTCTTATTCTCTATAGTCGGGCCGTTCAAAAGATAGAATTCAAGGACGCGTGAACAGTGAATGCCTGCATCTATATACAGCCTGCTCGGCGTAGCCACGCCTTCTAAACTGAAATAAATGAAGAACTGTTTACACTGTACTTTAATCATTTGTGCTTTGTATTTACGTGTGTTGCGTTAATTAAATAATATAGATGGAAACACTCTTTCACGTCCAAGAAAAGAAAAAAAAAGAAATTTAACTGTAGAGGAGAAAGGTGTAATAATGAATAGTTATAAAAAAGCATCCTAAGAGTTTATGGGAAAACAGAGAAATGCGACGTTTTTGTTGAGTGGTGTAAATCGGACTTGTAACATTGGGGAGAGGAACATTCAAAGAGTGCGTGCCGTTCACGTGATCATTCTATCTTTTCAGCGGCTACACTATAGTTTGAACTGTTTCTACAATATCATCCATGAAATTGCACCTTCCACCCTTGAAGAACTTTTTCCAAACTCATTTGAAACATTGCTGATGCTGGTTTGGTTCCAGACTTAATGATAATCGATAAAGTTGATAGAATCCTGTATGAGTGCTCCAAGCTCACAGTTTCCCTGGATTCGTTTTGTTTAAACTGATTGTATGCATTGTGGTTCTTGGTAGTGTAGAGGTTAGCACTTTCGCCTTTCAAGCGGAAGACCGGGGTTCAATTCCCCGCCGGGCCAACGTGCTGGGTAATCATACGTTAAAAGGTAAGGCCTCGTTAATCCATTGTCCGCCCAAGTTTCTACTGAGGGTTGATGTTCGTCAGCTGGTTAACGGAACGAACAATTTCGGAACAACTTTCTTTTTGAGAAGTCCAATTTGGTGAAACACTAACCTTCTTGTCGAGCTGATCTGATTTTATCAATCAGTGGCAGAAGATGGTTTTCATCTTTTCGAAACTTGTTCATACTCATTTTGTATGCCCCACTCAGAACTGCTCAAAGTTATAACTTCCTCTTTTTCGAATCTATTCGAAAAGCGTGGCTCTAAGTTTAATGAACACTCTTCTGGACTTTTGTTCCTATTGTGGATCAATTCTCTCGCACTTAAACTATCCCAACTCTTCTTTGTATAAATCATTTTTCGGCAAAAGTAATTTCAGCCTCTCATCTTCCACTAGTGGTCTTAAGTGAACATATCTTTCATTTTTACACTCCTTTCTCACTACTAATAACTCACAACCTGCCTCATTCTTTGACTTGTATTTTATTTCCACTGATTTCGTTTAATGGCCTGACTATTTTTCCTGTGTATGTATTCAATTTAACGATCGATAGTTTCAATTGAAAGATAATGATTTCATCTGGATATTCTATTTCCGGAATGATTGATCACCCTGTGCCAGGATCAACTAGACCCTTCTTCTCAAAATGGCGGCCTGAAAGCCTTTTTGCCCGAATCAAATATGGCCATCCTTCGACGTCAGCTACAGATTATTTGTCCAATAAAGTCGCTTCGTTGTTGAAATAAATTATCAATATCGAATAATTGATGGAATTGGACAATTCTTTATGAAAATCCACGATGACATGATCTTATAAAAGAAGAGAAGCTGTACTACAAGAATATTGAGGAGGGTATAAAAGCCGATGTCAATGAATTTTGGAAATTTGTTAATAGTAAAAGAAAAAGCCGGACAAATTTAGGTGTTTTTGTTTGTGATAAGGAAGCTATACCAGAGAAAAAAACTGCAGATGCATTTGCGAAGTTCTTTCATTCGGTTTTTTGTGCGGAACCCGCAACTTATAATGTCGATTACGAGAGCTTAAATGATATCAGAGATTTTAACGAGTTTTTTACAGTACATGAAATAACCGATTATGATTTTAGTGAGGCTCTGAAGAGGTTGAAACCTAAGAAGTCAGCAGGTACAGACGGGATTCCGCCTTATATACCGAAAGGCTGTGGGGATTGGTTGAGAATTCCTTTGTTTGCTTCACATATTCAATCTGATTATTTAGGATAGTTCTTATCCTGAGATATGGAAACAGCTATTATGACGCCAATATTCAAATCGGGGGGACAAGATGGATGTTCAAAATTTTAGAGGTATTTCTATGATGTGATCACCAGCGAAATTGTTTGAGCATGTACAATACAAATTTATTGGAATTTAGTAATGAGGCTTCCAAAGTTCTTGATGACAAAATGCAATTAGACGTTGTTTTTACCGACTTTCGTGAGGCTTCTGACCGAGTTGATCATTGTATTTCAATAGAAAAGCTGTACAAATATGGAATTTCAACAAACTTCACACAAGTAATGGAAAGCTATCTTCAAGATCGCTCACTGTTAGTAAGGTTTGATAGTAAATTTTGAGAAAAATATGCAGTTAAATCAGGCGTACCTCAGGGGTCCAATTTGGGATCACTCCTATTCATTATTTTCATAAATGATTTACAATCTTATTTGAAATACTCAGATTGTCTTCTCTTTGCTGATGACTCAAAGCTCTTCAAAGCCGTACATACAGTGAGGGACTGTGTACATTAACAAAAAGATATATATAAATAACATATCTTGGACTGGAGTTCAAGAAACAAATTATTTTTCAATCTGAAAAAATGCTGTGTGATATCTATAACTCGCATAAAAGAAGGTATGAAATGGATGATGTGGTATTAGAAAGAATGACAGAAATAAAAGACCCGGGGTTGAGATATAATGATCAATTCTCGTTTGCGGCTCACATAAGAGACTTAGTGAAATCTGCTAATCGAACTTTAGGCTTTGTAATTACACAAAAATCCTCATTTTCCAATATTCATGTAATAAAGTTGCTATATTATTCTTTGGTTAGACCAAAGTTGGAGTTTGCAGCCATTGTCTGGTTTGGTGACTATCAAACCCATTTGGAAGAACTAGAAAAAATCCAAAACAAGTTCTTGAGGTATCTTTTTCTCAAGAGATATCACATTTGGCCAAACAATAACATAACAAGATTCGCAGATCTACGACTTGAATTTAAAATATTGTCTTTGGAACAACGTCGAAATTTATCTTCGATGATATTTTTACACAAACTCTTGAATAACAATATTGATTCACCAGAAAGAAATCCTCAGTATGTTACCATTCAATGTACCCCCTCGTCGCACCAGATTTTTCCTCATGTTCATTATAACAAACATATTGAAAGCACCTTTGATGTCTATACTCAAATTAGCCAACACCTTGACCAGTCTTATTGATTTGGATTGCACTCTTTCTCCAGCAGTATTTCGTAGAAGAATTCTAGAACATATGTTGAACATTGCAACTTAGGGCGTTATTGGGTCATAATCACCTTGTTATTTGTTTATATGGATAATGTCAGAAACTGAAAGAGAGAGTTTTTCAATCATTGGTATGTTTATGCTTTAGCAAATCACAAGTTTTCATCCCCTCCCTTACAGTTATCGTAAATAGTTAGGTAAATAGTTAAGTAGTAGTAGTATTAAGTTTTCGAATTGATCAATTACAAATTTTATATCCATGTAATTGGGCTGTAATAGCTTGTGTGGGTAATAAATAAATAAATAAATATAACTTAATCCATAGTCTTTTAAGGAGTAGGGTGACATCTCGAGAATACAAACAACACCCCCTGGAAACTGAAATAAGGAGTGTTTCAGAAAATTCCTGAGGCTTCGAAGGAGCAGAGTTCGACATAAGTTCTGCTTTTGGGTCGTAGAAATATACCCAAGTTTCATTCGAATTTTCAACATAACTGAATAATTTTGCATCTTCTTCGAACCGAACATAGATCAAACGCGATGTTTCTACTCTTGCACGTTATGTTGAAATCGACTTGAATTATGTGATGGACAAGTTCATTTGTGCCTCTGTTCGTTGTTTTAATGAAATCACGTCATAAATGGAATCGACATTCACACAAAAACTGGCCCCTCCTGTAAGTCTTCACCTCCAATTGTTTTGAAGTTTGAAAATCAGTTTCTAACTATCTCACATGAAGGACATTGATCGTCAACAGAAAGGAATCTTTGGATAGATATACTGAGCATCTAATGAAAAAAAATGTGGAACTCAATTACTACTTTTCAGAATACATTTTTTCCCTCTCTATATTGAAATACCAAAGACGCCCTCATCTTCTTGTTTCCATCATTTTCAAGCAAAAAAAATCATTATTGTTTCAGATAATTCAACCTTCTTCAAAACATAAACATCAGTCTGTTGAGTTGCCAACAGTAACACAATATTTCGTGTATACACATAACCTATCTAGGCTAAATGTATATCAATACATCCTCGTAACTGTGCAAACGGTATCCTCAAATTTATGAATAACACACGCTCAATAAGTTCCGCTTTCTGTATAAACAACCACCGACTTCTGGTAAGATGAACCACAGCATGTCGTGTCTCTGATGATCCCCTATTACTCGAAGATTCCTGGCATCACAATTGCTCCCCTTGAGAAATAAATCACGTGCTCACCAAGCAGCTCTCTACAACATCCTAATAATGGTCTCATGATGTTGCAGCATTTGTCACAATTTACTTGCTTTAATTCGACCTTTCCATTTCTCGTAGGAATATTCGAGACATGAACAGATAAAAGCGTGTACATGTTCATTCCTTTTAACGGTACAGTGATATAAAACTAATATTACTTGGTAGGATTCGTTGTTCTTCCAGTCAAATGAAATTCCTCAGTGATATGGAAATTCCAAAGTCAGACTTCAAGATTATTGTTATGTATATTTCACCCAATATAATGTTGTTTCCTTAATAATATGTCCATAAATAGGTTTGCCAGTTAGACGAGTTGAATTATTTATCAATAATTTGCTGTGTTACTCATATTAATAACATACATAACATTGGCGATGAGGAATTTTGTTATCACGCGGATATTTTCCTGTTTTTTGGAGCATCAATATTGTCACAGATTGAGTCGCAGACATTTTTTGAACTTTTCGTATCGTAGAGTATTTTTGATCCGAAGATATTGAATTTTTCGGTATTCAAGGAGATGATCAAACAATATATATTAGCGAATAATATTACTGAGGAAGAACACAGAAAATCTATATACTTCTGAGAACGTTGAGTGAAAAAGCTTATGTGTTCGTAAAAAACTTATGTATACCAGATCTGCCCGACACAAAAAGCTATGAAAATCGAGTCGATTTTCTGACTAAAACTTTTTCTCCTGTCAAGTCATACTTTGCAGAACGACTAAAATTTCATACTGCCAAACGGAAGCATGGCTGATTGAGAGGCAAAAATAAAAACTTACGTTCGGAACAGAACAGAATTAAATATGATAATGAGATATGTTTCTGTCCTGGAAATGAATGAAATGAAAATTACGGACCAATAATTTGAAGAATATACAGATCCATTTTGTTGTGAAACGTCACAATTTTTCACATCAAATTTCTGTTGTTTGATTACACCAAATTCGTCCTTCTTCTCGTCCACCACATACGTCCTTCATCTACTTGTTTGAAGATTTTCAAGAAGTTTGGATATATTTCAGTGGAATAATTGTAAGGTTTGCTGCTTTTCATTTATTGTGAGCGTATATTCACTTTTTGTTGTTTTCTAGTTCTGGATATAAACCAGTTAATCTTTGATAATCTCTACGGTATGGGTGATATTGTATAATTTAGTGCGTAATGCATAATGGGAGATTAGGGAATGATTAGGGAGAATCACATCAATCATCTGAAAACTGCCACTTCTGATACTTCATTATTGCTTAAATATATTGAATAATTTTTTTATTGAAAGGTCTAACTGATACCACTTCTATAAACGATCTGATTCATTTCAATATTCCACATCATTCGACTCGACATTATCAATTGTTCAACATTTCTTCAACAAATACATACATGAAATCCCCTTTATTGAACATACTCAAAAAAACACTTCTCTCCTCTGTCTATTGAATGATAATCGAGTGCTTTCGTTCACCACTTACTGCAATAATGTATCTATAACTCTTTTCTAATATAATGTATTGTTTTGTAAATACTCTTTCTGGGTTGGTCCCGTTTGTATTCCTTTGAACAAATAAATAAATAAAGATTGAGGTACTAAATGTCCTTTGGAATCTGCCAAACGACAAAATCAAATTTGAGTTCACTGTCTGTTCATTTCTTGACTACAAGTCCACAACACTGCTGGGTCGATTGACCCAGCACGAATCATGTTCAGAACGATACTGATATATGAAACAACAGCGTAAACAGATGAAAACTTAATTTTCAACCCAAAAATTGGGAGTGCAGCGAAATATTCCTATGCGGTTTTCTTCAAGATAATAGATCCTGAAAAACTCATCACGAAAAAACCGTGAAAAAAATTATGGAATCGGAAGCCATTAGGAAAAATCAAAAGAGTTTAATAGCTTCCGGTGCCATTATTTCATGTGGGTATTAGTATTTGTTGTAATATTTGTTTCTGGATCTATCAGATTGAAGAAAGCCGTATGAGAAAATTTGATTGTAACTTTTTTTGTACTTAGTCCGCTGAAAACTTACGGCATAATGCTAGAAGTTATTGTTTCATGTAGCAGCATTGTTCTGGAAAAGATTAATGTTGAGTCATTTGACTCCCTTTTTATTTTATTTTAATAATACCTGCGGCTACAGAACAGCGGGAATTGTTTGATACTGATCGCGTTCAATTTACAGAAAACCATATATTTTGTGAATAGTCCGCGTCTTCTCTGTGCCTGGCTCCACTCGAAGTACTTCTTCTATGATAATTCTAACTATCAACACATTTTTGATAATTATTCACTGGAGCTGACGGTCAACTGATATATTCAATAGCCAAGGGAAGATTCAGATATCGAATAAGAACTAAAATCGGGCTGGAACAAGCATAACAATATAACCAGCTGTAATCTGGTGTAGAATGGCCAGAGGCACCTGGAGGAGACATTATAGCGTAGCACTATAGCGGAGCCATGATTCCAAACGGAAGTGGTTACCGAACAACAATATTACCTTTTTTTGGTCGAATAAAAGTATGACTCTGTAGTTATCAACATCATATGACTACGAAACCAAATGATGATTGACTATTGAAAATTTCACTATTCTATGATAATTGCTAACCGCTACAAAATGTCATTATATCTTTTTCATTGTTCAGCAAATTTCGAAATGATTGTATATTTGAAATTTGATTATTGTTCCATGTGTATGTTTCGAGGTCCACGTATTGAAAATGAAATGGGTTCAACTCTACTTTCGTAGATGGCATCTAAAAAATATCAAACCAATTTCAATACTGTTGATAAACTCCTATTGAAAATTGCTTTTGGAGCTAGTGAATCCATATTTGCACATCGTCTTGCTGAAATTCTTCATTTTCACGAAGAAAAGCAGCATCAGATGTGGAAAATACATTGCCAACGAAGTTATTATTCATCAGAAGATATTATTGAAATTCCATTCAGGATGCGAATTTCATATCATGACTAGTCTTAGAAAAGGTAATAGTTCTTTTCCTCTGGGAAACTTCATTTTCAAAGAAGTTAGTTATCAAAATCATCCAAAAAATCTATTTCCACTCGGAAAGTTGGTCCAATATAACCAATCGTTCCTCGAAAAGTCATTCAATTGAAGTGTCGTGATCATAATCAACTCAAAATTCCATTCTCCTTTAATATATGTTTCCTTTTTTCAAAGAAATTCCTGCTCACTTTATTTTATTATGATATATTATATTATATGTATTATATATAATTTCAATTCAACTATCTTTCATATTCAGGAAATGAACAAATTAAATGATTTTCAAACATCTACGTATCAAGAAAGAAGAAAAAAAAATAAAGTATAAGATTGATCTCAATCGATCGTATAGAGTGAATACAAATCCCCAACAAAGACAGGATAAATAGTTGTCTTTTTTTTTTGTTAAATGGAAGAACAGCGTGTAGATCTCGGTCGGCACGGATGAACTTGACTTTGACAGATTATTGAATGAAGAATATTATCATCATTGTAATTCAAACCAAGTGACAATTGAGAGATTAGTCCTCAGATCGAACATATTTCAGATTCATTCAGATCGACAGTAGCTTTTTTTATTTCTGTTTCATGTCGATGAAATTTGAATTCGGACAGAAAGATTGAACGTGGAAAAGTACAATTACTAGTTTTTTCGTGTTGCGCACCCTCTCATATCCTCCATGTAACCTTGTATCGAAAACTAGCCCTTATTATGTCAGAATCAGTAGTTCTGAGTGACTGCGTCAAATTTTTTACTTGATAAGTCGGAAAAACATAACTTTGAGATATTAAATCGAAATCGGCATTTTCCGGGATAGTGAATCGGATTTAGCGAAAAATGCATTAATAATCAGTAGTGGCCTTTCTTCGACTTTGTAGTTGCTTTATGAACGTCATGACAGACAAATATCTGGGAAGCAAAGTTTTTATTTACATTTTGTTCATTTATAAAAGTTTCGACTACAATGTAGAAAAAGATCGATTAGTTTTATATTCTGTCCCAATAAAATGATTCACGAAAACGTTTTGGACATGACTTGTAGGCGCTTATGACGGTGATTTTATTTGGAGAGTTTGAAACGCAGACTTTATTGATGGTGTCAATTGGCATTGATGACGTTCTGATCTGGAATGCGATTTTGAAATTTTCAATGCTATAGGAAATGAATTTGAATCTATTTTGAAGAAATAATTTTTGGCGACTTATGAGCTGTTTTTTATTTGAATAATGGATGATGACTATGTTCCCCAAAAAATGCACGGAAAAGTAAAAATTTTCTCAACAATAACCAAGATGTTTTTCATCCCCACATTTTGTGAGAAGTTTTTTCATTGTAATTCTCGATGCCACGTACTGAAAGAGGGCCTACTATTGCATCACCTCCTCATTCTGCTCAAATTCAAGGAGAGTTATAAATGAAGAATTTTTTTTTTGAACATATAAAATAAATCTACTGATGGTATATGACAGTTATGCCTTCATATGTTCAGAAGAATTGTGTTTCGAGCAAGAACTCACTTTTGGTGGTGAGATAGATATAAATGAATTACGATCGATCTGGGTATTGAAAAAGTGCCCCCCCCCCTCAATTCGTAGATAATTCCTAATTTTGCATTTTCAATCAAAATATAAAATATTCCCCACATAACTCAATTTTGTTTCTCATAATTAATCTATCAATGAGTTAAAATGAGTAATATTAATGGGAAACTTTTGATATTCTATTGGCATTAATAGAAAAAGCACGTGATAATTTTCTGGGGTGAACTTGAGAATACAGGTCAAAAGTTGGAGTCACATATTTTATGAATTTTGTGTTTGAATCGAAGAAAGAATAACGTCCTTAACGTTAAACTTGTTGAAGTTCTCAGTTGTATGAGTAAAAATAGGGAACTGAACAATTGAGTTGACTATATATACACGATCCAAATAATTTGACAGTTGTTAGGTTTCGGAATGTCTTCAGAAAATTCATGTTTCGTGATCTATTCGTGATGGATACTTTACATGAAGGGGCGATGTTTATATGACTTCTATTACATTTAACGATAAAATGTGTTTCAAATCAATCTATAAACATGAAACCGTTTTTCGAAATACACCATGGAGACAAAGGCAAACGGCATTTGTATATTATTAATCCCATCCACAATATCCCTAATATCCAACTATATATCCTGTACCAGCTGTCCCACACCGAATGTTCACGTAAATAATTCGTCAGCTCCCCCGTCAAAGCGCTCTCGGTTAATAATAGAATAATAAGGATGCGGAGCTGATTTAAATTCTAGCAAACATTAGATATTCATGGAAGTAGTCGGCGTATGCATAAACAAAGGCGAATCGTATAATGGATGAAATGGGCATAATTACCATCACTCCCTCAATTGATGAGGATATTAAGCTCTGCAGAAGATTTAATCTTGAACGAGAAATGTGTTTTGATGATTGAGAGCGAATGGGATTGGTAATTTCCAGCTTGGCAGTTCCGAACCTTATAATTGTTGAAACGCATAGGAACAAATTTGTTTTCCCAATCCAATCTGATATTAATGATGGAAGCGTGTCCTCGGAGCCTTTTTACAGCTCTAATGAGAGTTTCGTTTGAGCACTACGGGCTTTTCACCAGTAATCAGAAGTATGCTTCGAATAACGCAGGGAAAAATATCGAATTCGATGAAAGCTCGTGAAAAGGTTTTCGGGTTGAATACATCACTGTTCCTTTAGGTTTACTGTCTCCGATTGAACTATTTCGAGAAAGCCCAATATTCATCAAGAAAATTCATTCAATTACAGACCCGTTCCTATGAGGATGGCTGAGGGAGTGCGACAGATATATCATTGAGAGAAGCCGAAATTACGCATTTGGGGAAAATTTCAACAGAACTTCAATGTTATAATACTGAAATGAAAAGACAAATTTTCCGTCGACCAAATCAGTATCTTCAGGAGGTAGGTTATTAAGAGATGAACAACTACCAGCAAAAATTTCCGGGAGCGGAATTATCGCATGTAATACAACAAGTGTATTGATGATTATCGAAACACTTCCTTCGATTTTGAGAAACAAATCATGTTGCTTGGAAACTACACGAGCGCACAGCGCGAGTGTGGTTTCCCCAAAGCAACATGATTTGTTTCGAAAAAGAGAAGGAATTTTCGATAATCATCAATAACATGAGTTGTATTTGTTCAGATTATTTCATGAATAAAATCAAAGCCATTTTGATGATTTCCTATTCATTGTTAATATTAATATTAAACGTACAATTTGTGGAATTAGTTATTTTGATATTATGTAGATCTAGTTCATCCTTGTGGGTGCTAGTAGATACAACGGTCGTGGATATGTTCACATCTTCACTTCTCAGGTTTGATATTATTTTAGCATGATGATCTTTGCTCAGTTCTAAATATGGTTTTAGTGACGTTGAACAGCTGTGGGCACTTACTTTCATGACTGATTGTTCTCCTATTCCAGAACTGGCCAACTGACTAACAGCAGTGGATCTGTTTGAATGGTTGGTTATTTTGACATTTTTTGTATCTAAACCAATCTTTTCAGCTGCTGATTTCGTCCATTTACTGATTTCGTTTATCCCCACTGGCATATTTTTAAACCAAGGGCTATCATGGCTTTTATACCAATTAGTGTTAACTGTTAAGAATAGCCGGTCCATTTTGATGTTCACTCCTCGTTTTGATATCAATTTCTTGAATAAACGAACATGGCAATTTTCTAGGTTGGCTTCATTTGGCACAAGCCATTTACTTTCTGCTGTATTTCTTGTACCACCTTGTGCTGTTATCGTAAATATTGGGTTGTATTCCAGTCTTCCAGTTGGTGTTCCATCATTATTTATTTCTTCCTTGAAAAAGTGAACCAAACATCGACAAGCCTCACCTCCCCGCCAAGCTAATTCAACTGCTATAATGTGATACAGTTTTCTTTGCAGTTCATTTGGAATGTT
This sequence comes from Zygogramma bicolorata, assembly GCA_032362365.1. Lineage (NCBI taxonomy): Eukaryota > Metazoa > Arthropoda > Insecta > Coleoptera > Chrysomelidae > Zygogramma > Zygogramma bicolorata. The sequence goes on along the minus strand of JAVJAQ010004948.1, from coordinate 59,166 downwards.
TCCATCCCAACTTTGTATAATGCGTGTCATTTCTTCAGATGTTAATGATACACAAGACATTTTTCTTTTTTTCTGGAATACTTTGCAGTTGCTTCCTTTTCATGTTTTTCGCATTCCTAGCAGTTTGGGAACTCAAATCTTTGAATGGATCAAATCTTCGATTGTATTCATTATAATACTTTTCTTGGAGTAGTTTGGCAGTATTATTCCAAATAGTCTTCACTACCATTTATTTATACTCACTTCCATCGGTTTTTCGCATATTGAATGCCCATTCAGTGAGGATATCCGCAAGTTCTTCATCGGATGTATTTTCGTCTAGCTGGTGATTGCGTCGCGGTAAAGGTGTAGAACACGTCAAATCTCAGATTCTCATGAAAATCGCAGGGGAAGTTCAGGGTACCTTGAAATGAATGAAAAACATGAAATTTTGGTGCGGAAACCATAGGAAAACCTCATTTCAATGAAAATTAATATGCAGAGGGTACGAAAAAAAACCTTAGATTTACTGTTATATTGTCCTTGTACTCTCCACTACATTCATGAAATTATATATACATATATATTCTTGAATAAATATTATGTTTTTGTACATATTACAGCTCATACAGTTTGCATTCATTGCTGGAATTTAATTACTACAAGTCAAAAAGTTGACGTCAACATTCATGAAATTTCATTCATTTGACAGCTGCATAGAGATAAGAGATAATCGCTACGATGTTGCCATAATTCCAAAATGTTCTATTTTATATTCGAATGGTATACAATTACAATTGCAAGTTATGACCCTTAAAGTTCGAAAATGGACAAGTTCTGCCTTCTTTTTCTGCGCCACAAAATCTCTCGGACCACACGCGTTTTAGTTCATGGTAAATATGTTTTTTTATGACGATTAATTTTTTTATGAAGATGTTTCTTTGCATTCGGCTGATGCGATTGAAGATTTAGACTTGATGGAAGAGGATGGAAGCGACTATTATTGATGCTGTGGAAATAGTTTAATAACATTTTGTTGAGTAACGGTTCTGTGTTGAGTTAGGTTTGACTTATTTTTTCACATGATTGCACATTATGGATCATAATCAGTTTCATTTTGTACAATTATATTTAATTTCAATACATTTTCATATACTTATTATATATAATAAATGAGAAGAAAATAATTATATTGGTTGTTGAAAATAATCGACAACTGTTATAGACGAATATTATGATGCACCACCGCGATTTCTGAAATATTTTGTAGGTGATGCTTTTTCGATATGGTATAATATTCAATTTAAAAAAAAATCAAAAAATATTTACTATTGAAAATTTTTGATTTGCACCATAACTGCATCTGGTCCCATTCTTTAATATTTCTCAATAATCAGACGTTATTCAAGTGATGCTAGGTTATTAGTTAGGTTTGACTTTCATTTGTCTCAATAATCAGACGTTATTCAAGTGATGCTAGGTACAGCTTATCCAATCCATCTTGGCACAAACTCAGATACTTTTCCAGTTGCAGACTGGTAGTGTAGACCATGACGAAACAAATAACACCTTTTAGGAATACATTTCAACACAGTGAACACATAAAAAAGGTGTTTTTTTGTCTTAGTTTACTTTACAGAGAATTCTGGGCATATGCGTTCTCACTTCTGTGCCAAGCTGTAAGTTAGTTTTGATTGTTTTCATTAGTCAGACGTTATTCAAGTGATGCTAGGTAAGTTAGTTTTGATTGTTCTCATTAGTCAGACGTTATTCGAGTGATGCTAGGTTAGTTGGGTTTGATTTTGATTTATCTCAATAATCAGACGTGATTCAAATGATGCTAGATTAGTTTATGTTTTGATCGCAATTAGAATACGACATTGTCCTAATTTACAGTTTGGCAACTTTGCTTTACATCACGTGCGTTATCGGTAAAATGTTGTCACTATGACAGTCAGTGTCAATGGTGAATTTTTCTAAGTAAACATTTTGATATTTTCAATGGATATTTGAAGAAAACATATGCTCAATTCTGATGTGTTCAATCAAAAAAAGTGTGAGTACTTGTAATTCGTTCGAAATTTCGTGACTAAAGCAACAAAACAATGAGATTTTTTCAACTCAGTAATTACTAGTTTTTTGGCTATAATTTCAGTTTTTCACATGAAAAAATCGTTTCTCATAGCTTCCGCGCCAAAATTTCTATGTATTTTTCGATTGTAGGTCGTTTCTGGCGATTTCCAAAAAAATTACAAAAATTGGCGATTTGACGTATTCTACACCTTTGCCGTCGCCCACAAAATTCTGTGAATTGTTTCCAGACATATTTCTTGGACCGCACGGTATTTTGAGGCGTTAGGTCTTTGACTTTATATTTTATTTCCTCGAGATTGTAATCTCCGAAACGGTTCTTTTCATCCATTTTGACGTTTAATTTTTAATCGACAATAATTTGTTTTCCTGGAAGATTCGTTATGCAACCAACAATACTTAATGCCATTGTATGATGTAGGCAAGATTGCCTATGCGCTGGGTACTACTTCATTTTGATTGTTGTCACAATTTGTGTGGTTAGGTTACATTAGATTAATTATCCAGAATTTGTGGGAAATAAAGTACATACTAATAGTGTTTGTTTATGGTTCAGACGAAAATTTGGTGTAGTGGCATTCATTTATTTACCAGGGAATCGGAAAATAATATGACAGATTGCATTTGGTAAGTCGTTGTTCAATTAAACTACCCTACTGACTACGAATCAGAAAGTGAAATACAGAAACGAAAACACAGCATGTAGGTATCCAATAGCCAATCAGGAGCCGAAATACAAAATAAAAAACATGGTGTTATTGCTTATCAACACAATCATTTCAACCAATCAAAAACGTGTATTTTAGCATGAATGAAATAATCGAAATAATTCGCACATATTTGCGATAACTATCCCACCAAAAAAGCTACATGAGAAACCTTTGAACTCAACCAGGAAAACACATATCGAAACACATTGCGACATGTGAGAATCCAACTAAAAGTACCAAGAAACTCATTAACCGATTTGCCCGATGGAGTAATAAACTCAAAAACGTGTGAATCAGATGAAATACCACAATTTCTAGGACGAATGTTCTTCTTTTAAGAATTTCTTAAGATCAATCATTTTGTGATCTCGTTTGCTTTTCCGAACATTTATAAAACTGGTGAGGTTATTACAGTATTCTAGAATGGTAATTTCAATCGTATCAATTATTACTAACCGATTTCTTTCATTTTTCTGAATTATTCGATTATGGTTATTTCAACAGACTCAATTCTCATTTACTGTAGTTTTATGTTATTATAGGAAATCAACACGAATGATAAAAATATGAATCTATACACAGTGCTATGCATTCGTTTTTTGAATCGTTGACCACCTTCTTCGATGCCAGCGAGTGTGATGTTCGAATAATTTGTGATCCGAGCAGGACGTTTGACTGTATCAACAATAGCATTCTGTTGACAAAATTAAAATAATGAATTTAACATGCCGATTCGTGAATGAATTCCGTATTTAACAAAAATATCACAGTGTCTTGTACGATTATTACTAACTGTGAAACTTTGATATTTTCTGTTGAAATTGAAAGATATTGCTGTTCGTGGCCAATCCTTGAAGTAGGTGGAATTTTATTTATACGCTCGACGTTAGTATGTTAACGTTACGAATGAAGATGAATATTCAACAAAAATATATACAGATCTTACCTCAATGTCCCCCCTCATATTTTTTGAAAGGGTTAACTCAAAAAATTGAAACTTGGGATAATAAAATTGATGCATGAATACTATATTTTTGGGTGAAATTGATTCATGAAAATTTCGAAATGGCCACTGGGCGCCACCTGGAAAAATAAAATGGAAAGGGAAGGTCTTGTGACATATTCTCTTGAGACTCCTGGCGAATAATTCACAGCCCTACAATATAACGTCAATATCTTCCCCCTCTACAAAATGGCCGCTCATATATGTTTCAAATATTTGGAAAAATGGAGACTTGACTTATTCCACACAATTGCTATTTTCAAAGAAAAGAAAAGAAAAGAGTATACATATTATAAAGAATTTTTTTTTCTATAGAAGGTGAACGTGTTTTCATTACGAAAATGTCTACACGATCAACAAATTTCCTAATTTCGATAGGAAATGTATGTCAATAATGTCATGCTGATGGACGTCTCGTTCCGAAAAGGTTATTAAAGGTTATTAACATATAACACGATGAATAGAGAGAGAGAAGTAATCTATATTTCGAAGTGAATAGGAGAAGTATGACTTCAGCTTAGACTTGAAGTATTCCATCCTTCACAAGCTATCTTTATTCAAGCCACATACAGGAGGGAATTCTGAAACGCCGAAAAAGGGTTTGTGATCAGTATTTATTTGTGTAAGGACTCATGTATTCAAATCATATCTGAAAGTCTGTTTGCTATTACATAAATTATATTGATTTCGAAATACTTTATTGGGACGCCTCTCAACTGAAATTCAAGAAATAAAAATAGCCCACCTTCGGTCATCAGTCTCTTTGTTGTATCTTTCCTAATGAAGAACTTCAGTTCCGAAAGGATTAACAAAGTTGTCCTCTTCACTGAAATGTTCGCTACAAATCACTGCGGTTTTAGAAGGATTATAATAACTTCTTTTGGGAGCTACCACCCATTTGTCTTCTCAACACTTGGTCTTTCTGAAATCTATATGAGAAAATGGATTATTATTCGTGAAAAATAATATGAGAAATTTCACCTATGGAATTTCGAGTTGAGTTCCCTTTCATATCTACTGAAGCAGTTGAACACTGAACAAAATGAGGTCATTATAAATGTTAATGGATTTAGTAACACACAGTTCACAAGTAACCAAATTCGAAGTACAAACGTTTCAAATTTGATAAAAATTCGAATAATGTCATAATGACATAAAATATGTCGAGCATTTCAAATTTGCTTCGACTGCTCTCATTTCTTTATATATTTTGGATTACTTCCAATGGAATGTGAAACAAAAAATCACGAAATAATTCACGCGAGGTAGCAAAGATAACATAGAAACTGAACAGCATTGTGATATTTTAGAGAAGGAAAAATAAGAACGCAAGAGGTAAAAGACGGAACGCTACTACTGCTTCTGAAATGGGCAGTGCACTTCCGAAATTGGTGCTGGATGCTGCATTTTTGTCGTATGTTCCGAGCAGATCCGAACACTTGTCGACGCATTGTTCTTTATATATTCACTATCTTGATCGCTGTTCAGCGTTCTGCCGTATTCGAGATAGCAGAGGGCAGAATACTCGAGAAATATTTTCATGTCATAGCAGAATTTGATCTCAACAATATTTAACAGTGTTATACTGGCAACATTTGAATACATTGTCTCTCGATCATGAACCGGGCACAAAACCACCCGCCGACTTCCTCGCCTGCATTCTCTCATTGTACCTACAATGCATTAACAATCTTTCATTATAAGGAGTCCGTTATTGCATTTACGATAGTCAAATCCTGTGTTTGCTGTATTGATTTCTTCGAGAACAATGAGGTTAATCTCACTTCATATGAAAGTGAATGCTCGATGGATTTTTGAGAAAGATCGCTTTCAAAATAGTTGAATAAATTGGTTTTATGACGATTCTGTAGATGTTTTAGAGATTGTAACCAGTGAAGTCAAAACGTTTTATGATGACATTAGAAACACTGGCTTGTCGAAGCTTTGAACAAGTTTTGTGAATGTTGCCGCGACCTGACAACTTTATAGAAGCATTCATACTATGAGTCAAAACTGAGGGTTGAGATAAAACTGATAATATCGTATATCATTCATTTTTCGAAGATTATTTCAATGCGTAAATTTTCATTTCCTTTTAAACTTCTATCGTCAACTTTATTTTGGAGCTTCAATATCTTTCTTTCAACATTTCTGTCAAACTGACAAACATAAGTTTTCACGTATTTTCCCTTCGGAGTAGGAAACTTCGTCGTGAATTGTCAAGTTAACATACATATCGATATTATACTGTAGATGGCGTAACAAAAACGTCAGCTCCTTTATTCGGATTCCATAGTTTTCGTGTTCAGTTTTTCACATTGATGAGATTTTCAACAGTTTCAATGAAGTAACTCACATCTTTTATGGAAGTTGGAACCGATGAAAACACTCCCAACCCCTTTCAAACAATCTGTCTCACAGAGAAACTAATAATCTGGTTAATTTTGAGCGATAATGCTCTCACACCAAAATCGATTCAGTTTTCGATGAAGGCGTGTCCGAAACGCCATTTGGAAATTTCAAATACCAATAACTGAATGAACTTCAATGAGCTTCAATTTCAACTCCAACAATATGCAATAGAACCGCTATTCATGGGATGAATTATATTTCAAAGAGACCTGAATTGGATTTTCAGCTGTTAATTGAACAGACTCATTCCTGGAAGCTGAAACCAAATAACATGACCACGGTTCAGAGATGATCATTCAAATATTATCGAGGTACGAACAAAGATAGTGTGAGGTGTTCTGCCTTCGAATAATAGGAGCAAAATTGGTATTTGACTCGTTTTCTTTTTATATGCAGATTCACACGAAAAGGAAGCCCAGTAATGTTCAATGAACACTGCGTAATTATTCACATGTTTGTAAGCCTCTGGAAAATCGTCTTCGAGCAAAGTTCGGCTGATCCATTGAAAAAAAAATCCCTGAGCGAAAGAGGTTCGACAGGTCTCCAAGTCTACAACAAAGGGGTGGGAATCCTCTACTCGTAGGGTCATCCGTGTAGATACTGCCAAGGGTGGACCATTGACGAAAAGTCGGAAGAGCACCAGCCGTTAAAATATATATAGTTAGAGGCAAGTCCCATCTTAGATGCAGATGACACGTATTCAGGAGAACTTGAATAATAATAAAACCGTTTCGAACATTCAACTATTTCAATCGAGTCAGCACCTGCAGGTATACCTACTCAATGAGATGGCGCATATATTCAGAAATAATTTGTGAACCTCCATCCACCATAGTAGAATAATTTTTTGAATGAAATTTAAGTTTAAAGTTTGCTCAGAATTTAATATTCCATGTAGGTGATGCATAGTGTGAGTGAAAATGATATTTCATTCGTTTAACTTAACGACTTTAACACATTCTTCAACATTAAAGGCGCCTCCCAGTCAGATATACAATTACTAAGAGGCGATGATAATTCAATGATGTATTTCGAGGAATATTTCGTTTTAGTTTAATCAAACAGAGACACGTGTTTCGTTATTCAATAGCTACCTAAACTGTGATATATTTCGTTACGTATCGTGTTAACAATATAGTTATGAATGAATGAATTCAATGATTCGCAAGTGATACCAGTCTCGTCAAGATTTCTGGTGAGCAGCGGGGCGTATATTCTTTTTTATGAGGTTGAAGGCACTGGCAGATCCTATTTCAATTTCATTTTTACTTATATAGATTTATCACCCATTTTGTGAAGAATATGAAATATTGCTTTTTTGCGAAAAATCATTTTCGGGATACTTTGTTTGAATAATTGAGAAACTGAAAAATAACATCAGAACAATAAAAAAATCGATGATATTTTCTTTTTGAAAAATAATTAAATTGTCGAATGAAATGACGAAAAAATGTTTTCCTGAATAAAATTATTATTATCTTACTTATTATAATTTTTTAGCAAACCAGTTACACGGGAAATATGGAAGTTACAAAATTGCATTGTATTTTTGAATGTTAAAACATCATGAAGAAAAAAAAAATTTTATCGATTTCAAATTATTTTGTCAGCATTAACATTGAAAACATAACAGGGATGATAAAATCCTGTTAAGTATACTTGTTGTGAAGCCTCCAAGAAGCGAAATATTTCATCACCAATACGCTCATTTTAATAAAAATAGATGGAAAAAAAATCAACGACATATTGTTTTCTCAGGTGTCTGGATGGCATCATGATCTTTAAGAATTTTTAAATCGATAGTTGCTAGTCGAAAACAATGATTCTACGTGTTGCGATCATTTGCATGGTGGTGCAAGCGTTGCGGAAAATTTTCACCAGAAAATTGAAATGGTTAATACAGATGGTGGAGTTTCGGTGATGGAAACTTCTCAATCACAAAAAATCTTCTTGAAGAATATGTTCGCAAAATTTGCCTAAGATCAACGGTTTGCAAGATATTTACGAAAGATTGAACCCCTTTTTTAACAGTTCAATTCGTCAATAATTATTGACTCAGTTTACTGTTGGATAAAACCTTCCTGTTCTTTTTCCTAGGCATCATTCCGAATCGAATGAGCCCTGGATCATATTCATAGGACCACTATCAATGGATTTTTTAAACTTCAACCTGTGAGCTAGACAATAAATAAGTGACCATAATTGGTAACCAACCTCCATTCGACTCAATTTGCTGAATTGTTGCCCAAATATTGAGAAAATGAATAGAACGGTCAGTCTTGAGGAATATCAACCAAAATTCATTGTTGACGTCATTGATTACGTTGTGAACTTATGGAGTCAAGCAGTTATAAGATATACAGTAATCGAGGTGAATTATGGATCAGTGTTGGTATGTCGCACACAAAGTTCTTCAAAAAAATATCCTAAAATAGGTCCTGCGATACTTCATCTGAAACGTCTTCTGGAAATGAATTTGGTATTAGCCCAATAAATCTGATTCATTCGTGCATGGGGAAATGTTCCTCATATAGACCATCGCCCGGAAAATATTTGTGAACCACTACAACAAAGATCCTAGGAAGTGTTGTTATGTTCCGCCCAGGGATTCCGAAATATTTATGAACGGCCGTAAGCGCCGTTAATAACATACAATATCAATGGAAGTATAAGTCATCTAGCAACTTGGCCTTGCTACTCCGATCTTATCTTCAGGAGCAGCATGAAATGGGCCAGAATCATCCTTCAATACGGCAATGAAATACCTGAAACTGAAATTGGACCTTCGAACTCAGGACCTTTTTTTTTGTGAAGATTTTCGTCATCGTAGATATGTTCAAGTGGTTCAATGTGGATTAAAATTGTGTTATCTGAGATCCGGTGAGTAAGACATACTTGATATTTGTAACAAAAAACTGATAGCATGAGATTCCTAGATGATAACATATCAGAAAAATTATTATCGTTTGTTCAGCAATAGAATTCATGGATTTACTTCTCTGATAGACTAGCAGGAGATGAAAACGGTATCTCATGTTTTGGTTTGACAGGTGACCAGTTGTTGAGCAGAAGATGATATCATTAGCTAATGCCTTCCAGCTCACTTGAATTACAGTTCACAGAGGTATCTAGCTACAACTAGCTCCTACTCTTGCGTCATCTCTCTTCCTTACCTCTATGAAATGTATGCTTGTTTTAACGAAACAAGTACCTGGTTTGAGAGGTTCTTACACGGAAGACTCTTCAGGACGGTTAAGTGAACGAATAAGTACAACTAAGTGGATCATGTACAATCCATAAGTCAGTGGATATTTATATTATGCAATGTATAAAGGAAATATGGTTTACTGAACATATTATGCATAATTCTTGAAATGGTGTCTGGTCATTGCTCATTTACTGTTGTCTGTATTGATATGTGACAAAGATTTCTGATGGTGCATTAGTGCACATCTCGATGCATAAAAAAAAGTATTAAGTATTCGAGGTTTTCAACCATGAAAAATCAAATGGTACTAACTCGTCGTTCTTAGGGTAAAGGAAAAAGCTCCTTTTTGATATGGTTGCGAATCATTTTCGTATTCACATTCATGCTACCTGAAAACTCCTTTGAGAAAATTCTAGAAACTCGGGAAGAGTTGAAATTTAAATAATGTTTTTTCATACAGAAATATTCTGATAGGCACTTTTCATTCTTTCAACCATTCATCAGTACTCAATAATATATATGTTTTGTGACATCATAACGTTGGTTATGTTCTACTTTCATTTCCACTGACGACAAAAGTAATTACTCTTCCGTCTAGGCATTGGAAACAGAAAAAAATACTTCCAGGGAAAAAAGCATGTGTCTTTCGAAGAAAGTCTTTCGTGTGGTTCACATGGTTGGAAAAATGCCTGTTAGTTGACATACTAAGCAGTTGGTTATAGACCCAAAATTCCTTGATTATAAAATCCCTGTGAATATATATATATATATATATATATATATATATGCTATTCAATAATTTTTTCCTGTTCAATTCCAGATAGTTTTCTCTAGAATATATAATAATGAAACCATATCAATTTAAAATAAGGAAAGAACTTTTGACGTTATGTTTACATTTGAATGTTAATTCGTATCTCCTGTCCCATGATTCACGCGGTGTTCTTTGAACATTATAGGACTTTCCTTTCGTGTGAATCTGAACATTAAAAAAAAATTATTATAGTTATTTTTATCTTCGAAATTGATGCAAATATATATTCGTCATTATAGTAGAGTTGTATGTTGTTGTTGTAAAATTGTTCGTTCCGTTAATCAGCTTACGAACATAATCCCTCAGAATTCGAAAGTTGTGCGAGCAATGGATTAACGAGGCCTTATTTTTCATTGTGCGATTACCCAGCACGGTGGCCGGCGGGGATTTGAACCCCGGTCTTCCGCTTGAAAGGCGAACGTGCTAACCGCTACACTACCGGGACCACAGATGTTCTGCAATAAATCGTTAAAACCTTTCGTTTTTTTCTTTCAGTTGCGTCTCCTCCACTTCGAAATAGAAAAAGCTCATATCATCAACTGATATGTGATGTTTTATGAAGGTTTTTTTCTCTACTTTTTGGAGTTTATGAATTCTGGGTCTTCAACTTTTATATACGAACAGCTAAATTCTTATCAGGAAATACTAGAATATGTGTCATTGTATTGGTTCAGTGAGTGAATTTCTGGGATGGATTTGAATATATTACAACTTCATCCGAAATCGGATAACAAAGAATCATTTCAGTCAGATGATTCTGCTAGAAACAATTCAGCAATTAATCGCGATCGGGCATCATATTTGCTAAATTCTAATTTTGTCATCTGACATAGGAGGAATTCGAAATATTCGGATGGATTTTTTCCGTCGAATGAAAATTTTTATTCGCACCAAAAGATTGCCGAATCGTGATATTGACAAAGCGTTTGTGAGAGGTATGGCTTCCGAATTCCATGAAACAAGTGAGCAAATTATTTCCATTGTAATGAATATTTTCAATAGTGTAATGGGTTTTTCCACTGAAGAATTGAAGAAATTTCATCAAACAGATTCGAAAAGAGTATCCGAATGACGTTCAAAAAAGCAATGGATGAATTGAAAGATAGGGATAGATAGAGTGTAATAGAGATACAGATTATTCGACAACTCATTGCTGGGAAGAATCATTATATTTTAAATCATCACAACTGTATTTGAAGTTATTTGAAATAACTGAACATTAACGCCCATATCAAAAATCATACGTTTTCGATAGAGAAGAATTCTTTCGAAACCCTCGAACCCTAGCCACATAATTGAAACTAGGTTATATCAATACGATTTCTCTCGTAAGAAAGTGTAACAACATTCTTGAATATTTCCATACATATCTCTTCTAGAAAAAAGCTGGTCTATCTAATCCAATATTCAGATGTCAGGAGTGATTATTTCTTCAAAGTCAAGTATTTAGATGCTAGGGATCACGATCAGTAATAATCTCTCATGGGAAAACTATATGAGATCGATCGCTAAAGGTGCTTCCCAAAAACTTGTATTTATATTTCGTGCAAAGAAATACCTCACTCCTTGTCAGCTTCTAATGATCTACAAAGCACAGATACGGTCTGTCTTGGAGTATAGTTCTCATGTGTAGGGCTCAGCACCAAAACAAATAATTTGCTATAGATGGTCATGTATTGTCTTATTTACGACTAGTGGAAAGCCAAGGCAAATACCGAACATAATTCAAATTTGAATCATCAAGATATTTCAACTAGAAACTGGGTATATAAAATAACAACATCCTCCAGGCCGAAAACTATTGAGCCGGTTCCAGCGATATCATCTTTGTTATAGGTCATCGAAAAACTCCAGTTGCAGTTTTTACATCGAAGACTATCACTTTGTTATTTTTATCAGGAAAGGTTATAATAATTCTAACTTTTGGCCAGGTATTCCTTGAGCTATTCTCCTCAGCTAAAATAAATAGATCATCTTAGGAATCGTTATTCTCGTTATACTCCCACCAGAAAGGGCATTATGTTTGGTATGGACTCCAGAGGAAGACCTTCTCACTTTTTCTCAGCCATTATTGAGCAGAGATAAGGATATAATCTTGATAGCTCCCATACCCACAAAAAGATGAGTCATCAGAGTGGTAATATCTGTATACAATCCATCAGGTCTCCTAACAGCATTAACAATTCAAGCTTAAATGTTAATACAAGAACATTCGACATAGTCGATGGGCATACTTGAAGACTGGCGTTAAATAAAATCATCTTTGGAACAATTCGTTCTGGTCAGTCTCAAACCACCTACACAATAGGTTTTGACTGACACCTGTCAGGAAACGACTACTCTCCTGCCACGAAGGGCATTATATCAGACTGGGTGTCAGTGCAGAAAGAAGAAAATCCTGCATTTGCTTTGATATAAATGAATTGATTTTCAATTATTGGGACGGGCACACTTGCAGACCGGTTTCGAGCTATTTGGCCACTCATCAGACCAAGGTAGCGCCATCACCAACATAAAGTCTATGACTTCCCATACTTAAAAATCGAACACCTTTCATAGCATCGAGACTCGACCAAAGATGATGCGAACAGCACGAAGTCATTGCGCCATTTACCTATTTGTCGGTACCCCAAAAGTAAACCGAGTTTGCCCATTCCTCCTGCGAAGAAAATGCGAAACCATTCGACATAGTCGATGGGCATACTTGAAGACTGGCTTTAAATCAAATCATCACAATTCGTTCAGGCCAGTCTCAAACTACCTGCACACTAGGTTTTGACTGGCACTTGTCAAAAAACAACTACTGCCCTGGCTTATACCACGAAGGGCATTCCATTATATCCGAATTGTTCAAAAGATGTTTTGATTAAACGCCAGTGTTCAAGTATGCCCATCGACTATGTCGAATATTTTTGCATTTACCTCGAAGGAGGAATGGTAATTGGCGCAATGAATCGGTCTCTGGAGTTGAATTGAAGGGATGAAATTCTGGGTAGAAGCTCTCTACACAAAACCAGTGATTGATATCAAATAGCTCACGTACAATGATGGTGGTGGAGAAGATTATGCATCTGTATACCATTTTCTTCTGAAGGAAATCAAGTCCCAAATTTGGACTGCATTAGTGGTTGCCAAGTCAAGGATAACCCCTTCTAAATCTATGACTGTTCCTGAAATGGTCACAGCTTCATTATTGATGAAAATATTTCTGGATCGACTCCAAACTTGTTTTGAGATGGATGGAATCTCATCCAAAAAATGGGCAAAATTTTGGAGCTACCGAACCCAGATGAATGGCACTGGCTTACAACAAATTTAAATGTGGCTGACGAAGCTATTCGCGGACTTCGGAAAATAGACAATTCCAAGAATTGGTTTGTGGTCCCCAGTTTTCAAAATTGAAATATGGCCTCAGGAGAAACTCAACATGAAAGAAAATATCAAAGTAGAGAAGAAAACGATAACTTTAGTCGTAATGGATGACAACACAAATAACAGACTTTTCGATTTACAATATTTTCGGATTATGTGCATATCAGAACAGCTGCATGGATATATCGATTTGCCTCTGCTTCAAAAAATATAATTGGTCAACAAAATATAACATCGTTTCGGAAAAACTCATATTGGAAGGAATCAGGAATACTGAATTTAAACTCATTGAACGAGCCCAAAAAGAATCTTCTCCCGAAGAGGGGAGCAGTCTGAAGGACCATGAACATTTGAATAAAAAAGCCGTTTCTACAAATTAACCATTTTTTCGAGGAGAAGAAATTTAAACTAAGCGGACTCGAATTCTTGACTCGAAACCTTTTCATTGGCCTCCATCATAAAATCAATCATCAATGGGGCAGAGAATGAGTAATCAACCATGTGACAGAGAAATACTGGATCATAAATGCAAGATCATGGGTGATATGCTGGAGAGAAAATGGTGGAGTTGAATTTCATAGAATGGATTCTCTGCGCGATTGCCGTTTAACACCAGTTAGGGCCTACGTGATCACACGATGGACTATTTTGGTGTAGTAACTATTACCATCGGCAAAAGAAAAGAGGAAAGATGAGGGGTAATTTTTACCAACATGTCTACCAGAGGAATTCATCTCGAAATGGCTTCCTCGCTCGCAACTAACTATGTCATTATGTCAATTCGCCGATTCATTTGTAGAAGAGGATACTCCTCTAAATCATATTCTGACAACGGAACAAACCTGTGTGGGGTTGAGAGAGATGCGAATAGCAAGAAATCGATTCGATTCAACAATTTTGCTCTACACGACATATTCAATGGTTTAGAAACCCACCTGCTGCAAGTCACGAGGAAGGAGTGTGGAAACGGATGTACGATCAGTTGAGGACGTTCCGTGAAGTTTCAACATAGCAAAGCCCTAAAGAAGAAATACTCCATACCCTATCGATCGAAGCAGAGTATACAGTGAACAGTCACCCAGTAACTTATGTCTCTTCTGATCCTGAAGACGAAGGGGCTCTGAGTTCTAATCATTCTCATATAGGGAAATGAATGAAGTTACTTAACCTGGAAATTTTTTCAGATTCTGATCTTTATTCGAGGAAACAATGGCAAATCGCTAAAAGGTTTGCTGATCAATTCTGGAAAAGAAGGCTAATAGATTTTGATCCGAAACTCATTACAAAAATCAGTATATAACACGGATAACGGTCCCGGAATTAATCTAGTTGTTTTAGGTGATGGCAATAGCTCAAGGAATACCTGGCCAAAAGGGAGATTCATTAAAACCATACCTGGTCGAGACAACAGAGTGATGGTCTTTGATGTAAAAACTGCAACTGGAGTTTTTTGACGACCTATAACAAAGATGATAGTGCTAAAACCAGCTCAATATTTTTCAGATGCCCGCAGGGTGTTGCTCTCTTATTTTCATTACTTAGTTTCCAGATGAACTAGTTTTACATGTAAATGGTCATGTATTGTCATACTGACGACTAATAAAAAACCAAGTCGAATACCGAATACAATTTTGCCCAAAATTAATATTTAGCACAAACAAGAGTGATTGCTTTCGATTCCAAAATCAAACAACAACTTGTATGCACTGCCGCTTCAGAGTTAGGGTTACTGGATCCCACAGATGATTAACTTGAGTGAATATTTCACTAAAATTTATAGTCAATCTGAAAAAGTTTGTGAATACAGAGAAAGAATTATTGCTTCGAAAAGAGAATTTGTTCCAAATATTTTCGTTCATAATTTATTTTCTACGATCTCACGATAAGAAGTAGAAGAACTGAGGGTGTGGAAAATTCAACTTTTAACGAAAGATGTTCCTATGAATTTTTTGGAGAATAGTGTGGCAGATAAAACGCGAAAACCTTTTGCACACATATGCATCCTCAGGAGTATTTGAGAATACGGTCAACTGCGGAGCGTTGTTAAACTCTAATGAATGAACGAAATTACAAAAATTCATGGTGGAAATAATTTGCTAAAACCCCCTCTATGAATATGTACCCATGTATTTTTATTGTAAAATGACCAGAGAAAAAATTATTGTGTCGAAAAGAGAATGTGTTCCTAAATGTTCAAATATTTTCGTTCATAAGTTTTTTTACGATTCCACGATAAGAAGTAAAGGAACTTAGGTAATAGAAAATTCAATTTTCAACGAAAGTTGTCCCTATGAATTTTTTGTGGGATAGATAGTATTTATATAGTAAGGAGTATTCAAAATTCCGTAAACTTCAAAGCGCTGGAAAACTAATAAATAATAAATAAATAATAAATGAACGAAATCACAAACATTCATAGTGGATATTATTCGTTGAAACCCCCTTATGAAAATTTTCTGATGATCTTTTCATTGCAAAATGACTAAAGAATAACTTATTGCTCCGAAAAAAGAATTTCTTCCGGAATTTTCGAATATTCGTTGATAACTTTTTCATTTCTGATTTTACCATGATGAGTATACAATCGAAGTTGAAGAATATTGAATTTCTGTAGGATGGATTTCTGTAGGATGGATTTCTGTAGGATGGATTGTTTGGCAGATGAAGCGCGAAAACCATTTGTATTCTTTCTTTGAAGTAGCGGCTCGGACAAGGGCTGCAACCCCACAAACTTGGATTTGAGCTAATCTTTACCCCCCTCTCCCCATCGAAAGAATTGCATCCTCTGAGAAACGCAACCCCTTATGTAACTTTTCAATGCACTTTCTGTAGTTTAATCTGATGAAAGTGTATCCCAGTGGATGTCAAACCAGAAGCTTCATAGGATAGTTTATGAGCGAAAGAGAGAAATATTTTCCATTTGTAGTTTCGTATTCATAAAAAATCTTCTGTAATGTTCTGTTATTGAAGAAAATCCGACCATTAATTTTATAGATCGATATTGTCACGATTCAGCATGGTTGCCTCTGGTAACAGATTATGTCGTTTTTTGAGATTGATGGAATATATATTCTACCTTCTGTGGATATGAAATTAAATCCGTCGTGTGAACTGTGAAAAATTCGCCTATTAATGGTCGAGTGTAAAAAAATATGTTTTTATTTGAGTACTGCATTGTATTAGTTCATTAATAGAGATGATGAGTGATATTGAATGCTGAATCATTGAGGAAATTAAAACAAAGTTTTGACGATAAATGGAAATCTAAATGAAAATTTGGTGAAAATCGAAGGAGCTATCAGATATTAACGTTTCTTGTCTCTCATTAAACGGAGAATTCCCTTTGCGTTATAAGGCAATAGAAAAATATGTGACGTTATATGTAGCGTACATAAATGTATTTCAACTAATTCTATTATTTATGAGGAATTGATATCTACCTCATATGTGTAATCCTATTACGATCAATTTGAATCAACACTTTTTTTATTGTACTTTTCGACAGATGGATATGACTCTGTTATAAATTCTGATAATCATCAGATTAAGAAATATACGTTCTAATACCAGTCTCACGTACACAGTTGGTTGATGGGCTAACTCATCTTAAAAAAATTAACTACTTCACTGGCAAATACCTTGAAGGTCATTGAATTATTTTTGATTGATATAACAGAGGGGTTCATCATAAAACAAATTCCCACATATTATGTCTAACCGACAATTTTCGAGTCATTGGTTTCCCATGACTCAGAAGATCTCCAGTATGGAGGATTGCAACTTTCTCTTCCAGTAGACCGAAGACTATTCTTGTTCGCAGCGGGTCGTTTGTTACAGCTTCGCCGCACGATGTGCCTGCTGTAAGAGGTCTCCTCTACTTAGTGTAGGGAGGGTTTGGTTATTTGGTCGTCATCCAACAGAAGGCATTTCGCCTTAGAGGTTTACACCATTTGCACCATATATAGCTGGCCTTTTCTCTTCGGAAAAATGTTCGTGTCCATCAGACAATATGCCCAAGTATTAGGTTTGTTTTGATTCTTCATTTTGAACGGTTCGAGTTCGTTGTGGTTCACGTACAACTGCTCTGGAATCGTCCTCAGGGTATTTTGGTTTTCAAAATCCAAATAATAACTATTACAGGACTTTGAAAATGCAGATTTGTTTTGATTCGGAGTGAGGCTACTTCGATCTGTTCTGGAACCATGCTTCGGTGAAACCAAGAAGTCAGTTCGCGTTCTCATAGAACCTGCTACAGGATAGGTGCAAAGCAGTTGGACATCTGTACTGTGACGAGTTTCACGCGATACCCTTCTCAAGTGTATGAAAGACTACTTCTTTTGACCGATCTGAAAAAGTCCTTCATTGTGAATGCCAACAAGCCTAACATGAGCCTAGTTTTAACAGTGGATTCGCACATGCGCACAAATTTTATTAGTTTTATATTCATAACCCAACTTATTTTGACCTGACTGCATAGTGGAGGTGAAATATTATATGACAATCCGTCCTTGAATATTTGTGTTCAATTCTGCAATTTTTTACAGAAATTTACGACGATCTCAATTTCCAGTCGAACTATTTCTTCCGCAGAAGATGAATGATTAGTCAGAAATCTCTAGTCATTATCAGGAAATATAATGGTGCAGATTTGGTATCTACATGTAAACATAGATGAGCAAATCCAAGATCAATCAATCAATCAAGAAGTTTCTTGAATAGTTTGAAAAAGTGTGGGAGAAGTCAGTAAAAGCGGGAACAAGGACATTGATTCTAATTCATACTGACAGAGAAAAATATGTGAATCGATATATATTCAATTCACAAAAGATACATACATTCACCATATGTTACTACATACATCTTATATTTCAAGATCTATAACATGTATCCTCTGCCAAAGGCTCGGGGAAAATGTTGATTGAATATTTTTGATGATACAATCGATTATATAACACATTTGATCCAGAAAACTAGTGCAGATTATAGTAAATGTTGTAGTATAATATTTTTTTATAGTTCGATTTTGAATTTTGTTATTGGTGATGATTTGATTGTCGAGGGAAAATGATTGCATATTTTCATTCCCAGATACAGTGGCCCCATGCAAGTTATATTATATTTATAATTTGGGGGAATATTGACTGATATCTGGTTGGATATGGATGTACAGCTTATCCAATCCATCTTGGCACAAACTCAGATACTTTTCCAGTTGCAGACTGGTAGTGTAGATCATGACGAAACAAATAATACCTTTGAAGAATTAATTTCAACACAGTGAACACATATAATAGGTGTTTTTTTTGTCTTAGTATACTTCACAGAGAATCCTGGGCATATGCGTTGTCAGTTCTGTGCCAAGATGGATTGGACAAGCTGTATGTTTGTGGGACGTGACATGGAGCCCCCATTCTTGTGAATAAGGAGTGAGTCATTGTATATGTCAAATTATACAATGTGAATATTCTGTGATTCGAGAAGTAAACTTGACATGAATTTTTACAGGATAATCCAAACATTTTTTGTGTTGCTCGTGTTCGTGTGATTGAGGCAGGATTCAACTCAACAGAAGGACCCCAAAATAATTCAATATCAAATTGCAGAAGTGAAGTATTATACCGTCCTTGCAACTTCCATATTCATATCAACTTTGATGAATCTGATGGCGAAAACAGATCTGCTCAACTTTTTGTTCAATTGTCAGACCAGGTGAGACTACAATCGATGGAGGGTCTTGAAATTTTGAAGTGCTTGACTCCTCATTTACCCTTATCTCAATATTTTGGTTTGCTTTATAAGGGTTCAATAACATACTCAATGTTTCACAAACAAACATCAGAAAAAGTGTATTTGCTGTGAACGAGTTCATAACACAATTCACTATTCTTTGTGACTGGTTAAGTAATGATTGAGTTTCAGAATCATGATAGATAGATAGATAGATAGATAGATGTATGATTATGCCGGTATAGGTTCCAAATAGAGAAGAGGATATGTTGGAAATTTTACAGACTATATCATAAATGAAAAATAACGTCGGGCCAAGTATGAAACCTTGTGGAACCCCCCTATGAACATCGGCCTGCTTGGAATAGAAATTTATTATATGATTGATTTCTATGGCTTCAATTCTCACCCGCAATCTTCTCTGTCCTAAATTAGTTTCAAACTATTCAAGGGAACGCCTCCTCTACCTCACACGAATATATTCAGATGGTTTTCTACTCAAGAAAACACATTGTTTAGAAATAATGTTGAATTCCTATCAGTTAATAGCATTACATTATTGAAATTTAGGTCTGCCGGTTGAATTATTCTAATTTGTTGTCTTGAGTCGTGAACAGTATACCATTCAAATAATGAATTATTTCCATTGCACTGTTCAATCATTATACTGCAAGAGAAGTGTAATGGAAAGTAAATATTGAAGGGCAGTGCATATTCAGCCTTCAAAACTATTATGACACCCTAAAAAATAATGGTCACTCAACCCCTGCAGAAGTTCATAACAAACAGTTGAGCAAATGTCGTGCAGCTATTAAGAATGTTTTTCTTATTTCGAAACAGAAATCCTAGCGCTGTACCATCTGGAACTCAGGAGCAAACCTACTCTTTTCTATTTCTTCACCACATATCACAATATGAAATGTCATGAAAGTTGATGAGAATTTTGAATTTGCTAATCTGATTATATCGCATAGAAAATGTTGTTACCATTAATTTCAGAAATTGTGTTGGTGGTTATACATTTCTACCACTGATACTGGATGTTGAAATGTGAGAAATTGTATGATATTGAAAAATAAAGCAAGTTATTTTTCTGAATAATAATATTTTTTGTAAAATTTTGTTTTTTTATAGGTACAAAAACTGCAAGGAATCTTTCCAATATCATAATTCTCACACAAAGTCATGAATATTAAAATGTAAATATATGAATTTTCACATTTATTACTACAATGATGTACGAACCAATAGGACTGTCCTTGTGCTGCATGTATGTGGTGGTTACAAAACTCCATGACTGTTGTGTAGACGCAACCTATCACTTTAATTTTATGCAGTACCAGAGGACCTTGAACTTGTATATTAGAAGTAGATAACTGAGAGTATGATTTGGTGTAGTACTACTTCTTGAGTCATTATTATTATGTCAAGGGGCATTTCACACAGCTTGCACACGAATTTTTTTAACATTTTGAGTGAAATTTCTAGATTACACCGTGGTTTTGCAGGATTACTGTGAATGGTGTATACTGGGAATTGGAATAAACAATAACGATGGGCAACGCAAAGTAGCAACGAAATCATCGAAAACCTTTGAAAGCTCTAAACAATAATTCGCATTATTTCTGTAATATTGATGTTGGGTAGCGTAATTCTTTTTTCGAAATCAATATTTTTCAAGTCTCTAGGGTGGATTGATGGTTGAGATACGCATTAGTGTATACCACTATAACGTCAATATCGTACTAATATCCATTTGGTATTAGTTAGTCACCAGCGAGAATGAGCCCGAGACGTCACGGTCCTAAAATTTTTGAATTCCATTAATTTATAATCTCGAATAATACGTAACTTACGAAGATGGTGCAAGCGTGTTTCGTCATTGATTTGAATTTTCTTTCTGATAAATGACAAAAAATCGTGGAACGGGGCAATTGTCTAAGCTGAGGCATATGAGTCCCAGCTGAAAATAGAGCCGATATTTGAAAATGGTCCCGAATTGATTTGAAGCCAACCTGTAAAAAACTCGCTCCCAGCCGGACGACCCAGTTTCAAATCCTGTAATTCGGAATCCACTTCAGGAACTTCAGGCGACAGGTATTCCCTCGCACAAGCTGTAGAATGACCCTATAAAGGGTTCCGTGAAAACCTAAAATAATTTTTTTAAAAACTTGCAAAAAGCAGCTGATTCCAGTGTTCAGTTACTATTTCATCAAGCCTGATTTTATTCTTTTCATATATAGGGATTACATATTGTAGGAAACGATGGACGTGCTGATTCATATTCAGAACTGTATAATAGTCGATCATCTGTTTTTTTGTGAAACCATTTCAATGGGCGATGATCCCTTCATATTTTTTTTTCTAATCAGTGCATGTTCAAAGAA
Organism: Zygogramma bicolorata; assembly: GCA_032362365.1. Taxonomy (NCBI): domain Eukaryota; kingdom Metazoa; phylum Arthropoda; class Insecta; order Coleoptera; family Chrysomelidae; genus Zygogramma; species Zygogramma bicolorata. The sequence goes on along the minus strand of JAVJAQ010004948.1, from coordinate 37,463 downwards.
ATACATTACAACGAAGAGTAGGACCTTATTATGCAGCTTTGGTTCAATGAGGCTCAGAAAAAGTTTTTTTTCGGAAAAAAAATCAATCCTCAATTCATTTTACATTTTTTTATAGTATGCGCGCTATTTTGAACATCATGAGACCGAAGGAAGAATCGCGACCTTCGACTAATAGTAAGCGTGACATGTTCACAAAACCGTTCAGAAAAGGTAACGAAGGGATGCTAGAACGATGTGTGTATCCATGATTCACGGCCTTTATTTAATGTTTTGAAGTATACGAACTGCTAGTACGTTACCAATGATAATTTTGAATATAATATAGTATCATCTCTCCGCATCTTTCTCCTCACAGAATACGTGTTGTGAACGTTAGAAACATTTTGAGAAGTATGGAGGCTTTCCGCTACAATTTTCTACGTTTTCCACAATTTCCACGTCGCTGCATCAACAGAAGGGCCCTTCGGAAGACGTCAAGACACCGAAAGACATTTCAAAGTGGATTTCTGGTAAGTCTCCCGATGTTCAATCCGCTCGTCCTTTTGTGCTTTTATTTATTATTGGAAATTTCACTTTTCGGAAAACGTCTGCTTTCATTCTCTCCAACCCAAGCTATCGTTCTGCCACATTTGGTCCTTCGAGCCGGACTTTTCAATTATATTTTCAACTTTTAATGAATATACTGTGAGCACGATTTTAGTTTTTTGCAACATAGTTGAGTGGGCCTCGAATATGCACAATAGCTTTCCAACATAATTGCTCCTATATTCAGAAGTCATTTTCCAACAAATTAATCAGATTCAGCCAATTGCAGGAGAAAATAGCATGAAAAATTAGGTTTTCAGCACATGCTTAGCAGTTTACTGCTGAGCCATATTTCACCTCAATGATTGAGGGAATGATCTGTCTTGAATATGCCTGTTGAACTTTTTCAGTATATTGAAAACACAATTATTTTTCGGAGAGAAGTTTTGAAGAAGGGATTTCTGACATTTCAAATCATTACCAAATCATTTCCAAATCATTTCCTTCCTTATCCAAATAGACTACCATTCTCAGTAGCAATAGGAATTCAATAAAATGTGTACCCCAACCGCTTCATGAAGCGAGCTTCATATCATTCACAAACAAATTTTTCAGTTCTTCGTGGAAATGCGAATGCTGTTCATCATTTTGTAGCTTCAACGATCGAAAACACAAATCCTTTTAGTAAGCAATCTGATACGTGATGGATTAGCTGATTGTTAACTGGAAGCCATCTGAGATGCTGATGAGATGTATTCATGAGTACTTGAATAATGATGAAGCCGTTTCAAACTATTTGCATCAATTCGGCGCCTGCAGATGTATTCTGCAAGATGGCGCATATGTTCAGAAAGGATTTGTGTACCACCATGCGAGAGTAATATGTCGAAATTAAAGTTTAACAACGTTTGCTTGGGATTGAATATTTAATGGAGGTGATGCGAAGCTTGAGTGGAAATGAGTATTTCATTCGTTTAGCTTTACGTTCCGAACACCTCTGATAACAGTGATGACGAGCCCCAGACAAAAATGGAATTAGTGGGGGCAAATGATAATTCAATCATGTGAATCGAAAGAGTCATTTCTGAAGTTTGAAACGGTTCAGTAGTTTTCCTCCGTCTTTTGGAGGATATTCCGTTTTAGTTTTCAAAAACTTTTCGCCAATTCATGACTGATAGTGGGGAACATATTTGAGATTACAGCTCTCACAAATGGCATGAGAAAAAATCAACATGTAGATCTTTTTGAAATGTCTCTCGGTCAATTTCTGAAGCAAACTCATCTGGAATACAGACATTCATTCCTCCAAAACTTTCTATTTCTTGTAGTTCGAAGTTGTACTAATGTAAATATCAACAATATCATTGACTACACTATCCTGTGCGGAATTCTAAATATTCTAATATACATGTATTCAGTATTCTTTCATTACGTTGTCTTCCAAAATGAATTATTTCCTCGAAAACTTTGCTCAGAATATCACTCCAGACTGACTTTTTTTGACAAACTTTCATTCTTGGTCAGATAAGCATATGGATACAGTATGTTTCATGGCATTCCTGAGGCTGTTTTCGAAATGAAAACCTCCCCTTCCCCCCCCCCCCCCCCAATGAGATCGGTCCTCAGTAAGTTGAACTCAGGGGTTATCTCAACACAAAACTCCGCTTCATTCACCTACTACAGAAGGTGATTTCACTTTCACCACAATATTTCGATAATTCGTTTCATCTTGACACCAAAAATTTGTCCCCGAAATTAATTGTAGACAGTTTCGAAACACTCGATATAACACATTCAATTGTTGTATTCGACCTCATTCGAATTCACAAATAATAACATTACCGTAACATAAATTTACTATCAATAATTCATCTCGACATTCAAGAAAATTTATATCTTGAGATAAATTTTACTACTGAGATAAGTGATGAAAATGTTATTTCAATTCTTTCAAGTAGTTGCATTGGGTCGGGTGTGGTGAAATGTTTTTTCTTTCTATTATATTCGGCCTCCTTCTGGGTGAGTTTAGTTTGACACATTGGCTAGACTGAATTGAACTGGACAATACTTGCTGAAAACCCATATCAAGCAGGATGAAGGAATTACTATCCTATACTACGATATTTAAACCATCGTAGGTTAGGTGAGGTTCGTCGTAACCCTCTGGGTTGTACCTCATAACTGAAGGTCTCCAGTTCAAGAATAATTTTATAATAAGGCATTTTGAAAAGAGAGGTTGAAAACTCTACTTCGTTGAAGGTTTGAAAATCAGCAGCAATACAAATTCCGAATATTCATTGAATGATCAGAACCAATCAAATAACTCGCCGTTGTTGAATATTTTTCTGTTCAATTAGTTGAATGTAGCCCATTCCCACCCTATGCGTGACATCGAACCTACGATGGGTTGAATATTATATTAAAGGTCAAGCAGGATAAAAAACACATTTTTTATCCTTGTTGGGGAAGCTATTGTATAACGAAACACGTGTCGCGTTTTTTTTTATGTCAGATCACTTTCATATAATATAGGTGAAATATTTAACACGCTGCCAATAGCACTCCAGATAATCTCCTACTGATGTTTTTGCAAGGTGAAAAAGCCGTCAGACAATCTCAACACTAGATGAAATGTCTCCGTTGCATTCGTAGTATCCTCCTCCATCAGCTATGATTTTTCAGCTAATCCCTTTTTTTTACTTTGTGTGACAAGCATATCGAGTCAAATATCAAATCGTATACCATCGAATAAACTCTCATTATACTATTGTTGAATTGGACTTTCATATTTCACACATTTCTCTCGAGGAATGAAAACAATTCTTCAATCGATTTACATTCAACTGATGAAATCATCACCTTGGTTGATTTTGATGTGTATAACATAACGCCTCTCGGCTTCAATTTCCTAACAAATCAAATAGAACAGGTCACTGATATCGCTGGTGATATGGAGGAATAGAAAAGCAACGGGTACTCCTGATTCCAAGGGTATTCTCCATTTTTATTGTTGTTTTCACTACCAATTTCAATCTCTATACCCGAAAATTCGACCTCAAAGTTGTATTGACAGATTGATTTCATGAGTACAGTCTAATTTCTCTCGTTGTTAACTTGAGATAACCTGATATTGAAGGAAATCGGATCATATTTTCATTTCATGACAAAGCTATAAAAAGATGATATTTCGATGATCCTTACGTTTTTTCTGAACATTATACTTTTTGTGAATAGTCCATGAAAAAAATAGGTGATGAGAGACTGAAAAGACAATTTGAGTTCAACATTATTCACAAAAGAAATACGGATATGAAGAAAGTTGGCTACAATCAAAAGGTTTTTGAAACCTTGTAATTCAACGCCAAGTAGCACTCAAATCGATTGAAAATCTCATCAGCATAACGAAAATTAATAGATTTCCCAGGTACCTTGTTGACTCTCAACTCATACTGTATTATTATTATTGAATTGACTATTATGGGGAATCCAACCCCAGGCAATACTACAGCAATATAAATCTTCCTAAAAAGTCATGCCTTGATGATGAAGTGCATGGAATATTTCAAATATCTAATCAGAAATCTGTGTTTTGAGAACAGCTATTGTTTATACCCTTGTTTCGTAAGTCAACTGTTTTCCCATTTTGAATAAGTGGTATTGATCTGTTTTCTCTTAAATATTGTAGTTTGAAGATGGAAACCGCATGTTCATTCCATTTACTAAGAAAAAAGACAAGTGTGAAAAAAAATTGAGTCGAATGGATGTGCAAGAGGTTTCAGTTGAACTTGTTTATAGAAATTCATAACGGAGACTAATGAAGAAGTATTTGGGTAACGGAGTCATAATGAAGAAATTGCATAATATGTGAAGGAAATAATTCACAAAGTCGAGAGTCTCTAGCCCAAGATATTGTTAGTTGAAAAGGTTTTTTGTTCACTTCGAACACATGAATTGAAATCGTGAATAAGCTTTTTGCATCACATCAGTACGGTCGTACTGCCTGTTCATTCTGAATTTCGTTTCGATGGCAATGGTATATGTAATATATTCAATTCTCGAGACACATAATGCCAGTGTGGTGAAACAGAATATCCTGCAATTAGTACCAGAGATTGAGACGAACTGGCCGATACTTTATGAAAATTCATGTGATAAAAAAAATATCTCAGTGTCCATATCTCATTTACAATGAGTTTACAAAACCGGACACGTGTTTCGTATAATATCTTCCTCGAGCAGATTGAAAAAAATATTGTTATGAAGCGAAGCACGTGTCGCAGTTTCGTTAACTGTGATATTTTTTGTTGAATAATCTCTATATAAAGAGTCATTGAAATTCAATAACGTTGAGAAATACTGGAATACAAATTTGTCTTGAAATTCCAGAATTACATTTCTGATACGATATATTTAAGCAGTACCTTTAGTAATATTGATACTCTCAATGCATGGAGTATGCACTAGAATGCAGTGTGTGCAAGAAATAAAAAAAAGTTTTAATAACTAGAAAGGGAAAATGATTGCGAAAAAATTCTCAAAGTGGAACAAGTTAACTATTGATTTAAGATTCGCATATTTTGACGTTATTTGTGACATCATGACTGTTCCGGATATGAAATCATCGGCATTTTCTCGAAATAACTACCTCTTTTATCAACAAAAACAATCGAATGAATTATCATTTTGCACAAAATACATGAAATTATGTTATGATACATGAGAAGGGTTTCTGAGATGATAAATGTTGATGATGTAATTTGTTTTATTTCATTTATTGAACAACTGATTAATCAGGTGCAGTCACATCTTTCCTTGCTTTCCAATGGCCCCTTTCACCTCTTCTTGAAAATTTTCAACAGTCAATTAGTGAGTTTGCTCCGCCAACTGAGTGAAATAAATTATTTTTTAATAACAACATTCTTTATCTCGAAAATGTTCACATTTTGTAAACGTTGTGTGCAGGAAAATTATAGTCTCTATCTCTATCAGATGTAATGTCAAAATTTGAGGTCGCTACTTGAAAAAAAATGGCAATTAGGTAATATTCGGAAGTCAAGATTTCATCAATTCGAATTGAACGTAGAAAAAAGCTGTGAAAAATATAATAATAATGAATGAAATAAAACAATTTTTTTTTTCAAAGGGGCAACAAGAGAAAGTGCAGTGACAATCCTGAATGGAATTTTCCACCGCGACAACGTTATTACATAACCAAGGTTAACTAATTATTGAATACAATTCATGTGTGACATAATCGATTTGAAGTAACTAACAAACGCGCAGAAAGTAGCAGCGCCCGACTACCACAGGCATTAATGCCCGGTGAGGGTCGCCACCACTACAGAAAATAAATAGAACAGTATAAATATATGATTATGATCGTAACACACTCTAACTAGCAGAGCCCAACTACCACAGACACTTTCGTCCGGCGAGGGTGTCCATCAATGAACCAGCAGAGCCCAACTACCACAGACACTCTTGTCCGGCGAGGGTTGCTATCAATGAACCAGCAGAGCCCAACTACCACAGACACTCTTGCCCGGCGAGGGTTGCTAGGAATAAATCAGCAGAGCCCAACTACCACAGACACTTTTGTCCGGCGAGGGTTGCCTCAAAATAATAATATGATTAATCATAATACATGTCAAGCATTCAGATCGGCTAAGGGCTCTGAAGATATCACTTGGCTATTTCTTATGATGTGATTGCTTGCATTGTATGTCGATCAGCACATATTTCTCACCTATATCCAAATATCCAAAACTCCCCACTATGACAATAGCCGCAAAACAGATCACGAACACTTATTTTCCCGTTACCACAATCGCGGAACTATTCACAACAACAACTCAAAAACTCAATATTTCACAACACTTATTTTCCCAACCCACTTGGCCAAAAGCCTTCCAACAACTGATTTCTCTCCTCAAAATAATACATAAGTCATTTCAGTCCTATTCGTCATTGATTTGATATTACATTCCAAATGAATCAGACGCACAGTAAGTAATGGTTACATAACTAGGATATATTCCTGAATATGTGTTTTGGGTGAGTCTCAGTTTTAAATATTATACAAGTTTTCCTAAAGTAATTCCATATTAACTAAATAAACAAAAATAATGCCAACACCATTCCTCGTCTCTACACTTGAGAAAAATACCTAATTCATCCTGGTTACTCATTCTCTCAGCAATGACACCGATATGCAGGGCGCTGTGAGTCTTTTGCCCTATTATTTCACAGTCGGCCATCCTGTTCTTGCCTCGCCTCGAGGCTAGGAATGCCCCCATCAATTTCAGGGTCGGACAGTACTACGTCCCCATCACCTCCGCTTTCGGAATTGGTATCGTCTGATAACCCACCTGGATTTATCCAAGGCCTCATGTGGTCAGCGGCAATGATATTTTCATATTTTGCTTCTGAATTGCTGCGATGTGAAAGCAGACCTCCTATCAGATATGATGGTGTTAGAATTCCCAAAATACTTCTCTATCTCCTTGATGAAGTCAACTACCAGCCTGGCTTTAGTTGTGCGTACAGCCTTCAAAAATGCGAACTTGGTGAAGGCGTCTATGACCACAACTATGTACGCATTCCCCTTTCGAGACTTAGGAAAGGGTCCTAAGTGATCAATGTGAACGACATTCATGGGGAGGGGTTTTGGATCTGGTAAGTGTAGGAATCCCTTTTTTTTCCCAGCGGGCTTCTTATTATAGAGGCAAGGGATGCAGCAGGATATATACTTTTCTACATAGTCCCTCATCCTTGGAAACCAGTAATGTTCGCAAGCCGATATAACGTTTTCTCCGTGGCGAAATGGCCAGAGTCATCATGAGCAGCCCTCACAACTTGCTGCCTCATTCCTCTAGGAACTACCCATTGGATCCCTCTTGCGGTTATTGTATAAACCCTTCCATTTCTCAACGCATAATTTTGTATATCTCTCGCTCACTTTCGGATGTTGGGGGCCTACTCAGGGTGTCTTTGATCTTCCTTATTTTTTCGTCCGTGAGTTGTCCCGAGAAAACCCAATCAGCTTGTTTTACTCGAAGAATTGTTTCTGGTGGGACGTGCTCAAATTTGGATGGATTTCTGCTGAGTGCATCCACGTGCTCCATCCTATCCCCTGGTCTATATCTCATTGTGAAATTGTATTCTTGGAGTTCCAACCACCACCTGGCTATGCTTGGTATCAACTCTTTTCTTCTCGCTAGTTGCCTTGAGAGCATTGCAGTCGATTGTTATTGTGAACTCAATACCTAGCAGACTCGAAATTTTTGAATGCTCTCAACGACTGCTAAGGTCTCCAGCTCATAGGAGTGGTAGTTTTCTTCACATCCCTTCGTTTGTCTACTGAAATAACTTACGGGGTGCAATCGTTTGTCATCCTGATACTGAAGTAATATTCCGGCAACACCGCGCTTGCTAGCATCCGTGTGTAACTCTGTTTTCGAGGTTGGATTATACAGCGATAACATCGGTCCATTCATCAACCTCAATCGCAAGGTCTCAAAAGCAGTCGATTCCTCATCGGTCCACTTTCACTGCACGATCTTCCTAGTCAGGTTTGTGAGCGGTTTCGCGATAATGGCGTAGTCCTGCACGAAATGCCTGAAATAGCCTGTGAGTCCTAAGAATTGCCTGATCTGGTGAACGGTTCTTGGCGTTGGGAACTCGTTTATTGCCTTTGTTTTGACTTGATTGGGTTTAACTGTCCCTTGTGATATTTCATACCCAAGATAAGTCACTGACGTCATTAGGAAAGAACATTTTCTCGGGATCAGCGTGAGACCCTCTTGTATCAGTAGATTCAGAATCATTTCCAGATTCTTCAACCCGTCTCCAACTGTTTTTGAATATATCAGTATGTCATCCAGATATATGGCGGCGAGATGTTGGGCTGGTTTCATTACCTTATTCATCAGCCTTTGAAATACGCTCGGAGCATTTGTGAGTCAGAAGGGCATCCTATTGAATTCATACTGGCCACCGGAAGTGACGAAAGCAGTGAATTGCTTAGAATTTTCTTCTAGCGGTATTTGATAATACCCGGATCTCTAGTCCAAACTGGTGAAGAAGGCGTTACCTTGAAGCCTATTCAACTGGTCATCTATACGCGGAAGAGGGTAATGATCTTTGATAGTGTTGGAATTGGGCTTCCGGTAATCAATACATAGACGGGGTTCTCCATTTTTCTTCCTCGCCAGTAAAACAGGAGAGGCATACGGCGAGTCGGACTCCCTGATAATTTCACCATGCAACAATTCACCAATCATGTCCTTAACGATTTCTTGCTCCTTCTCCGCCATTCTGTATGGTGTGTAAGTAATGGGACTTTCATTATGTAATCGTATAGCCATTTCGGCTGATTTAGTACACCCCAAATCCTTCAAATCGTTGGAGAAACAGCTAGCATATTTCTGTAGCAATAACTCGAGTTGTTTCCTCTGAGTAGATGAGATGGGTCCAACCGTCAATTCTTCGAGGCTCGGTGGTGTCGTCTCACTTGATGAAATCCGCAATACGTTTTCTGAGGGGCGATCTTTCTCCACCTCACACCGCCTCCCTCTCACGATGAGTTTGGAGCCCCACTCTTGGTTGCTGTTTCCAAATTTGAAATGTGATTGACAGGGACCACCGTTGCTTTCTTCGTCCAAAGCTCTATTTTATCAGATATTCCCCTATTCAAATCCTGCGAGTTGTGTTCTCTCCTACTAAAACTCAGATTCTGATCGTCCTTGTGAAGTACAACTGACTTGTGCTCTGTGAATGGGTGGCCAATTAAAATAGGTATATCCTGAGCAGAATCAGACACAACGTTGATTTCAGTATCCACTTCGACTTCATCTACTTTGAGTGAACACATCACTGTTCCCAATGTGTTTATTTTATTTCCTCCATAACCCTGAAGAACGATTTGTTTTCGGGTATCGCTCTCTAATGACAGTCTTTCCGCCTCACTTAGAGTCATAACATTGCATGAGCTACCCAGATCAATGAAAGCTTTCGAAGGCTAGTTGTTGACTAAAACGGTTTTGAAATATTTACTGTTGGCGCTAGATGTTTCAGCATCTAGTCATGCTATCTTGGTTGTTTGTGTAGCTGGTTTACTCCTGGCGAAGCACTTCTCTTCGGTGTGACCTGCTCGTTTGCAGAAGTTGCAAATGAGTTGATAGGGATTCTTCCTACCACTGTTATTAGATCGACACTCTGTACTGATGTGACCAATCTTTCCACATGTGAAGCATTTCCGCTCTACTCTTTGCTGGTGCTTATTTTTTCGTTTCGCATGAAAATTGCTATTATTCCGGCTGACGTGGGCACCTTTTCGATCGAATACTGACGACTCTCTCGACAGGCTGGTTGCAACTGTACTTAAATATCCATAAAGTGCATCAGGGTTCCCATAGCCACCGGCTCGTGCAGCTGCCTTGATGTTGTCATCGTTCAACCCACCTATTATACAAGAAACGGCGTTAGACCCTTCAATACTGCATACTTGTAAGAGAGCCAGTTTTCCGAAGAAATATTTGGTGTAGCTCTCATGCGGAAGTTTTTTCCTTGCCATAATTTCGTCTAGTAGGTTATAGTAGTCCCTACTTGGTGGGAAAGCATTCGCCAGCTCTTTCTTCCATTCAATCCACGTATACTTCACACTTGGGAGGCTTCGATATCACGTTTCAGCGAACCCTTTCAACTTGCTGAGAGAATGGTAAATGGTGGCTGTCTCGGACCAATGGTATATTTCCTTCAATTCATCAATTTTTGCCAGCCAAGAATGACGGTAATCTTCCGGATAGAAATCTGGGATGGCATTACCCCTGATAGAGTCATTAGACTGGGAGGTAGAAGGCAAAGCTTTCAAGAAATCTATCATAACAGTACTTAGCCGATCGAATGAACTACTTCGAGGAGGTGTATCACTCTGGGGCTGCGACCGTTGGCGCTTCCTTCGTGGCGGAGTTTCATGATCAGAAGAACTCGAACTCGACGAATACGTTTCTCGGCGAAACCTCTTCCTAGAATCACTACTCCCATCTTGCAGACAACCAAATACCTATAGAGAACGAATCGAAACGACAATACAGGAATCCACACAATTCCTTCGTTTCCGTTCGGAATCGTATTACTTCCTCTTGCGTGGCTTTATCCCACTTCTGATATGTGAAAAATATAATAATAATGAATGAAATAAAACAATTTTTTTTTCAACTGCTTTTATTACAAAGGGGCAACAAGAGAAAGTGCAGTGACAATCCTGAATGGAATTTTCCACCGCGACAACGTTATTACATAACCAAGGTTAACTAATTATTGAATACAATTCATGTGTGACATAATCGATTTGAAGTAACTAACAAACGCGCAGAAAATAGCAGCGCCCGACTACCACAGGCATTAATGCCCGGTGAGGGTCGCCACCACTACAGAAAATAAATAGAACAGTATAAATATATGATTATGATCGTAACACACTCTAACTAGCAGAGCCCAACTACCACAGACACTTTCGTCCGGCGAGGGTTGCCATCAATGAACCAGCAGAGCCCAACTACCACAGACACTCTTGCCCGGCGAGGGTTGCTAGGAATAAATCAGCAGAGCCCAACTACCACAGACACTTTTGTCCGGCGAGGGTTGCCTCAAAATAATAATATGATTAATCATAATACATGTCAAGCATTCAGATCGGCTAAGGGCTCAGAAGATATCACTTGGCTATTTCTTATGATGTGATTGCTTGCATTGTATGTCGATCAGCACATATTTCTCACCTATATCCAAATATCCAAAACTCCCCACTATGACAATAGCCGCAAAACAGATCACGAACACTTATTTTCCCGTTACCACAATCGCGGAACTATTCACAACAACAACTCAAAAACTCAATATTTCACAACACTTATTTTCCCAACCTACTTGGCCAAAAGCCTTCCAACAACTGATTTCTCTCCTCAAAATAATACATAAGTCATATCAGTCCTATTCGTCATTGATTTGATATCACATTCCAAATGAATCAGACGCACAGTCAGTAATGGTTACATAACTAGGATATATTCCTGAATATGTGTTTTGGGTGAGTCTCAGTTTTAAATATTATACAAGTTTTCCTAAAGTTATTCCTAATTAACTAAATAAACAAAAATAATGCCTACACCATTTCTCGTCTCTACACTTGAGAAAAATACCTAATTCATCCTGGTTACTCATTCTCTCAGCAATGACACCGATATGCAGGGCGCTGTGAGTCTTTTGCCCTATCATTTCACAAAGCCAATCTAGAAAGAAGAGGTTTTTCTTTCTCACCTCATGTTCACGCCTATATTTGACAAAAGCAGTCAAATCATGTTGTCGTTTTTTTTGTGTATTTTTTGAATGAAATTGATGTTATTTGATTATATCATTCATTCATTTGTAGTATATTCGATTCGATGAGAGCACAATATCTGATTTCTGACTGTTCCATATTTTTGTCAGAGTCTGAGATTGATTTCTGCCTTTCAATAGGGTATTTAAATATTTGTTTCTCTTGGTATATATTTCTCAACGTTGTTTCCTCTGTCAAAACAATATATTTCTATTATTTTCAATATTATTTTCTTCGTTCTCATGTATGATTTTTTCTGAAATACCAACGAGGTCATCGAACAACATGTGAAAATTTCACAGGCAATCAATTCTCCAATCGAGGTGAATTGAAAAGAATCGCCGGAGCGAGTTTTTTATCATCCGATCAAAATGACCTGCTATGTATTTACTCCTAAAGATTCATATAATCTGAGAATAAGTTGCGTTTCATGAAAGTTGAATCATTCACTCAATGAATCTGTTTTGATCTAGGGACTATTGACAACGTTTCGACCAAAGAAATTCGTCCAGGAACACGAATTGTGGGAGGACAAGATGCCAATATAGCTGACTATCCATACCAAGTGTCAATCAGCACCCAAGGGCTCCATTTTTGCGGTGGTTCTCTCATTTCTGATACTTGGGTTCTCACCAGTGCCCACTGTATGATTGAGTAAGTTTGAGATCCAATAAAAATGAGTTGCAATGATAAGACGGTAAACAGAATTTACACCAAAATCAATGATATTCTTCATCCCGGGTCAGGAGTCATATCAATTCATTATTTATCTTCTTTCATTCATAAATCCATTTCTGATTTCTGTCGGGGGTGAAATTCACATTGGGAAAAGATCGAAGAAGACTTTCGTTTTGCGACTGGTCAACCGTGACAGCTTGGCTGTATGAAATTTTGGCAAAGGTATTAGAATACATCAAATCGCCAATTTTTATTTTTTTTTGAAAATCGCCAAAAACGGCCTACAATCGATTTTTTCATGTGAAAAACTGAAATGATAGCCAAAAAACTAATAATTTCTGAGTTGAAAGAAATCTCATTGTTTTGTTGCTTTAGTCACGAAATTTCGAACGAAATACAAGTATTCACACTTTTTTTGATTGAACACATCATAATTGAGCATATTTCATTTCCAAATATCCAAAATATCCATTGAAAATATCAAAATTCACAACTGACTCTGACAACAGTGACTGTCATAGTGACAACATTTTACCGATAACGCATATAAAGCAAAGTTGCCAAACTATTAATTAGGACAATGTCGAATTCGAATTGCCATCAAAACCTAAACTGACCTAGCATCATTTGAACCACGTTTGATTATTGAGATAAATCAAAATCAAACCTAACTGACCTAGCAACACTTGAATAACATCTAATTATTGAGATAAATGAAAGTCAAACCTAACTAACCTAGCATCACTCGAATAACGTCTGATTATTAAGATGAATCAAAATCAAACCTAACTGACCTAGCAACACTCGAATAACATCTAATTATTGAGATAAATGAAAGTCAAACCTAACTAACCTAGCATCACTTGAATAACGTCTGATTATCGAGAAATATTTATGAAGGGGACCAAATGCAATTATGGTGCAAATCAAAGATTTTCAATAGTAAACATTTTTCGAATTTTTCTTGAGAATTGAATATTATACCATATCGAAAAACCAGCACCTACAGAATATTTCGGAAATCTCGGTGGTGCATCATAATAGTCATCTATAACAGTTGTCGATTATTTTCAACAACCAAGATAATTTTATCATCTCCTATATTATATAAAATAAGTATATAAAAATATATTGAAATTGAATATAATTGAGCAAAATAAAACTGATTATGATCCAAAATGTGCAATCATGCGAAAGAATAAGTCAAACCTAACTCAACACACAATCTATACTTAACGAAATGTTATTAAACTACTTCTACAACATCAATAATAGCCGCTTCCATCTTCTTCCATTAAGTCTAAATCTTCAATCGTAGCAGCCGAATGCAAAGAAACATCCTCATAAAATAATTCATCTTCATAAAAAATATACTTACCATGAATGAAAACGCGTGTGGTCCGAGAGATTTTGTGCTGCAGAAAAAGAAGGCAGAACATGTCCATTTTCGAACTTGAAAGGATCATAACTTGCACTTGTATACCATTCGAATATAAAATAGATTATTTTGGAATTGTGGCGACATCGTACCAGTTATCTCTATGCAGTTGTCAAATGACTGAAATTTCATGAATGGTGGATCAGGTTGATGTCAACTTTTTGACTAGAAGTAATTAAATTCTAGTAATGATTTCAAACTGTATGAGCTGTAATATGTACAAAAACATCATATTTATTCAAGAATAGTATATGTAGATATGATTTCATGAATGTATTGGTAAGTACAAGGATGATATAACAGTGAATTCAAGGTTTTTTTTGTAACCTCCGCACATTAATTTCCATTGAAAATTTCATGTTTTCCATTCCATTCCATTCAAGGTACTCTGAAGTTCCCCTGTGATCGAGCCTGCGATTTTCATCAGAATCTGAGATTTGACGTGTTCTACACCTCAACTGAATTTTTTTTCATAGATACTCATCGCTTGTGATTGGAGTTTGTCTTTGGTGAAATAAAGTACTTTTAAAGTTGATCGAATTGAGGTTATATTTGGCTTGAAAACAATAAAAAAAATTATCAACCGTTACCAATCGAAAGTTTTTATTCAAGATATAACATGAAAAACTGTAAAAGACTGTTCCAAATACTAGCAATTATTCATGAATGAGAGAAATGAATCCGTTTTGAATCACATAATCATGAATCTGTTTAGTTTCCTACCATCCCTAAAAATTATTTTGAAAAGTGAGGAGGGAAGTGAATCGACAATGAGTGACATTGATTTCTTCTTCCATTGTCTATAGTTCACTCTACTGAAATCTGTTCGAAAAATTATAAAATCCAAATAATGTCAACGCGAACAATAATGCACAAATAACAATCAAAATCCAGTTTTCAATCCATTCGACATATAAAATAAGAAAATAGCGAAAAATTTCGAATAAATTGAAACAAGGAACTGAAATTTGATCTAGAAAATTTCAATGGATCTTCATATAAGAATGAAGTCCAGTAAATGAAAATGATCAGAAAAGTGAATCAACAGAAATTTATATTGAAATCATGACATGATATTTGACATTCAGTCAAAATATTATATATCCAACGAAATCAAAGATAAAATATGAAAAATGGTTGAAACCATTTCACATATTGAGCGTAATAACATTTCAATAACTGGTATTAGAAATCGCTTTCGGTTAATGACTATGCTTTTCGATAAATTTCACACATTTGAAATTCATATATTTTGATTCTTCCATTGACTGTGCATTTCAATATCCTTTCGACCAAATGTGTTTTCCGACAGTCTGCAATAGAGAAAATTATAAAGGCAATGGAAGATCGAACCAATGCCACTCGGTAAGGAGCATTATCAACCACATGGAATTCATGACTGTTGACACAAATCACGATTTCCATTGGACGAATATCAATGAAGGCCATCACTTCGATCTTCATCGTCTTTTGAGTCATTCATGTATAAGCAATTCACCTAAATCACTGAAATTATTTTCATTGAAAATTTTCAACTATTTACTTCTGTTAGTAAATGAGAATTTTTTCAAATGAAAAAGCATCGTCTACAATAACAAAAAACATTCCTCAGCATGATTTGTATTTGGAACTGATCCTATCGTAACTGATATTTTTCAATTTCAGCCTCGCAGCTGCGGACCTAACAGTCCTTGCGAATTCGTCACACATCAATAGAGGAGTGAAAAGATCGGTAAAAAAAATAATTTCCCATGAGAATTTCTCCTATAGAGTCGGAGACAGTGATATCGCTCTCATTCAACTTTCCTTCCCTCTCAAATGCCATAATTGTAAACCAATAGCATTGGCAAGAGAAGAACCCAAACTGGGCGACACGGTCGTAGTAACAGGATGGGGAACAGTAAGTGAAACGGATTTCAGTGACGGGTCCGAAATCCTTCAGTACGTAGAAATTCCATTCGTTGACAGAGCTGTGTGCGAAGAAATGTATGAAGGCACTGATAATATAATAACGGAAAATATGTTCTGCGCACTATATCCTGGAGGTGGCAAGGACCCTTGTATTGGAGACTCAGGAGGCCCAGCTGTGATAAATGGTGTTCAATTTGGAGTGGTTTCTTGGGGTATAGGTTGCGCTCGAGCAGAGTTTCCTGGGGTGTATACCGATGTTTCAAAATTCTTGGGATGGATTAAAAAACATAGTGGCGTATAAATATTAACTACGGAGTTGGCTGTTGAACCTTATTTTGAATTTTTCAATTCCAAATCAGATATTCAATACAATTATGATGTTTTTTTTTGTCTCCGCACCCAAGTTTTATGACCTATATTTGGTTCATCGAAGTTAATGTGGGTTATTTTCACATAATTCATATTTCTTCCATGGATAAAATTTTGCTTTGGATAAATACCCCTTGTTATGCACGTTCCTTAACGCAGCAAACAAGTACCTCGACTAGCATGTATTCAGTGGAGAAGGGAGTGGGTGATCAGTTAATATAAAAGAAAAAGGGGATAACTATTATCAAATTTATTCAAACTAGGAATGAATTCGGTTATTCCAGCGATAGTTCTATTGACAATGATAACGGTGGGGGGAAATAGGGTGACCGTCGAGCGAAGAGGTTCGTAAATCGAAATGAAAGTGAATAACGCTCGACTTCAGTCGTGATAGCCACAACCGCAGTGAAAGTGAATAACGCTCTACTCTAGTTATGATAGCCACAACCGAAGTAAACGTGAATAACCCTCTACACTATTTATGGTAGCCACAACCGCAGTGAAAGCGGATAACGCTCTACTCCAGCCGTGGTAGCCACAACCGAAGCAAAAGTGAATAACACTCTACTCTAGCTATGGTAGCCACAACCGAAGTGAAAGCGAATAACACTCCACTCTAGCTGTGATAACCACAACCACAAAACAAAATATTTCTGGTTGATGACAGTTGTCAGTGCTCGGTGACAGATGACACTAGAACTAAACCTTTGATTGCTTTGTTATGACAAATTCAACTAGGTTAAGTGAAATAATGATAAGAGCTAGAAACTATGATTAATGCTTAACAAAAAAAAAAAGAATATCAAATTATTAATGATGACCTTTCAAATTACTGGTAGTCGCCCTAGATATTTTTAGGACACAATACGGTCGTCGCTTTTCCTAACCCTTTTAGTATATATACTGAAAGTGCACAATTCCCAAAAGGTACGTTTTTCCTTTTTTTAAGAATTTTCTCTCGATATAATTAAGTTTGAAACTTATTTTAGGTAGGAAATACACAGGTATTGGCCGATTCGGCTCACGAAATGCTTCAAATAGAAAAATAAATAAATAAACTGAATGTCCGCCAAGAATCAGACAAAATATAGGTATTCAGATGAGAAAAAGGGGCTTATCTGTTCATCCAGATCCAGTAGTCTGTTGAGCTACAGTGGCATCACAACAAGAAGCGACTAGTAGTCTGTCACCGTACACCGCAGGATTCTTGCAGCAAGTCAGCAGATGAGCTTGGCGAAGAGAGATCCAGGAATTCAGGCTACGCAATCCTGCCCTGAGCTCAACTGATGGGGTTGGGTACCAGAATTATATTGGACGGCCTACTAATCTTCGTGACTCCCAGAGACAGCAACTCGAACCCAAAGATGAATCTAGGTTATGTTGGCCCGAGAACCAAAAATAACTGAATAATTGGAGGAAAAGTAAGAGGCCTGAAAATAATATTCGATATTGATGCTTCCTATCTCCCTTCTCAAACATAGAAGACATACCTTTGATGTTGGGTGGCCTCGAAGTGAATAAGTCGAATGAATGATGAGATATTCGAAATTCAAAAATAATATCCACAACGAATGTGATTTGGTCAAGTTACCCAAATTATCTAAGTTTTAGAAATTTCGAAAGCTTCTCAAAGAATAAATCCGCTAAAAATGCGTTAAATGAAAATCCAACCACATGGAGGAGAAGATCACTTTTTTTTCTTAAATGGAATGTTCGACTGTTCTATTCCTTTTTTTTTGTGTCCCAACAAGGATGCCAAAATTGCCAAAGTAAGGAAAATTGTCAATCATGGAATTCAAAGAGATGATGGAAGCAGAAAATAAACAACATAACCCTTGATTTGTGCCTATGACAGATGAAGGTTATACTTTGAAGATAATTCGATAGATTTGTTTACTAATAATCACTTTATTTCAGGGATCTCGGTGTATCACTGAAAGAGAAGCTCAATATATGCTTGAAAAGTGAGTGGAGAAGACCAAGCTGAGAAGGATACCTTGCTGCTGCGGAAGGAAAACAAATCTGAGACAATCATTAAATATAACAGTAGGTTCTTGTTCGAAAGATGACTGTCGTAGGTGCTTCATTTCATGCAGGATGTACAGAGGGCTTCAATAAAGTTGCATCAAGTTCATGTGAGTTATTTTATTTCTTGTTTGAGTTTGAAGTGAATCACTGGTATTGAACGAATTGGAATTTGAACCGTAACAACACCCCCCTTTCCCAAAAGAAAGTTTCGAAGAAACTTTCCTCGGAGGAAAGCCCCATCAGGGTATTCGACAAGGTTCCTAACGAACAAAACTTGATAGGACATTCACATCAATCATACCAATATACAACATTCTTCATAATAGAATGGGAGGCTCAAAATGCATGGTGACAAACCACCTCATGTTTGTCGTCTCAGCAAACCTTAAATACATCCTTCGTAGGAGGATGGGAGGCTTAACATGCATGGTGACAAACCACCTCACGTTTGTCGTCTCAGCAAACCTTAAATACATCCTTCGTAGGAGGATGGGAGGCTTAACATGCATGGTGACAAACCACCTCAAGGTTGTCGTCTCAGCAAACCTTAAATACATCCTTCGTAGGAAGATGGGAGGCTTAACATGCATGGTGACAAACCACCTCAAGTTTGTCGTCTCAGCAAACCATAAATACATCCTTCGTAGGAGGATGGGAGGTTGAAAACCCCGATAGCCAACCACCTCCAAGTTGCTACCGTACTCACACCCAGATCCCTGTGGAGTGGACTCAACCCATCGAATCCATCTCGATGCCGAAACCCCGAACGAGCATCCGTAGGAATCAAATGCGGCAATTCCGTTCGCAAAACTAAACTACCAAAACTTGAAGGCTTGTATTTTATCCACATTTGTATTTCAAAGGAACCAGCCCGGGATTCCAACAGCCAAACACACTCGCCAAGCCAAACCCACCACAAGGATCGTCCAGCATTAAGGGAGCTGCCATCCCAAAAAAAAAACTTTATATTCACCTACCCACGGACATTGTTAAAAAAAAAAAAAAGGAAAGCTACATCTGATCTTCGGGTGGATGCGCTTTGATGTCCTTAGCATTCCATATCCCAACGGATTTATGATTTTCGTCCTCCAACTCATAGCTCCAGGGAGAAACTATTTTGATTATCCGGAATGGTCCTGTAAACTTGTTCGAGAATTTTGCAGTAAATTGTTTGGACGAGTCTGAGAGGACATAGTTGCGTTTCCAAACGTATTGATTTATTTCAAACTTTTCATTTCGATGCCGCAAGTTGTATGGTATACGACTCTTGTTGTAAGCATTTAGAAGTCTGTTCTGAACATCCTTGAAGAGGCGTTCAAGAGCATTTTTACGTTCGGCCTCATCCAAATCAATAGGATCCACCACCTTCCTCTTACCATCCAAATTCACTTCTCTCCCAAAATTAATCAAATTAGGTGTTACTCCAGTCACTTCATGCCTTGCCGATCGAATCGCGGAGGCTACTTTTCCCAAATATTTTTCCCACTGCTTGTGATTTTCTGAAATGTAGGCTGTCAGCATGGTCTTTATTACTCTATGGACTCGTTCCACGGGGTTCGCCTGAGGGTGGTAGTTTGCCGTGTACCCAATATCAATGTTGTAAGTTTGCATAGTACTTCGGAACAAGCCACTATGGAAAACTTTACCATTATCCACTATGATTTTCCTAGGTGCACCATACACCAGAATCACATGATCTTCCAGCCATTTGATCACATTCACTGCCGTGGCAGTGCGAAGTGGGAACAGCAAGATATATTTGGAAAAACAATCCAGAACAGACAAAATGAAGCAAAATCCAGAGGACGATCTGGGAAGTGGACCAACCATGTCTACACTAACCAATTCCCATGGTCGACTTGTAGTAACTTGGGCTGACAACATCTGACCAATCGGTGCTTTTTGCTCCGGTTTTGTTTTAATGCAGGTTAGACATCTTCGGATGTATTTTGCTACATCTGCGCGAAGCTTGGGCCAGTAATATGTTCGAGAAATCCGTGCAACAGTTTTGGAAACGCCCATATGACCGCATGTGGGGGGGTCATGATGATCTCGAATGATCTTCAGCCTCTGATCCTTTGGTACTACAACCAACCATTCGTTCCCACATAGAGTGGAATACCGGACACTCGTCAAACGGAAAAGTTTTCCTTCGTTTATTCTCCATAAAGGATATTTGGTGGGAGACTTCATAACACTGTCGTACATTCTAGAATACCATTTATCAGATGAATTAGCCTGATCTACTTCTACCTGGTCATCCATGAGATCGATCACAGGTACAGCCCGCGAGAGTGCATCTGGCACAAGATGTTCTTTTCCCTTTCTATGTACCACCTCGAAATCGTATTGTTGCATCCTGAGTGCCCATCTGGCGATACGTCCAACAGGTTCCTTCATATTGAAGAGCCACTTGAGTGACCAGCAATCCGTGATAACTGTAAATTTAGTACCTTCTAAATAAGGCCGGAGTTTTTCCACAGCGAACAGAACAGCTAGACATTCCTTTTCTGTCGCGGAATATTTTCTCTCGTTCTTAGTGAGAGATCTGCTCAAGTAGCAAATAACTTTTTCCCCCTCGGGATGATTTTGGGAAAGCACTGCGCCAAGGCCGTAGTCTGAGGCATCCGTCTCTACTGTGAAGGGTAAATCAAAATTTGGACAGGTTAAAATTGGGGCAGATACCAGGTTCTGCTTGATTTTATTGAGAGCGTCGTCACATTCTTTGTCCCAAATGAAAGGTTTATTTTTCTGGGTCAATCTTGTCAAAGGCGACACGATGGTGGAGAAAGATGGAATAAACCGTCGATACCATGAGGCGAGACCCACGATCCTCCTCACCTCAGATACATTTTTCGGAGGTGGAATTCGTAAAATGGCATCAACTTTCTCTGGGTCCACCAGAAGTCCAGAAGAATTCACCACGTATCCCAGATATCTCAACTCAGACCGACAAAACAAACACTTTTCCATATTCAGAGTCAAGCCAGCTTGAATCAGCTTATTCATGATTTCTCTCAAGACTTTGAGGTGTGAATCGAAATCAGGGGTGCAAATAATTAAGTCGTCCAAGTATACAAATACATAATTTTCAAACTCAGCACCGACAACCCTATCAATTAACCGTTGCCATGTTGCCGGTGCGGAATGTAAACCGAATGGCATCCGTTTAAATTGAAAGAGCCCTCTATTGGGCACCGTGAAAGCTGTCAAAGGACGCGACTCTTTTGCGACAGGAATCTGCCAATAGGCAGATTTGATATCTAGGGTCGACAGGAAGCGAGCATCGCGTAATCTATCCAGAATTGCGCTTACGTAGGGGATAGGGTATGCATCAGGGATACTAACTGAATTGAGCCGTTTGTAATTAACGCAGAATCTCCATTTATTATCTGGTTTTCTCACCATTACTATTGGAGATGACCAAGGGGACGAGGATGGTTCGATGATGTCTTTAGCAAGCATGTCATCTAACTCAGCGTTGACAATTTTTTGTAAAGCAGGTGATATCGGGTAATATCTCTGCTTAATAGGGTCAGAAGTGGTTTTGATCTGATGCTCCACTAAAGTGGTACAACCTAAACCATTTCCCATCTTAGCGAAAACCTCTTCAATTAATGTGTTTAACATATGACGTTGTTCTGCATCCAATGTCTCGCAGTCCTGAATTCCCGCAATTTCGCCATACTCACTCGAACCAGATGTACGAAAACTCCATTCACCGGTATAAAGGTTCGGGACAATCTCCATTTGGGTCCAAAAGTCAACACCAAGAATAAGTGCGTGGGGTAGGTCGGGTACAACTAAAACTCTAAGGACCCTTGTGCGATCTCTCAACTGGAGAGGTAGATACACAGACCCAATAACTCGACACTGTTCGCCATTGGCAACAGTGCAAAAACTACTCTCTTCCTCATTCAGGTTGCAGAGTCCTTTTAAGACATTCCACCCTGAAGAACCTAGAGTTGTTCTAGTTGCGCCACTATCCAACAACCCAAGAAAGTTATGCCCAAGAACACTTACCGTCAAGTAAGGCCGTTCATCATTTCGTGCGTGAGCAAGAACAAAATCCAAAAGTATGCTTTTATCATTATTGGCCAGGGGGGTGAGTAATTCCTCAGACAGTTGGCCTACTGTCTCCCCGCTACCAGGTTTTTTGTGCAGTTCGGACATGATGGTGCAGCTGTATTGGCTCTTCCGCATTTGTAGCAGAACAGTTTTTTCGGCTCCCTACATTTTCTGAAACGGTGCCCACTGTTGCCACAATTCCAACAGAGACTCTCCTTCCTTTGCGTTTGAGATAACTCTGGTATATCAATAATATCGACACTGTTTTCAGGAATTCCTCTCCGATTATTCGACTCCACTGTATGAACCACATTACTCGAAGGACGACGATATGCTAAATCAGGTTCTACCAAATATCTAGGGTTAGTAGGAGGAGGACAAAATCTCTGAACTCGCCATTCTGTGTCCTCGATAACCCTAGAAAGTCGAATCAATTCTGACAGAGTATGAATTTTATGAGTGGATAATTGTGTTTGGATGTGTGGCAACAGATTCCTCCGGATCATCGCCACTCTCCTTCCTTCAGGAATTAGCTCTGGAAGTTTTCGGAATAAACTTTCCATAACAGACACAAAGTTGATAACTCTCTCCTGTGATCCTTGTGTCCTCCTTCGAATTTCGTCCATCAACGACAACTCATAATCGGGGGGTTGAAATGCGTCACGAAGTTTCTGAGTGAGTTCATTCCAAGATGTAAATCGTCCCATTCTATACCATAGAAGGGCGTCCTTGACAAAAAGCTCTGAAGCTGATTGAAGAAGCCTCTCTTTTGATACCCCTCGTGAGCAGCGC
The DNA here is from genome assembly GCA_032362365.1 of Zygogramma bicolorata. Lineage (NCBI taxonomy): Eukaryota > Metazoa > Arthropoda > Insecta > Coleoptera > Chrysomelidae > Zygogramma > Zygogramma bicolorata. The sequence goes on along the minus strand of JAVJAQ010004948.1, from coordinate 14,274 downwards.
AACTCCTCCACTCGTTCCAAGAAACTTGTCACGCTCGAAACTCCATCGAATTTTAAGTTCCAACGTCCTACATCCACATACCTATACGTATCTCCGAAACTCGCTGGATTCTGATCCGAAAAAAATGCTGGATCATGTATGGGTGGAATTTGAAGCGGTGGTCTTGAAAAGTGGGTTATATTAGCCGTTGAATTAGCCCGGTTGACAAAATCGGGTGGATCTACGCCAACATCCTGAAATCTCACAAAATTTGCTGGGTTCGGTAACTCATGTCGAGCATTGGCTGATTCTGATAACCGATGGAGAGATCGTCGAAGATTTTCAATTTCTTCCGATATCCTCGCCTCGTCAACTCCTGACTTTCCTTGAACACGATGAGTCTTTTCATGAGATGCTGAGCGTCCTTGTTCCCGACTTGGTACCTGTGTGTTCAGATCAATAAGGTCTTTATTTGAAACTTGCCCACGTGACTGAACAATCTCGGGTAGTAAGGGTACAGAAGAATCCAGTAAAGAAGGATGCGACTCTATATCGTCCCCCTCTTCATGATTTCTCTGTCTCTCAACGATGAGGTTGAGTTCAGCAATCAGGTGGTCACACTTATTCAGGAGTGAATCACGTTTGACATCCTCATTATTTTCACATCTGATTCTCATGAGCCGCGAGCTTATGTGTAGAAGGCGAGAGTGTATCCTTTTATATTCATTTTGTGTATTATTGACGTCAAAATTCAGTAAATCTTCCTCTAAGTCGCTCAACTTACCGTCACAAATTGAAAGTTCTGAGTTCGGATCGATTCTATCCAACAAAATCGGTATTGTTCCACCCAAACGCTCTGTTCTTATAAGATCTCGCAATGCAATTCGATTTTGTGCAACCGTTGCCCCTATCGGACATCCTCGAATTTGCAATTCGTATGTTATCTCGTCACCTAATAATCTATTGATTTCCATCGCGACAAAAAAAAGTGTCACGATAAAACAATAAAACAAAGATATTTCACAGTTCAGTTGAACTGAACCCCACTTCCACCAGCAAAAATAAAAATAGGTGAACGAGGAATAACCGAAGTGCTCCTGAAATCCAGCGATATCACCAAAAACCAAAACAAAAAACTGTAAACAAAGTGGGCGCCAAAATTTGTTATGCACGTTCCTTAACGCAGCAAACAAGTACCTCGACTAGCATGTATTCAGTGGAGAAGGGAGTGGGTGATCAGTTAATATAAAAGAAAAAGGGATAACTATTATCAAATTTATTCAAACTAGGAATGAATTCGGTTATTCCAGCGATAGTTCTATTGACAATGATAACGGTGGGGGGAAATAGGGTGACCGTCGAGCGAAGAGGTTCGTAAATCGAAATGAAAGTGAATAACGCTCGACTTCAGTCGTGATAGCCACAACCGCAGTGAAAGTGAATAACGCTCTACTCTAGTTATGATAGCCACAACCGAAGTAAACGTGAATAACCCTCTACACTATTTATGGTAGCCACAACCGCAGTGAAAGCGGATAACGCTCTACTCCAGCCGTGGTAGCCACAACCGAAGCAAAAGTGAATAACACTCTACTCTAGCTATGGTAGCCACAACCGAAGTGAAAGCGAATAACACTCCACTCTAGCTGTGATAACCACAACCACAAAACAAAATATTTCTGGTTGATGACAGTTGTCAGTGCTCGGTGACAGATGACACTAGAACTAAACCTTTGATTGCTTTGTTATGACGAATTCAACTAGGTTAAGTGAAAAGTGAAATAATGATAAGAGCTAGAAACTATGATTAATGCTTCAACAAAAAAAAAGAATATCAAATTATTAATGATGACCTTTCAAATTACTGGTAGTCGCCCTAGATATTTTTAGGACACAATACGGTCGTCGCTTTTCCTAACCCTTTTAGTATATATACTGAAAGTGCACAATTCCTAAAAGGTACGTTTTTCCTTTTTTTTAAGAATTTTCTCTCGATATAATTAAGTTTGAAACTTATTTTAGGTAGGAAATACACAGGTATTGGCCGATTCGGCTCACGAAATGCTTCAAATAGAAAAATAAATAAATAAACTGAATGTCCGCCAAGAATCAGACAAAATATAGGTATTCAGATGAGAAAAAGGGGCTTATCTGTTCATCCAGATCCAGTAGTCTGTTGAGCTACAGTGGCATCACAACAAGAAGCGACTAGTAGTCTGTCACCGTACACCGCAGGATTCTTGCAGCAAGTCAGCAGATGAGCTTGGCGAAGAGAGATCCAGGAATTCAGGCTACGCAATCCTGCCCTGAGCTCAACTGATGGGGTTGGGTACCAGAATTATATTGGACGGCCTACTAATCTTCGTGACTCCCAGAGACAGCAACTCGAACCCAAAGATGAATCTAGGTTATGTTGGCCCGAGAACCAAAAATAACTGAATAATTGGAGGAAAAGTAAGAGGCCTGAAAATAATATTCGATATTGATGCTTCCTATGGCATCCCTGGTGGTATTCACTTTCACTTCGGTCGTGTGCCCACCGCGTGAGTGATACGCTCTACTCTAGTTTGTAGCCCACCGAGTAACGTGAATAACCCTCTACACTATTTATGGTGCCAACCGCAGTGAAAGCGGATAACGCTCTACTCCAGCCGTGGTAGCCACAACCGAAGCAAAAGTGAATAACACTCTACTCTAGCTATGGTAGCCACAACCGAAGCAAAGGTGAATAACACTCTACTCTAGCTATGGTAGCCACAACCACAAAACAAAATATTTCTGGTTGATGACAGTTGTCAGTGCTCGGTGACAGATGGCACTAGAACTAAACCTTTGATCTTTGGCCACGTTTACACCGTCGCTTGGTAAGCTGACTAATGACTTTATTTTAACCAAATCGTCTTGGTCATCTTGGTGTAAACAGTACACTTAGTCAGGTGACCAGCTTGGTTTGGTACCCAAAATTGTTGCGTACCAGACCAAAATAGTTAAGTGACCAAGATGGTTTAAACACCTGCGGCATTGACTATCCGCAAGTTGCAAAATTTGGTTTGAATCTTTGCTAAGCATAAGTCCGAGCTCTGTGTATTTCGTTGTTTTATCATTTCATTATCATTTTCCTTACCTGTTTTATTCTCAACTCCTGATATTTTCCCATATTCCTTCTATGAAGCCTTATAATTTTTGATAATCTCGCCTTTCTTTCACAATTCATCATTTGCCAATGTACTACAAATGCCCTTACTCTCAAATCCAAATCTAATTTTTATCATTTCTGATTTTAATCCATGAATTATTTGATGTTGTCAAAAAATATGAGTTACAGCAGAGTTGCAAACCTGTTTATACTTCTGTCATGTTCTTTGGTATGCTTACCAAATAAGAACCATATTGTTTACTGATTGAAGATGGTGTAAACAGGCAGTAACTTATTGACTTAGTCTGAATTTGGTATGGTCAACTTGGTCAGAATACCGAATTAGCGCACGGTGTAAACGTGGCCTTTGATTGCTTTGTTATGACAAATTCAACTAGGTTAAGTGAAATAATAAGCGCTAGAAACTATGATTAATGCTTTAACAAAAAAAAAAAGAATTTCAAATTATTAATGATGACCTTTCAAATTACTGGTAGTCGCCCTAGATATTTTTAGGACACAATACGATCGTCGCTTTTCCTAACCCTTTTAGTATATATACTGAAAGTGCACAATTCCCAAAAGGTACGTTTTTTTCCTTTTTTTTAAGAATTTTCTCTCGATATAATTAAGTTTGAAACTTATTTTAGGTAGGAAATACACAGGTATTGGCCGGTTCGGCTCACGAAATGCTTCAAATAGAAAAACAAATAAATAACTTGAATGTCCGCCAAGAATCAGACAAAATATAGGTATTCAGATGAGAAAAAGAGGCTTATCTGTTCATCCAGATCCAGTAGTCTGTTGAGCTACAGTGGCATCACAACAAGAAGCGACTAGTAGTCTGTCACCGTACACCGCAGGATTCTTGCAGCAAGTCAGCAGATGAGCTTGGCGAAGAGAGATCCAGGAATTCAGGCTATGCAATCCTGCCCTGAGCTCAACTGATGGGGTTGGGTACCAGAATTATATTGGACGGCCTACTAATCTTCGTGACTCCCAGAGACAGCAACTCGAACCCAAAGATGAATCTAGGTTATGTTGGCCCGAGAACCAAAAATAACTGAATAATTGGAGGAAAAGTAAGAGGCCTGAAAATAATATTCGATATTGATGCTTCCTATCTCCCTTCTCAAACATAGAAGACATACCTTTGATGTTGGGTGGCCTCGAAGTGAATAAGTCGAATGAATGATGAGATATTCGAAATTCAAAAATAATATCCACAACGAATGTGATTTGGTCAAGTTACCCAAATTATCTAAGTTTTAGAAATTTCGAAAGCTTCTCAAAGAATAAATCCGCTAAAAATGCGTTAAATGAAAATCCAACCACATGGAGGAGAAGATCACTTTTTTTTCTTAAATGGAATGTTCGACTGTTCTATTCCTTTTTTTTTGTGTCCCAACAAGGATGCCAAAATTGCCAAAGTAAGGAAAATTGTCAATCATGGAATTCAAAGAGATGATGGAAGCAGAAAATAAACAACATAACCCTTGATTTGTGCCTATGACAGATGAAGGTTATACTTTGAAGATAATTCGATAGATTTGTTTACTAATAATCACTTTATTTCAGGGATCTCGGTGTATCACTGAAAGAGAAGCTCAATATATGCTTGAAAAGTGAGTGGAGAAGACCAAGCTGAGAAGGATACCTTGCTGCTGCGGAAGGAAAACAAATCTGAGACAATCATTAAATATAACAGTAGGTTCTTGTTCGAAAGATGACTGTCGTAGGTGCTTCATTTCATGCAGGATGTACAGAGGGCTTCAATAAAGTTGCATCAAGTTCATGTGAGTTATTTTATTTCTTGTTTGAGTTTGAAGTGAATCACTGGTATTGAACGAATTGGAATTTGAACCGTAACACCCTGGTTGGTATTCGAGTGGGCTCGGCATCTATTTGTGTTCGATTAACTTTCCTCACTGCCGATATGCTCGGGTTTGAATCCCAATAGCGGCAAAAAATTTTCAAGATGGATTTATACAATAGGCACTTGTCGTTTGGCTTGACATAATCTTGGTAGGTGAGGTCTGTTGATCGACTACAAAAACCGGCCTGGTAGCAAAATATTTTTTTCTGGATTTCCCCTTGGTTGAAATAGCTAATACGCTACCGAGAAATCAGCAAGACGCCTCAGAGCGCCACGACACTCAATAATTTAAGGCTTAAGCCATCCTTTAACTGCACAGGACTCTGCTTTCTGGGCGCAATCGTAGAGTATTTGAAGAAGGGGTAATTGTTTGTCGTATTTTCTATGAGTTTAGATTGCATACTATCGAAAAACTTGTCAGTTTTATGACCCCTTCTCTTGGCACCGCACTATAGTGTCTTCCTAATAAATGATCCATTATTTCGTAGACTGATCAAATTCACAATAGGGCACTTGTGCTCAATTGTTTTCATTCGAAAGTATGGTTATCAGCTCTTTCTTAAACCCTATGAGGAATATTCAATTGTGAAACATGTCAGAGGTTTTACTGCGAAATACTTTATCAGTCAAGTACCTGATGAAATATATCTTTCAGCAAGAGCTAAAAATGAATTAATATCAGAAAAGTAATTATTTTCGCTAATGAAAAAATCGTCGTTGGCTCTGATGAAGGAGCGTCAATTTTGAAGGCTGAAAACCATCGGTGAAAAGTTATATGCATTACTTTCTTCAATCTTTCGCAACTACGAGATCATCAGAATAACAGAATTCATAAAATATATATATATATATATATATATATATATATATATATATATATATATATATATATATATATATATATATATATATCTATATATATCAGATTGTATTTGAATAAAATTGCGAACATTGAATATAGTGTTTAGTTATTCACCACTTTTTTCTCAGATCTCTTTTAATTCATACTTCATATTGGATATTCAGTGGGGTTGAAGATAAAATGAAATAACCTGCTGGCTTCCTTGCCAGCATAACTCTATCAAATGTTTTATACGACACTCATCTCGCAATCAATGGAAATATTTTTCGCACATTTACTGAATGTTATTCCAAAAAATATTTACGTACACTAGAACTAGAAATTTCAAGACCTTCAACCTATTCCTGTATAAACCAATAAACTTCTAGACAAGAAAAACAAATACTTGGTTTTTGGTATGACTGACCAACTGTCAGAGACATGTGCATTCAGTGTGTATTTGGCGAATTTGTAAGATTCGCTTCTTGTTCGTGTATACGTAAATAAAACGCACTCAAGCTGAAAATGTTATTTGTGACGTGTGCGGTGACTTTGAACGATAAATTATCTGGAATAACTATCGCCGAATTGGAATACGTAATTTGTTGTTATCGGTTTGTTTGGTAGACAAACGAGTGATTATCAGTAAAATGGTTACGGCCAACGTTGAAGTATTTACTAGTCTCAACTGATTTCGAGAGGGCGCACTCAGAGGGCTGTAGCCTCCCCTAAGACCTGACTCAATCGACTAAATATTCAGTTAATCGTCCGATCAATATAATCATTTTTTCCGTAAGGTAATTTTGACATCCCAGGCAAATTAATTTCTTGAAGGGAAAGTCAAGATTTCCCCCCTGTAAGGGAATGCTATTTCCTTAAAGTTGTTAGTGTTCTACATAAATGATTGAAAACACATTGTCAATTTGCGATAATCCATAAAAC